>CM042164.1:61173463-61190963 GCA_023376005.1 Doryteuthis pealeii
ATTTTTATCAGAATACAACGTCTATCATAAAAGTGCCAAGTTTGAAGCTATATTTACCAAGATAGAAATGAACAATGAATGGAATATTAATTTTTTCAGAATACAAGGTGTATTATAAAAGTACAAAAAATCTCTACTTTTTTAACACATCTTGTATATAGTTTCAACAACAAAATGAGCTTAGTTGATTCCTCCTCTCTCTCTCTTCAACTGCCCCCTCTTTTTCTCTCTGTCTTTTTTACACTACCTCTCTCAGACTCTTTCTCTCTTCCTCTCCTTTTCTACCTGTCTTTTTCATACTATCTCTCTTTCATCCTATCTCTCCTGCTAACTCTCTTTCTCTCTCTCTGTCATTCCCATCTTTCCTCTACATACAATCCCTATTAATCTATATCTTTTCCATATTCTCTCTCTCTTGCACCTTTTCCTCCTTTCTTTCTCTATCTCCTCCTACTCTCTCAGTATTACCATCTCTTTTTTTTTCACCCTGTTTCTCTCTCTATCACTATTACACATCCACTTTCTTTGTCTTTTTTTAACACACCTTGTATATAGATTTTAAAAAATGAGCTTAGTTGATTCTTTCAGCTTAGTTTTATCGCTTCCATGCACTCACCCCTCTCTCTATATTTCCCAAGTTGATTCTTTCAGCTATTGCTTATTTCTTTTTATCTTTTTTCTTTACTAAATTAGCCAACTTGTATCAAAACGAGAAACCTTGAAAATTTTGATAAACAAACAATTTTTAAAAAATGATCCTATTAAAAATGCCAATTTGGCTTTTCAAGTGCTTTTTTTTTTTTTTTTCTTTATTGAAGGTTTTCATTTTGAAACCAGAAAGGTGGTGGTGGTGGTTAAGGGGATACTAGCACTTTTATCTTTGAATTCCCTACCCCTAATCCTAGAGAATAACCCCCCACCCATTTGTGCATCATTATCTGTTGAAGGACTTAACTCACATCTCAGCCGTCACTCTATTCATAAATTGGTCTTTTTAACAACTTTTCAATAATCCATAAGGAATCGTATTCTTCTGTTTAGTACATGCAGGAAACTTTTTTTAAATAAAATTATTTCCTTATATATCTTATTATAATGAAGATACTGTGTCTGTCTGTAACCAAAACTATATCAGCACTACCTATATGATTTTCCCAACCCTATTGCCCTTATGGCAAGCCCCAACCCCTTTTTATAATATAGGTGCTAGAAGGCGGTGACTGAGGGTCTACATGTCCTAAGAATGATGTTAAACTGTATCTGATGGTGAGGTTCCAGTTTTGGAGGTTTGGGAATGTGGAGCACCCCTTCATCACCATTGCTCCCTGGTCCACTCTGACCTGTAGTGGTAGTACCTGTTAGGGTCCCATCTATGGGTTAAATAGAAAAACATGAGTTGATAAACGAAATTGTATTATGCATTAAGAATGAATTTATTTCACAACTTTGTCGGCATTAAATGACCCACAGAGGTTGATATGCCGTAAAAAAAACAAAAAACAAACCTATATCAGTACCCAAGTCACAATTCCCTTAGTTATTTACATCACATTCCCCATGATTTTAGTTTTATTTAAACCCCAATTATTAATAAAATTGTTTTACATCATTAATATTGTTGAGCATATCTACATACTAGATATTTACCATGTACCCCACTTGTACGGGTTAGGCACAAGGCCCTGTTAATGTGGGACCACCCACAAGCCATGACTCATGGGTGGCGGGTGCAAAAAATGCATTGATCCCATTGGCATTCCTCCTCAAGGGGGACACCTCAGGCACTGGGCAATAAACCCAGCCCTGCCCCTTTAAATCAAGGGGCGCAAGTGTTGCCTGGTGGGATGGCCCCCTGGGATCAACGATGTTAACTTGTACGCTCCAGGGTTGAAGCCACTAGAGTTAGTTATGTTGGCCATATCTACGTAGTAAAAACATGCAACTGTATTTATATATACAACAAAATAGCAGTTTACAGTGTCAACGGGAAGGATAATTTGCATATTGATATTAAAAATTTGATTTTAATAAATATGTGCTTAGTATTATTGATTTCTAGTTGTTTGGTTTTATCTTAATGAATATGAGCAAAAATCTCGAGGATAAATGTTTTTAGAAAAACCCATTCACATGTAGACTGTAATTTAATTCTTTACTTCCTATTTTGACTAAATAGTTTAATTAGGAAAATTTAGCAATGAAAGACTAGAGTGATGGAAGAGTAAGTTTCAGTTGTTCTATTTTTCGATTATACCTCTGTTTAAATTTTTTTTTTTTACATTCTTATTTAGTTACATTAGCCTTTCTAATTTAATATATTTTATAATATTAAAACTTAAATACTTGCAACTTGAATATGTAAAGCATTACATTGTATCATTTTAGTTTTTTTATACTCAATTCACAGTTCCCTTAGTTATTTACATCACATTCTCCATGATTTTATTTTTATTTAAACCTCAATGATTAATAAAATTGTTTAACATTACTTACACTGTTGACCGTATCTACATACTAATAACATGCAATTGTATTTATATATACAACAAAATAGCGGTTTACAGTGTGAACAGGAAGGCTAATTTGCATTATGATCTTAAAAATTTGATTTTAATAAATATGTGCTTGGTATTATTTATTTCTACTTGTTTTATTTTGATAAATATGAACAAAATGTTGCATAGCGCCTTCTTTACCGGCACTAAATATCTATATGTTATATACTGGCTTCAGTTTCCAATATGTTATATGGCAGCTTCAAAAACACGGCCCTACTTTGTGTATCTGCATGCGTAGTGGGTATCGTCACTAACCCTAGATGATATATGTAGTGGTCGCTTAATGAAATCTACAACACATGGATATAGTAGGAGTTTTGACTTTATTTCTCTTCTCGGCTGTGGGTGGCGAGCGTGACAATAGGAATGCCCAAGGGTTGACGATGACTACTACTACTGTTGGGATGGTCTGTCCATGTTGAGGTAAAGGGGTGGACGATCCTCACTGCCCGCTGGCAGTGATCGACCGTGTCCTCTGTTCACTGTCTCCTGTCTGACTGACTAACTGACTCCTGTTGGCTCGACCCTCTGGCTTTTGTATTGACAACACACCTACGCATCTTTATCTTTTGATCTGATAATGGACGTTTGTTTTATCTTCTCCCTGCTTCCTTGACCGGAAAGCCTCGCTTTCGTTTTCCCCTTTTTTTGAATATATGTTTTTATATTTTTCTTTGTCTTTTTGCCGGAAGCTTTGTTTTCCAGCCGAGGACTATACAACAAAAAGTCTCAGAGATAAATCTTAAAAGAAATCTATTAACAAGATTAAAAAAAACTATAATTTTATCCATAACTTCCTAATTTAAATAAATAGGAAAATTTAGCAATGAAAGACAGGAATGATGGAAAATGAAAGGAAGAGTTAGTTTCAAAGTTGTTCAATTTTTTGATTATACCCACCTCTGTTTTAAATCATTCTATCTACATTCTTATTTAGTTTCATTAGTCTTTCTAATTTGATATATTTCATTACATTAGAATATAAATACTTGCGCCCGGAGGGTGCATATTTTTACTAGTTATAATAATTATGTAACTGTCTGTAACCAAAACTACAAAATCCAACCAACCAATCACCCAACTATGAGTGCCTCCTCCTTTCCTTATAAGTTAGGGAAAAACCTGGGAAATGCTAAGATTTCCAGAAATGTTTATCCGATCGATTCTCAAAAGCCAATACAATATCTTTCAGCCTTTGTGAAAGTAAAACATGATGTGAATAAAGAAATAACTTTTCACCGCAAAACATAATTTAATTGCAATTCTCCTCGGTTTATAAAATTGGACCATATATAATCCAATTTGATACTCAAACCTTTAAAAACATCAACTACATCAGGGGTTCCCAACCTTTTTCAGCTCATGGCCCACTTTTGAAACCAGAAATTATTTTAATAGAAAAATTATTTCCATTTTACATACAATATTTATTCAATCAAGATTCACCCATATTGACGCACACACTTTATCTCAAGTATCTAATCTACATGTACTTTTCAGTTCCAATTTAACAACTATTCATTAAAATCTATGCCCAAGTCAAATTTTTCCATTTTAATTTTGACAACGATTTGCAATTTTAACCACTCTAAGTTCATTATCTTATTCAATTGGCATATAGTGGCATATCAGGGGCGTAAATCTCTCCCCGCTCTCCCCTACCATGAATTAGTTGGAATCTTACTTTCTAGAAAATATAGATTTCCCTCATATATATATTTATCAACCCCTCCGCATGAGCAGGCTGTGACACAAGGTCAATTTCTTAAGCGGAGTTTAACAGGATTGAATTCAGAGTTTTCCTTCTCCTAGACTGGTTACCTAGCCATGGTTAAAGAGCCCAGTCTACCCTGCTATTTACCCATAGCTGGAGGGAGAATTGGATTCATACCTTTCCCAAGGGTATTAGAACTATGTGAAACTTTTATCCATCAAAGAAAATCTTCTATGGATGCTCCATATTAATTGCCTTGTGTCAAACAAGGTTGTAGGAATTACATCCCTTATATCGGGTTAGTGGTGAAGTGGTCTGGAGCTCTGGGTAGTGTGGGGTACCCCTTCATTGCCATTACTCCCTGGTCCACCCTGACCCATAGTGGTAGTATCTGTTTGAAAAAAAAATAATACCATCAAGAATGAATCAAACAAAACATCTTCAGCATAAAATAACCCAACAAGGGTTGACATGCTGTAAAATCCAACCAACCAACATTTCATCAGGTATACAATGTACAAGGGACCACTCAGCCAGACATTGCTTCTGACTACCAGTGTACTGTAAACAATTCAGTCTATTTTGAACCTTTCATACAGCTTACACTTATTTGTACAATGCCATTACTCTACATGGCGCTGCGAACAGGATTGTGGAAAATGGCATCAGAGCCCTTGTGTCACCTGCCAGAGAATTTCTGGATGGTAAAAAAATATCTGCATTTTGTGCTGTTTAGGCTGGATAACTTGACAGATAGTTTAACCAAGACGGTCTACGAAAACAGTAAACGATAAAGAAAAAAACTGAAGACGATGGGATGAATTAGAATGATAAATATATGTACTGACAAACACAAACGAACAAGTTTATAAAATAATACAAAGGAAAATGTTAAAATATTTTAACAGACCATAAATAAGAGGAGGTAAAAAAATGTTCAGCTATGGAGAGATCGGAGATGCATCTTTACTCAAAGTTGTGTATTTTCGGTTGCTGAAGATATTTTCAATTGATCCAAAGACGTGGCAAAGGGACACTGTGTTCACACAACTTGTGCAACCCAATTATACGGGTCGCAAAAACAAGTCGGTTACCACCACCAACAACAGAAAAAGGGTTTACAATACATAAATGTGTAGGTATGTGTTAATGTATGGATGTGAATGGTAGTGGCATGACAATCTGAGAGAATTCTCTTTGTGCTTAAAGAGGCATGGATTGTGCATCCTACGAAGGTCCCTGTCACCAAATACTCCCTTTTAAGGTTGGTGGTCTGTGACTACTATTACATTAGGGCATCCCATGATAAATATGCAGCATTTGTCTAATGCCCAGGCGATTGCAGCTGCTTCGCCCTCAATGGGTGCATATCGGCACTCTGCTTCAGTGCAGAATCCGCTACCTACAAATACAATGCACAAGCTCTCTGTGCTAAATAAAACTACGATTGTTAATATGCCATTAAAAAAAAAAGAAACCTAATTTGTCACAAGCCATTATGTATGTTAAAATTAACAATGATTCAGTCCATTCACAGATATCATATTCAGAAATAAACTTACCATGAACAGCTTGTAAAATTATGGAAACCTTGTCATGGTGTAATAGTTAGCAAGCTAGTCTCAAAAATCAGTCCTCAATTGCTCTTATGGCACTACATCCACGCAATGGGAGGAGGAGGGGAGATGTAGAATAATCATACTAAGTTCAAATTACTGTCGAATTGGTAAGACAATGCAACAAGTAGCTGTAACTCAATACAGATCTAACCTTGCTGCAATCTGACTGCAAAATGCCAGAGTATTTATGAAGCCACATAACATCATAGAAACCAAGCAGCCAATCAGGACTCAAGGAATAGAACCACCCAAATACATGAATGGACTATTCTTGAGTCCCATAACTACCAGCTGTCTTGGGCACTGGTTCAGTTGTGCTGAGCCAGTTGCTGTTGTCCAAACCAACAGTATACTGACCGACCGACTGACTGACTTCAATAACCCCCAACCCTGTCCTGGGTATGATGCTAAGCTGCATCTAGTGGTGAGTTTCCAATTCTGGAACTCTGGGGAATGTGGAGCACCCCTTCATCACCATTGCTCCCTGGTCCACTCTGATCCATAGTGGTAGTACTTATTAGGGTCTCATCTATGGGTTAAATAGATCAAAAAATGAATTTAAAAAAAATGAGTTTTAAAAAATTGAATTACCCAACAAGAATGAATAAAACAAAACAACTTCGACATAAAATAATGCAAGGGTTCACAATTTATACGTAACAATCATCTGGAAGTTGCAGGTTCAATCCTGACTATGGGTGAAAATAGCATAGAATACTTAATAAGGAAATGACTTTAGAAATTTTTTTTTTAAATTGAGTTTAAAAAAAATTGAATACCCAACAAGAATGAATAAAACAAAAACGTCTTTGGCATAAAATGACATGCCATAAAATCTTGCCAACCAACCAACGTCAAAAATCAGTTTGTGCAGTGAGTTTGTTTAGGAATTAATTTACAAAAAAAAATTACTCCCAGGTCCACTCTGACCCATAGTAGTAGTACTTAATAGGGTCTCGTCTATGGGTTAAATAGATTAAAAAATGAATTTTTTAAAAAATGATACTATTTGATCGCCTTTATGGCAAGCCCCAACCCCTTTTTATCCTATGGGTGCTAGAAGGCGGTGGCTGCTGGTCTACATGTCCTGGGAATGACATTAAACTCTATTTGATGGTGAGGTTCCAGTTTTGGAGGTTTGGGGAATGTGGAGCACCCCTTCATCACCATTGCTCCCTGGTCCACTCTGACCCAGAGTGGTAGTACCTGTTAGGGTCCCATCTATGGGTTAAATAGAAAAATGTATTTATAAAAAAATTGTATTATCCATTAAGAATTGATTTATTTCAAAACTTTATCGGCATTAAATGACCCACTGAGGTTGATATGCCGTAAAACAAAACAAACCAAACCAAACTATTTGATCGTAGTTAAGGAGTTAATTTACAAAAAAAAAAAAGACAAATTTGTTCAGTCGAATGCAATAACTCTTGTAAACAATTTCCTCTGAGAAAATGTCAAACATTGGTTCATTTCTTTTTGAAGAATTCATCATTGGTCGCTTCACAACAGATCGTTCATAGAAAAAAAAAGGAAATGGTTGTGGTGCCAAATGATATCTCTTCATAAATAATTTCTCCTTTCAATACTCTGTTGAATTCCTTAGAAAAATTCTCAAAAGTTTTCATGCCATAACCATTTCCATTTTTTCCTAAGAATCCATGAGCTCTGCAAAGGCAAAGCAGAAATGTCCTGTTTCACAATCAAAATTTAATTTTCTTGCCAAATGAATCCATAATACTGCAAAATCAATAGTGTCTGTGAAAAACGCACATATAATGAAAATGAAAGTAGAGATTTGAATTAAACATTCTGTTGCCACACCCATTTGTTGATTAAAGGCTTGCTCTTAATGTTCACTATCTTTCTCTCTTTCTGCCTCTCTCTCTTCATGTCTATATCCCTTTTTTCTATCCTCCATCACTTCATATCTCTCTCTAATCCACCCTCACTTCATTTCTGTCTCTCTCTTTCTCTTCATATCTTTCTACCTCTCTCAAATCCTCCATTACTTCAGAGCTCTTTTTTACATCATCTCTCTCTCTCTCTTAATATCTTTCCCTCTCTCTGTTATCCACCCTCTCTTCATATCTTTCTTTCTCTCTCTTATCTACCCTCACTTCATCTCTCTCTCTCTCTCTCTCTCTCTCTATCTCTCTTATCCACCCTCACTTCATCTCTCTCTCTCTCTATCTATCTATCTCTCTCTCTCTCTCTCATCCAACCCCTCTTCATATCTTTCTTTCTCTCTCTTATCCACCCTCTTTCATATCTTTCACTCTCTCTCTCTCTTATCCACCCTCTCTTCATATTTTTTCTCTCTCTCTTATCCACCATCTCTTCATATCTTTCTTTCTCTCTCTTATCCACCCTCACTTTATATATTTCTCTCTCTCTCTCTCTCTCTCTCTCTCTCTCTCTCTCTCTCCATATCTTTTCTCTCTTATCCACCCTCTCTTCATATCTTTCTCTCTCACTCTCTCTCTCTTATCCACCCTCTCTTCATATCTTTCTTTCTCTGTTATGCACTCTCTCTCCATATCTTTCTCTCTCTCTCCCATCCCCTATCACTTCATCTCTCTCATTCATCCTCTCTTTATATCTTTTTAATCCACTCTCACTTCATATCTCTCTCTCCTTCTGATCCACCATTTCTCTCTCTGTCTCTCTCATCCTCTATCATTCATATCTCTCTCTCTCTCTCTCATCCATCCTCTCTTTATATCTTTTTAATCCACTCTCACTTCATATCTCTCTCTCCTTCTGATCCACCATTTCTCTCTCTGTCTCTCTCATCCTCTATCATTCATATCTCTCTCTCTCTCTCTCTCATCCATCTCTCTTTATATCTTTTTAATCCACTCTCACTTCATATCTCTCTCTCCTTCTGATCCACCATTTCTCTCTCTGTCTCTCTCATCCTCTATCATTCATATCTCTCTCTCTCTCTCTCTCTCTCTCATCCACCATATCGTTTTCTCTCTCTCTCATCCACCATATCGTTCTCTCTCTCTCACTTTATTTCTCTTTCTCTTCATATCTTTCTATTTCTCTAATCCACCCTTACTTCATATCTCTCTCCCTCATCCACCCTTACTTCATATCTCTCTCCCTCACTCCCTTCTCCCTATCTCTTCCTCTTCCTCACCTCTTCCTCTCTCACTTTCTCACTTTCATTGTCTTCCCATATCTCCCAACTACTCATTTTCTTTTTTCTTTTTAGTAGGTTTGTCCTCATGAATTAGAAAAAGCCATAAATTATCATCTCTCTCTCTCTCTTTCTCTCTGCTTCTCTTCCACTACTCCCCTCTCACTCTCTTTCTTTCTCACCTACACTCTTCTCTCTACCTCTGTCTTCTCACTTTCTCTTTCTCTCTCTCTGCCACTACCCCCCTCTCTCTGTGCTTCTTTTTTTACTAATCTCTCTATCTCTCACCCTCTCTCCCTCTCCTACTACCCTTTCTTTCTTTCTGCTTCTCTTCCACTACTCTCTCTCTCTCTCTGCGTCTTTTCCACTGCCCCCTCTTTCTCTTTGTGTCTTTTTTACACTACCTCTCTCAGACTCTTTCTCTCTTCCCCTCCTTTTCTACCTGTCTTTTTCATCCTATCTCTCCTGCCATCTCTCTTTCTCTCCTTGTCTCTCACTCTCTGTCATTCCCATCTATAACTCTCTTTCTTCTACATCCAATCCCTATTAATGTATATCTTTCTGAGAGAGAGAGAGAGAGAGAGAGAGAGAGAGAGAGAGAGAGAAAGTAAGAATTGAGAGAGAATGTAAAAATTCAGAAAAAAAAATGAGGGAAACAGAGAGAGAGAGATAGAAAGTAACGAGAGAGATTAAAAATAGAGAGAGAGAGAGAGAAGGAGAACATTTTTCAAGAGTAAGAATCCGGAGGAATAGAATGAGACAAACAAGAATTAGAGAGAGAGAGGAGAGAGAGAGAGAGAGATAATCCCTATCTTATCCCCTCTCTTTTTCTCTCCTCTACATTTGTTATCCTCTCTCTCTCTCCTACTCCATTGTCTCTCTTTCTCTCTCCTTTACACTTTTTATCCCTCTCTCTCTCACACACACAACCCCTCTCTCTCTCACACACACTTGCTTTCTTTATTTTCTATATATTCCCTTTCTCCCTTCATTTCTCCTGTGTATTCACCTCCCCCTTCCTTTCATCTGTCTCCTACACCCGCTACCGTTTTCCCTCACCAACACAAAGAACAAGTAATCCTATTTGACACTACTTGATCTATATAAATGTTAATATTTCAAAAACTATATTCATATATTAAATGTTAATAATTACACGTAAAAATCATTCAATTTTTCTACTTGGTTTCCTTATAAGAATTCAATGTCAAGGTTACTCTCCCTCTTTGCACTTTCCAGTTGCTCTCCTTAAAAAAAAAAAATTGCTCTCCTAAAAAATAAAAATAAATAAATTAAAAAAAATATGATTATTCACTTCCTGTGACACCTGTACACCTTAAAGCACCTTTATAGACCCACAACTATTTATTTTTCTTGGGTTTTGTCTTTTTATGTTTTCGGGGGAACAGTTTTCATTTCCTTTTATATGTCATTTTTTTTGTTTGTTTTACTTGTGGGGTCTGCATTCCTTGCATTATTTCATGCTTGTTTATCTTCCGTTTATTCTCAGTGTCGATGTGAAGCAATGCAAAAATTGAACCAGGTGCCAATTGCTGCAGAGATCATTTGTGGTGACCACTGGCCCATGATGAGGAAGCACCTGTTTGATGTCTTCTCTGATACAGACCCACAGTTATCGGTAAGTCATAGGTAACCGCCTACACATTCCACTCTCTCTCTCTCCCCAACTTCTTTGGGAATCAATTCTCTCTTTCTTTCTTTCTCACTCTCCAAAACTTCTCAGTTGTCATTTTACTCTTCTCTCGACATTGTTTTTTTTATTTCTTTCTCTCTCTCTCTCTCTCTCTCTCTCTCTCTCTCTCTCTGAATTCTTAAACTCTCTCTCAATTTCTCAATTATTATTTTCTCTCCCCTCTCTCAATTTTTTCAATCTCTCTGAATTCTTTCACACTCTCTCTCTCTCTCTCTCTGAATTCTGAATTCTCTCTCTCTCTCTCTCTATCTCTCTCTATCTATCTATCTATCTATATATATATTATATATATATATATATATATATATATAAAAGGATATGAAAACAACACACAATGCTGTTAAAGTGAAAACATTTTATATCATATTCATAGCTAATATTGAACAATATTTCGATTTTATAAAAATCATCTTCAAATATTAGCTATGAATATGTTATAAAATGTTTTCACTTTAACAGCATTTTGTGGGTTTTCATATCCTTTATCTATACACATACCATCGGATTCATTTCCTTTCTCTTAACTTATATATCCCTGTCGTGATCCTTACAGCCTCTCTTCTAATTCTTGTTTGTCTCTTTCTATTCCTCTGGATTTTTACTCTTGAAAAATGTTCACCTTCTCTCTCAATTCTTAAACTCTCTCTCGTTAGTTTCTATCTCTCTCTCTCTCCATTTTTTCTGAATTTTTACACACTCTCAATTCTTACTTTCTCCTACACCTCTCTCTCTCTCTCTCTCTCTCTCTCTCTCTCTCTGAATTCTTACTCCCTCTTTGTCTAAATTCTTACAATTCCCATCCCTCTCTATCCTATTTTGAATTCTGACATTCTCCTTTCTTACTCTCTCTTTCGCTCTCTCTCTAATATTGTTACTTTCTTCTCTCTTTCTCTCTCTCTCTCTAATATTGTTACTTTTTCTCTCTTTTCTCTCTCTCTGTCTCTAATATTGTTACTTTCTTCTCTCTCTCTCTTTCTCTCTCACTCTTTCTATATATGTTACTCTCTTCTCCCTTTGTTTCTCTTTCTCTTCTTACTTTCTTATTGCCCTTCTTTCTTTAAATTCTTACAATCTTAATCTTCTGACTCTACTCTTTAATTATGCCTATATATATTATATATATATATATATGGAAGTGAATCCAAAAATTATATTGAAAGATAAATGGAAAAAAAATGTATGGATAAAGATTTATTTATTGAAATGTCTATATGTGTTTCAACCAAGAGTTTGTCCTTGTATACATAGTATCCTATTTAGTATTATTTTAGATAGAAAATAATAATAATAATAGAGAAACATAGCATTCAAGTATACAAAAAGTGGTTTTCTTCAGGGCAGGATATTTTGATTTTTTTAGTATACTAAATAAGATACTATGTATACAAGGAAAAACTCTTGGTCGAAACACGTGTCAGCATTTCAATGAATAAATTTTTATGCATACAACATTTTTTCCATTTATCTTTCAACATATATATATATATATATATATATATATATATATATATACTAGAAAAGACGTGACCTGTTGGGTCACCCATTGAGCTTGGGTAAGATTGTTGAAAAAAATCACAATGTAATTTATTTTTAATACATTTTAAACTATTTCTTCGGTCAATTTTGCTCAAATTCATCATAAACATAGCTGTCTAAGATGATGTAAAATACAGATTTTACAAAATAGATTGAAAATTGATTGAAAAAAAAATGATAAAAAATCAGGGAATTTTCTAATTTTAATGAAATTTTCAGTGTTGATTTATCAATAAATGAATTTTATAATGCATCACTTATTATATTTCAAAACTTTCTGACTTAATTAGGTATTTCTGCTATGGTAAATTAATATATAAAATTCATTTAAAATATGAAAGACTTAATTTTAAGTTTCAAATTTCATATTTTTAGATTGTAAAAACAAATATTATTTAATAACTAGTTTATTATTGTTATCTAATAATTTTTGTAGAAACACTCTATTGAAAATTCAGGCTCCCTCCTTTTCTTTTCTATTTCCTGTTTTCTTTTTGTTTATTTTCTAATCTCTCTATTGCCTTTTCTCCCCACTCTCACTCTCTTTATATATATATATATATATATATATATATATACACACACAAGGTGTGTCATAAAAGTGCCGTGATTGAAGTTGTATTTACCAAGATAGAAATGAACAATGAATGGAACTTTAATTTTTTCAGAATAAAAGGTGTGTCAAAAAGTACAAAAAAATCTCGATAATTTTTTGACACACCTTGTATATTGTTGTAACGTGCTTAGCAAAATAATAACACGGGTAGTCCAGCTGATTTTAACCACGAGAAGTGACCACTTCCGCCTTTTATTCACAATTCAAAAAGATGGCTGAAACGGTGCTTCCATTTCATTACAAAAACAATAGTAGAAACGGTGCTTCCGTTTCTTAGTATACCACATATATATAATCATGGAGAAAAAGGTGTCCCTGTGAAAATCTGATTTCTCTGAAAAAATAAGTGGAATTCTTCCAAGCTCTTGCCATGTCTACTAATGTATGACTGCACCACTTGGATTTCCAAATGCTTGGAGAAAAAGGTAGATGGGAACTGCACATGGATGTTGCATGCCGTCTTGAACAAATCCTGAAAGCAGCACCCCACAAAAAAGCAACTGTACTGCCACTTACCTCCTATCACACAAACCATCAAAGTAAGACAAACAAGACATACTGGGAACTGTTGGAGAAGTAAAGTGTTGAGAAATTTTGGATATAAGGTGTGTGATGAATGCCCACTCCTACTTATAGACTAGGCCAGAATCATGTGATCTAACTCTTGGCCAATCACTGGCAGTACTCTGAGGTTGATACAATACTTAAACCGACCTTTCTGGTAATAATTACACTGACATTCTTTGACAACGGACATAGGATTAAATCACAGGACATAGGATTAAATACACTCATGAGTGACATTCTCTCGTGGACACCTACACATGGACACACCAAGGAGGTGTTTGTCGTGTAAATGGTTACTGTTATAGGAAATGGACACAGTGACCCGAGTGCAAACCCTGTACAAGGCTGTTTGCATTTCACAGAGTGCTGATACCTGTGGTAAAGGTATGCATCCAACTACTTTCTCTCACTCTCCAGCTATGGGTAAATAGCAGTGCATTTTGACCTTGGTATGACAATTAGTCTAGGACAGGGATCACCAACCTTTTTTTCATGGTGGGCCGGATAATTGAAAAAAATAACAAGCACGAGCCACATTATTATTGTGTTCTATACTTAGCCAGTACAAAAGGTCTGAGAAAAAAGATGTAAAACAAAATTCATCTTTCCATGTTATATTCATGGATGAGTGGCGTAAAATGCACAAAAACAAATTTAACCAACATATTTATTTTGAAAACATTATCAAAGAACACAACATTAGCAGAAAGTGAGAAAGTAAGATTTGTGAAATTGAAGTTTGCCTTTCAAAATATCGTCAATGTTTGGTTTGGAATTGCTACATCCAATCAAGAGAATTGCTTTCAAATGTTTTATCAGTCAATTTCGTTTGATGGGTTGATTTCACATATTTCAATTTTGAAAAGGCTTGCTCGCATACATAAGTTGTTCCAAACACTGACGCCATATCAGCAGCAAAGTTCTTCAGTTTTGGAAGCTCAACATCAGGTAAGTAGCGGTAAAATTCAACAAGTTTTTCTTCTCTGTGCTTCTCTTTCAGCTAAGCCATTTACCTGCAAATCAATGAGTTCCAATTGTAGTTCAACTTGTTACATAATTGTTAGTACCCTAACAATTATGTAGGGTTAGTGTAAAAATCAAGATGGCTGTTAGAAATTACAGCTAGCAGTTTTTTTGAGGGGGAGTATCTGATGATATCATGGAAGATTGATAGGCACATGTTAAACTCGTGTTAACCTCTTTTCTGGTAGATACCGTGAGAATTAGTAGAGAAATGAGAAACAAAGGCTCTTCCAGTTTTGATTTGAAAGAGATCAGTATTGGGCAAGCCACGGAGATAGCAAGTCGTGATCAGCGTGCTCCCAGTGAGGCCATACTCACACTCTGTGCAGTTAGTCTGGATGGGGATTTCTAAATAAAATATAATATAAAGAAAATCTAAGTCTTGGGTTATTTATCCAAAACTACTAATGACCCAGGGCTTCTGATAGATGGTAAATCCCTAATGGAAGACCAGACATGAAATCTTCAAATGAAAAGTTCCATACGCTAGAAGAAGAACTCCCAGCTACATAAGATACCAAAGATGATCAGAAGAAAATATACGACTAGCTGAGACAAGCTGAGATGCAACTACGGGCATCTCGGCAGGTAAAGAGGACTATGATTATACACTCGAGTAATATAATTGAGTATATAACAAACTGGCACATGATCAACGCTACAATCAAACGGATTCTGGAACACAAGAATATCACTCTCAATTACCGTTGGTGACGGGACCCCCTGGTCTTGGAGAAGGAAAACTCTAAATTTAAGCCTGTTAAACTCACTCAAAAAAATTGACTTAGTGTCACATCCTGCTCGTGCAGAGAGGCTGGTAAATACAAACACCTGGACACACCAGTGTTGGCCAACCAACAAAAACTTACATTAAGAGAACTTGCCAAGAGCAATGGCTAATAGGGAGATTTGGTGAGATATAGTCAAGGGAATCCATGCTATCAGCATGATTTGATGAAGATGAAATGGACATGGTGAGACAAGTTAAAATCCTGGACAAGGCTGCTTACATTTCACATAGAGCTAATACCCTTGGGAAAGGTATGAATCTAACTATTCTCATGTCCTGGGCATGACGTTAAACTGCATCTAACAGTGAAGATCCAATTTTGGAGCTCTTCATCACCATTAGTCCATGTTCACTCTAACCCAGAGTGGTAGTACCTGTTAGGGTCCCATCTATAGGTTAAATAGAAAAAAATGAGATTAAAAAGATTGTTTAAAAAAAATTCAGTTTAAATAAAAAACAATTACAATACCCATCAAGAATTTATAAAACAAAATGTCTGGCATAAAATAACCCAACAAGGGTTGATATGCCATAAAAAGCAACCAACCAACTAACTAACCATTCTCCCTCCAGCTATGGGTAAATAGTAGGGAAGACTGGACTCTTCAATGTTGGTTAGGCAACCAGTCTAGGAGAAGGGAAACTGAATTCAAACCTGTTAAACTCCACTTTTGAAATTGACCTTGTATCGCATCCTGCTTGTACGGAGGGATAGGTATATATATATATATGTATATGATGGACTCTCCCGTCGATCGACGTATGAGTGTTCATACAATGAGCATCCACACAGTGATTTGTTTATAGTGGCGAAGGCTTGTGTTGGACCATTCACACTTTTTGGCACAGTCGATAGGAAAGAATTGGTGCATCAAGGGTTGCCACAAACCCAATCAACAACCGACCAACCTCAGGAATTTTAAATTCAGAGTTATCCCTCTCCTAGACTGGTTACCTACCCAAGGCTGAAGGGCCCAGTCTGCCCTACTATTTAACCCATAGCTGGAGGGAGAATATATGGATTCATACCTTTCCCAAGGGTATTAGCGCTAGGTGAAATGCCAACAGCTTCATCTAGAAATTGAACTCGAATCAACGAGTCCATTTTTGACGACTCTAACCACTAGCCCACACGCCCCATATATATATATATATATATATATATATATATATATTCTCTTTTTCCTATTGAAATCAAGGAACTTTTTTCATTTAAAAATCAACAAACGTGGCAACTTATTTGCTTTCTATTTGTCACTTTAAAAGAAAATCAATTCTAAGTACACACTGACATGACGCTAAGAGATTTTAAAGGTTTCAAAAAATATTTCTTATTTCATCTCTCTCTCATCCTACTTCTTCAAATCTCTCTCTCTCTCTCTCTCACCTTTCAATTACCTCTATTTTGTCAAATCTTTTCACTCTCTTCTCCTTCCATTACACACTCTCTCTCTCTCTCTCTCTCTCTCTCTCTCTCTCTCTCTCTCAATGCTTCACTCCTTTAGATTTCTCCTACCCTTACTCACTACTCTTTCTTTCTCCTGTAACCATCACTCTTACACAAAGCTGTTTCTTTCTCTTTTATCTTTGACTTCTACTCAAAAGCTTATTTTTTCTTTCTCCTGTATCCTTCATTCTTATTTAAGAGCTCATCTTTGTCCTTTGCTCTCACTCAAAACTCATCCTTTCATTCTCCTGTTTGCTCCACTCTCACTCAAAGCTTTATCATTTCTTACTCCTGTATCTTTCACTCTCACTCAAAACTCGATCCTTTCTTTCTCCTTTATGCTCCACTCTTACTCAAAACTTGATCCTTTCATACTCCTTTATGCTCCACTCACACTCAAAGCTCGACCATTTCTTTCTCCTGTATCCTTCACTCTTACTCAAAACCCTTCTTTTTTTTTTTTGCTTTTTCCACACTCACTCATAAACTCAACCTCTTTCTTAACCGCCACCACCAGGGTATTAGAATGCACCTCTGCAGAGGGGTAAGACTCCCCCAATGGGGCCACCTGTTGGCCATGAGTGGAAACCTGTGATGCTTAAGGATAGAACCCAGGTGGTTGAGCAGTCCATGACATGCAATATTCCACTTTGGTCCTTACTTGGACTAGACGGGCGGTTGGAGAAGCCCCCTCCGATCAATCGGCTGGTCACATCAAGCCCTAGCACCTATATGGTTGCCCCAATCCTATTGCCCTTATGGCAAACC
>CM042164.1:61195963-61218463 GCA_023376005.1 Doryteuthis pealeii
GAGCGTTTTTTTTTTTTTTGCTAGTTTGATGAAAGATTGTTGTCTAAATACACAATACCTGACAGAGATGCTGATAAGTACATATCCTGTGTCCCTGATGCACAAAAATCATATCCATGCATCCCAGTGTTTTTCTTTTTTCATCCCTCACCATTTCCAGCTAACTGTAAATACATTTCAATAGTTTCTTAAAAAAGGAATTACACAGGATAGGTTACAAGTTAGGAGTTAGGTGGCTTTAGTTAATTCCTCAGATCATAAATAAAAACCCTACAATTGATTAAGAAATTTTAGTTGAGACCCATAAATTTTACTGGGGACTCATTCAAAGCAAATATGTGTGTCCTAGGAGGCACCAAATCAAAAGGCTGTCAGCATCACTGTCTAATGGTTGGTTGGATGGTTGGATTTTAGGGGCTGTCAACCCAAGGATGTTGTCATCATAATTGATGAGAAGAAAGATAATATTTATTAATTTATTCATCTTTGCTCATGTAAAGTTTTTAAATGCCATCTTTGGCCTGTTGAAAAGGGCTTAAAGAAAGTCCTGTGTTATGGAATCCTTTGGTAAGCGTAGAAGTCCTATCCTGCGTATTGGTAAAGGTCCAGTGATTTAATCCTATGTCCGTCGGCATAATTATGACCAGTAGGGTCTGGGTTAAGTATTGTATCAGCCTTAGAGTACTGCCAGTGATTGGCCAAGAGTTAGATCGCATGATTCCGGCCTAGTCTATAAGTATAGGCGAGGATCTAGCACACACCTTATATACACAAAATTCTCAATAGCTCAAATGAAAGACTTCTGTCTAAATACACAATACTTGATGAGTTTGTGCCAAAGACATTTTTTGTTATTCATTCTTGATGGGTAATCATTTTTTTTTAAATCAATTTATTTTCTAAACACAATTTTTTAAAGTCATTTTTAGATGGAACCCCGAATCTCATTCAAAGCAAATATGTGTGTCCCAGGAGGCACCAAATCAAAAGGCTGTCAGCATCACTGTCTAATGGTTGGTTGGTTGGATTTTAGGACCTGTCAAGGCCCCAAAATCAGGATGTTGTCATATTTGATAAGAAGAAAGATAATATTTATTAATTTATTTATCTTTGCTCAAATGAAAGACTTCTCTCTAAATACACAATACTTGATGAGTTCGTGCCAAAGACATTTTTGTTTTATTCATTCTTGATGGGTAATCATTTTTTTTTAAATCAATTTATTTTCTAAAAACAATTTTTTAAACTCATATTTAATTTGAACCCCAAGTCTCTTTCAAAGCTAGTATGTGTGTTCCCAGATGCACTAATATAAAAAGCTATCAGCATCACTGACTGATAAGTTGAACATTTTAAATTTATGTTTGAATTTTATTTGTGATAATTTTAGTTGATTTTCTTTTAGAAGTGTGAATTTTAGTTCAATGTTAGTTCAATAGATATCTCAATTATATATCATTAATTAATAGGATGTAGTCATATTTGATGAGAAGATAATATACATTAATTTATCTTTGCTCAAATGAAAGACTTCTGTCTAAATACACAATACTTGATGAGTTCAATATTTTTTAATATTTATATTTTAATTTTATTTGTGATAATTTCATTGGTGATAATTGTGATAATTTTATTTCTTTTAGAATTGCAATTTCAAAGTGTTTCTTTAATATGTGTTGTCTGAGTTATTAAAATAACAACATTGAAATCCGTAAGAAAAGGTTAACATAGGTTTATTACCTTTGGTACAAAGGATATAATAAAAGAGTCCAACGCGCAGCATTTCCACAACAGTAATTACACTAGTTTACAAAAAAATATTTTTTGTCTGAGGCAAGAATGTGAATAGGTGTTTTTTACTAACTTGGGTGTGCTGAATTCAAATTTATAAACAGTTTTGCTCTATCACCTCTAGTTTTCTGTCTTTTAAATAGTCTCACTTTAGTATATACAGAGTATATACGTGCTTATTTCAACAGTTGCCGCAGCTTATTACAGATAAAGCAGGATAGATAAAGAACATTGACGGAATAAATATACTTGGATGACACAATGTACACAATTCATAGTACCGCAGACAGTTAGAAGTGTGTTTTCTTAGAAAATCTGTAAGAAAAGGTTAATATAGGTTTATTACCTTTTGTACAAAGGATATAATAAAATAGAGTCCAACATGCAGTGTTTCCACAACAGTAATTAATTCTCTGTAGCAACTATCTACTAAAACTCGACTGTGTAGTCCATTATATTTTATGTGTTTTGTTGGACAAGAAATCGCCAAAAGATGGCCACAAATGAAGAAGAAAAAAGGGCTCTTTCACCAAGACAATGCACTGTGTCACAAGTCGATTGCAACGTTAGCAAAACTACATGAATTGCACTTCGAATTGCTTCTGCACCTACCCTATTCTCTAGATCTGACCCCAGTGACTACTAGCTGAAGAATGCTCCAGGGAAAGAAATTTGGCTCCAATGAAGAAGTGATATCGGAAACTGAGGGGTATTTCAAGGACAAAGACAAATCGTTATACAAAAAAGCATGGAATTTTTTAGAGAAGCGTTGGAATCAGTGTATCACGCTAGAAGGAGACTATGTTGATGAATAAAGTCAAATTTTGCCTAAAAATTGTTGTTTTATTAGTTAGGCCCAGAACTTATTGAGTGATGTGTTATGTGTTTCGTTGAACAAGTCCAACTTCTGATAGGGGAAAATATCTTCCCTTACAACACAAAGTATACATTTTGATTATGATTATGAGATCAAAATGTTGTGTCTGAGTTATCAAATAACAAAATTGAAATCCGGAAGAAAAGGTTAACATAAGTTTATTACTTTGATATATATTATATATTAGCATTTCAGTCTCAGAAGACTATAATATAGTTTTTGTGCCCCTGAAGTTACAGCACCTCCTGTGACTGTAAGGTCCAATGTTTGAAAAACATTCTCAACCACAGATGTCGCATGTGAAGGCTGTCCCTGAAGATGTTGATGTGCCGGTGCTTTGTTGCCACTGCTTTCTTATGGACCCCTCAGCTTCATAGTGTTGCGCCAGGGTGGCTTCAGACATGAACTGTCCTCTACGGAGAGCCTGCCACCACTGATGGCAGTCCTGAGCCAAATTTTCCCAGCTGGAAGGGGCAATGACAAAGCACCTGAGACATCCTTGAAATGCAGTGACCAATCTGTCTCTTACCAGACAAAAAGCTCTGCATAGAGGATATCCTTAGAGATCCATCCATCATCCATGGCCCATCCATCAGAGACAATGCTGTCTCAGTAGAGAACAAAAACTGGGAAGTTGAGCTCTCTTTAGAACTGCTGTGTTAGTGATCCTCATACAAATTTTTGATACAAAAGATATAATAAAATAGATTCCAAACGCGGAGTAATTAATTCTCCGTAGCAACTATCTACTACTCAACTGTATAGTCCGTATCATTTATGGGTTTTGTTGGATGAGTGCAACTTTCTTATTGGGGAAATATCTTCCCTTATAACAATATACTAACTAAAAAAATGCATTTGTATTATTTAGATTTTTCAGACTCTGGAGCCTTCATGGAACTTCGAACCGAACCCTTTATTTAATCCATTGGGGTAAATTGCTCTCATTCTGTTAACTATGACTGGGTACAAGTGTTAAGCTATGTTAAGTATTCTGTGTTATTTTTACCTGTAGTCAGGATTGAACCTGTAGCCTCCAGAGGATTGTCATTTATAACTCTACCCTTAAATCAATTATGCCATGTGTCCAACAAATAAAAAAAATGCAAGTTTGGAAAGAATACCTTAGAAAGCTATCTTTACTATACATTTTTCAAAATGCACTTTAGGATGTTGTTTTAATTCCAAGCTAATGTTAGGTGTGACACTCCACCTCAGATACAAAAACAATCTCCCTGGTCTAGCACTATTGAAAAGGGGATAGACTCTTTTGCTGTCCTGCTTCTACCAACAATAGGCCACTCTGCTGACTTTACGTTGTGATAGGGCCGTTTAGCTCAGTCGGTAGATCGTTCGACTTGGAACCATATGGTTCCCTGTTCAATACCGACCCTCACCAACTCAGCATATGAGTAGCACAGGGATCTGTGCAGTAAAGTGAGGAGCTGATAGTTGGTGTGGTGCTCCCCCTCAAATTCCAAAACAATCTCCTTGGTCTAGCACTAGGGAAAAGGGGATAGGCTCCATCACTTCATGGCTGATACCAACTTTAGGCAGCCCTATCGACTTTCCTTTTTTTTTTACAGAGGTGAGTAGATATATCTTGATTGTACACATAAAATAACTCAACAAGGGTTAACATGCCATAAAATCAAAGGGGAACCACTCTTGACTGATAAATTATTTATTTATTTATTGATCTACTAGGAAAAAAGAAGACGGGGTTAGGGTCTCCCTCACTCCCTTCGACTTTAGGCCACCCCTCCGACTTTACTTTTACCGTATATACTCACAGATGGGTCACATTTTTTTTTAAACTAAAAGTTCCACCAAAATCAGTGGTACTACCTATCCATTCAACATAAATGTAAAACAGCACTACTTCAATTTTTATTTATAATTAAGTTGCAATGAACAACGATTGCAATGACACGAAATATGCATTTTAAAGTTTTCGAAGCCTTTCATATACACAAAATATATATTATATATATATATATATATATATATATATATATATATATATATAAAAGATTCCATCCAAGTCATTGCTTTAATTCTTTGCTTGCTTTAAGCCACTCACAACAGCTCTTCATAACACACCCAAGTAAAGTACAAAAGCTGATGGTTAGTTCATTATAACTGAGCAAAAGGACTCAGATTACAATAATAATTGGACTTTTATTTGAATAGAATGATTTCTGAGGTGAAAAGATAGTGAACTTTGAAATATCAATCATGCATTTGGGTGATTCCATTCCCTGAGTCCTGATTGGCTGCTTGGTTTGTAGGATCCTCTGAGGCTCCATAAATCCTGCCATTTTGCAGTAGTCTTTACAGCAAACCAGAATCGTATTTCAGTTACGATTGCTTGCTGTCTTGTCTTGCCAATTCGATGGTAATTGGACTTAGTATTATTGTTTTTCTTTTCTGAAAGGCAGTTGCTAATTAACCACTGTAATTACATCAAGTAAAACATATGGAATTAACTAATTAAAACTAACTAATTAAAAATGTGGACATTTGTTTTAAAGGAATGAGTAAACTAAGATCATGAGGCTTAAAAAGAACTAGAAGCGGCTACCCAGCATCATCATCATCATGTCGCGCTATCAGCACAGATATCCATGACAATCTCTCCCTAGCCATCCTTATCACTCATTGTTCTCGGGAGGTCCTCTACGCAGCATCCCGTGTCAGCACAGAGCTGGTCAATGTACATCTTTGCTGGTCGGCCCACACTGGTGTGCTCATGTACTGGCTTCCACAGGAGGATGTCACTTATGACTTCATCCTTGCTTATCAAGCAGTGTCCTGCGTGTCTTGTCCGTCTTACTCGGATGGTTTGAGTGATATGGGGTAGGGGACCATACAGCTGTTTTCTCGTGAGACAGAGTAAAACCCAGGTGTATTGATTTGTTTACTTTTGAGATTTGCAAATGCTGGAAATTTTTAAGTAGAATTTCAATGCTATTTCTATGTATATTTGAATTTTTAAATATCTTCGAATATAAATCAAATTTTCATAACTTTTGTACAAAAAGCAAAATATGGCGATAATGAATGTGTATATATATTTACTTTGTTGTTAATTGTGGTATTTTTGTAGTTTCATCCAGACATACATACATACATACATACATACACACAACTGCCCTTTATATATATATAGAAGATACAGATAGATGTTTGCATTATGCATCACAGTCTATGGCAAAGTGTTCTAAATCTAATGTTTGTAAGCAAAGTCTTGAATCAAAGGTGAATATTTGATAAGTTTTATGTCAGAATAGGTTGCATAACTAGCCAGATTATAATGCGATTTATCTACAGGTCAACCGCAATGTCCCCCTTTGACAACCATAAATCAGAGGTGCAATCTATCGACAAGTATATATGGTAATTGAAGAGGATTAGTAGAAATCTGAAATATACTATGGAAATTTAGTTGGTAAAATAAAGCTTGGCAGAGTCGCCTATTGTTAGTCTCAGCCGGACACTAAGGGAGTCTGTCCCTTTTTCACTAGTGCTAGACCAGGGAGATTGTTTTTTGCTGGGGTGGAGCGCTGCACCTACCATCAGCTCCCCACTGTATCACACAGATCAGATTACCCAATCTGTGCTACTCGTGCGCTGAGTTGGCAGGGGCTGGTGTTGAACCAGGAGCCTTGCAATTCCTAGGCAGGTTAGTCCTATCGGTGGGGCTTTAGAATACACTGACTGCACCTCTGCAGAGGGGTAAGACCCCCCTCCAAATGGGGCCACTTGTTGGCTGTGGGTGGTGACCTGTGATGCTTAAGGGTGGAATCCTGGTGGATGACATGCAACACTCTACTTTAGCCCTTACTTTGGCTAGACGGGCAGTTGGGGAGGCCCCCTCCGATCAATCGGCTAGTCATGTCAAGTACTAGCACCTATATGATTGCACCAGTCCTATTGCCCTTATGGCGAGCCCCAACCCTTTTTATTATATGGGTGCTAGAAGGCAGTGGCTAAGGGTCTACATGTCCTGGGAATGACGTTAAACTCTATCTGATGCTGAGGTTCCAGTTCTGGAGGTCTGGTGAATGTGAAGCACCCCTTCATCATCATTGCTCCCTGGTTCACTCTGACCCGGAGTGGTAGTACCTGTTAGGGTTCCACATATGGGTTAAATCAATGGTTCTCAACATTTTTTTTACCTATGGGCCCCTTTTAATCCTAATTTACTCTGGTGGACCTTCCCATAGCCATTCAATGTTTAAAAATCCCATTGTATTTTTATAGTTAAATATATATTGCTTGCCTGGGTCCCAAAAAATGTTATATGGTCCCCGGGGTTCATATGGACCCCTGTTGAGAACCACTGGGTTAAATAGAAAAATGTGTTAATAAAAAAAAAAATTGAGTATCCATTAAGAATGAATTTATTTCAAACTTTGTCAGCATTAAATGATCCACTGATGTTGGTATTTACCATGTACCCCACATTGTACGAGTTAGACACAAGGCCCTATTAATGTGGAACCACCCACAAGCCATGACTCATGGGTAGCGGGTGTAAAAAATGTGTTTATCCCGTTGGCATTCCCCCTCAAAGGGTGCCTCAGGCCCTGGGCAATAAACCCAGCCCTGCCCCTTTAAATCAAGGGGGCAGGTGTTGCTTGGGGAGATAGCCCCCCTGGGATCAACGCTGTTAATTTACATTGATCCACTGATGTTCCTATGCCCTAAAAACAAACCAAACAAACCTAGGTAGGTGCTTTACTGACAGCTAAACCAATCCAGTGAATTCATATCTTATAATGTAGATTGTGAGTGTGTCTGTCTGTCATTGAAACTATATCACTACCCAAGTCACAATTCCCTTAGTTATTTAGGTCACATTCTCCATGATTTTATTTTTATTTAAACCTCAATTATCAATAAAAATTGTTTTACATAATTCATACTGTTGGTCTAATCAACAAAAAAACAACAAATAACATGCGATTGTATTTATATATACAACAAAATAGTGGTTTACAGTGTGAACGGGAAGACTAATTTGCATATTGATCTTTAAAATTTGATATTAATAAATGTGCTTGGTATTATTGATTTCTAATTGTTTGGTTTTATTTTAATGCAAAAATCTCGGGGATAAATCTTAAAAGAAATCCATTAACAAAAAGAAATAACTGTAATTTTATTCTTTATTTCCTAATTTAACCAAATTGTTAAATTAGGAAAATTTAGCAATAAAAGACGGGAGTGATGGAAAATGATGGAAGAGTTAGTTTCAAAGTTGTTCTATTTTTCAATTATACCACCTCTGTTTTTAATCATTTAACTGAATTCTTATTTATGATATATCTCATTACATTAAAACTTACATACATATTTCATTACATTAAAACTTGCATACATGCGCTCAGAGGGTGCATATTTTGCTAATACTTGTAAAATCTATGCTCATCATGGATGTAAACTATCTGTGCCATGTTTTGGAAATAATGAATAAAGAAAGAAAAAAAAAAACACTTAATCAAATTTTTTTTTTTTTTTCTTTTCAAATTCAGAGCTAACTTTTATTTTATTTCATTTCATTTCATACTTCCACCCCTTCATATTCTAATTCCTTCCCTGTTTTGATTCATTATTTTAATTAACTTTTAGCAAATTAAAATTTTTGTTAAAAAAAATATTAAAAATGGAATAATATTCCTCTTTCAATTCTGGATCATGCAATTCTTCAAGCCTTGCCCCAGTTCTTGTTTTTTCTTGTTTTTTCATTTCTGTTTTGCCAACTTGATTAAGTTTAACTCTGATTTGTACAATCCTAATTGTAATTTATACAACATTTCCATCGATAATGAAAACATTATTCAACTCTGATGACTCCGGTCTAAATTAACACCTAATTGTCAAAATTATCAATTCTATGTAGTAGGAGTATTAATAATTTTTCAAGAGGAGTGTTCCCACTAATTGAATATTACAGATAAAAATCATTGAATCTCTTGAAGGAAATAAAGACACTAATTGCTATAAATCTGTGTGCCTCGAAATATTGTCGAGATAACATCTAGTGTCTACAACAATATAGTATTATAAGATACTAGCAATTTTAAACACATTAATAACATGGGCTGTTTTGAAGCAAATCTAACTCAGATTTTCATAGAGATATCTTTAATAAATAAGATTTATTATTCTATGTATTAATGATTTTGACTATAAATCAAATACTTATTGATAAACTTACGCAATTCCTGAGAGTATTATGATGTAAGCAGTGACATAGTTTTGGTTACAGAAAAACAGACACTAAACGTCCATTATAATAAGATTTGTTTGTTATGTCTCCTTGGGCATCTCTCCTCTTTTTCTATTTTCTCATATCAGCCTTTAAAAAAATAAGAGAGAATCTTTAAACAGAACATGCAAAATATTAATACAATATCTGAATACAGAACAAATTCTGTTCAGCTCCCAAAAATGCCCTCTTAAATTATTCTTCTTATCATTTTCTCTGACATCACCCCACCCTGTCGACTGCACCTCCGCAGAGGGGTAAGACTCCCCCAATGGGGCCACCTGTTGACCGTGGGTGGCAACCCATGATGCTTAAGGATAGGACCCAGGTGGTTGAGCAGTCCATGACTTGCAATACTCCACTTTGGCCATTTCTTGGGCTAGATGGGCGGTCAGAGTCACGTCAAGCCCTAGCACCTATATGATTGCCCCAACTCTATTACCCTTATGGCAAGCCCCAACCCTTTTTATTATATGGGTGCTAGAAGGCGGTGGCTAAGGGTCTACATGTCCTGGGAATGACGTTAAATTATATCTGATGGTGAGGTTCCAGTTCTGGAGGTTCATGAGGAGCATCCCTTCATCACCATAGCTCCCTGGTCTACTCTGACCCGGAGTGGTAGTACCTGTTAGGGTCCCATCTATGGGTTATAGAAAATTGTGTTTATAAAAAAATTGAGTACCCATTAAGAATGAATTTATTTCAAAACTTTATCGGCATTAAATGACCCACTGAGGTTGATATGCCGTAAACCAAACCAAACCAAATCTGTAAATAAGAGGCCTGATGGCTGCTGAAGGTGGCATTTAAACAAATCATAAGAAAGATGGGTGCTAGAAGGCAGTGGCTGAGGGTCATCATGTCCTGGGAATGACTCTGAGGTTCCAGTTCTGGAGGTCTGGGGAATGTGGAGCACCCTTTCACCATTGCTCCAAGGTCCACTCTAACCTGGTGTAGTAGTACCTGTTAGGGTCGCATCTATGGCTTCAATAGGAAAATGTGTTGATAAAAGAAATTGAGTATCCATTTAAGAATGAATTTATTTCAAAACTTTATCAGCATTAAATGACCCATTGAGGTTGATATGCCATAAAATGAATTAATCATAAGATTTGGTACACTATTACTGTTTCTTATGTTGTATACCCTTTCTTTCCTTACTTCTCTTCTTCGGCTCATCTTTGGTATTTTACATTCTTCTAGCATCTGGACTTCTCTATGCTTCTATTTCTCTGTTCTTGCTGGCTGGTCGTTCTTGATTCATTTCTTCTTCTAGATCAGTCTTGTTACCGAGACATTCATCATCTACAAAACCATATTATTTATTTAAGTTTTTATTTACTTAACTAACATCTTCATCTAACTAATATAGCGTGCATATGCAGTAAGCTCCAGCTAAGGCCTTATCTGCCTGACAACCAAGCTGAAACTGAGAGCCAACCAAATCCCACGTGACTTCACATATTTCGCGGGCTTTCTGTAATATTCCATGGAAAGTCCCGCCCGTGATATGAAAAGGGGCCATCCCTTCAGAAATACAGGGGGTTGACAATAATCTATGCATAGATTATGTAATACTTTATGTGAATATGCGATTTGTTTTAAAAAATATATATTTCAATTGTTAATGCTCCATTAGCAAAAAACATATAGCCAAAATCCAATTGATTGATAGTCTTAGTTTTTTTGATAGATAAAAATTGACATTCATCTAAACACTGACCTCATAATAAAGAAAAACAAATAAAAAAGAAAAAGAAAAAATAAGGAAAAAAAAAAAAATTTACCCAGTAATTTTATTTTTAATTTAATTTTTTTTTTTAACTCTTTGCCTACTTTAAACCACTCACAGCGGGCCCTACCCCCACTGCGATCCTACCATAGACCGCTGGCAGCATCTCTTGCACATGTCACTTGTTTAAATTTCTAAAAATCACTACGTGGACATCCCCTGCCATCTTTTGTTTTGTCTGTGAACCAACCCTGAGACTGGTACTTGATCCTTCTCGCAATAGGAAAACCAGTTAAATGGAATAATAGAAAAAAAAAAAATTGGTACTGCCGTGGAGGAAAATTTGGTAGGCAAAGAGTTAACCCCCACTCCCCCAGGAATTCACTTGAAATTGAACTGGAAATTGATTTATTCTCTTACGTGCATTGCTTTAATCAATAGTTGTTATGTTTTTACATAAAGATAAAATACAGAACACCGAATGAAAATGCAAAGACCAGGTTGTTGGAAATTAACAGGGTTCTATTTAACACAGGGTAGAGAATGCTTCTACCCTAAAAAGAGACTTAACTAGCTCAAACGTGCGGTGCACGTGTGTCCTGACCATTCCAATCCCAATCCAAAAGTTTCATGGTGGAAAACACACTTCTGGGTTTCCATCAGCCCCCTACTTATCAAGGGGAGCAACTCTATTTTCATTAGGTCTGAACCTAACAATAGCGTAAAGGGAATTGACTCCCTCGCTGTCAGGCTGATACCGACAATAGGCCACTCCGTCAACTTTACTTTATTTACTGATCCTAAAGTGAGGAGCTGATGGTAGGTGTGGCGCTTCACCTCAGACACAAAAACTATATCCCTGGTCTAGTGCTGATACAGACTTTAGACCATTCTGCCAACTTTTCTTTATTTACTGATCCTAAAGTGAGGAGCTGATGGTAGGTGTGGCGATCCACCTCAGTCACAAAAAACAATCTCCCTGCTCTAGTGCTAGCAAAAAGGGGATAGACTCCCTCACTGATACCAACAATAGGTGACTCTGCCAACTTTACTTAACATGATAAAGAGGCAGTAAAACTAGTAATGAAATGATAATAAGTAGCAGCACTCATGAAAATTTCACTTTTCATAAAACAGTTGGTGGGGGGTGGGGGGTTATGTCTATCTCTATCTTCCCTTCTCCCCCACCCTCTTTTCTTTCTTCCTTCTATTCCCTTAAAACAGATAAGCATCTGATGTATTGTATCATTGCTTAACCCCCCCCCTCTTTCTGACCATCTTTCTTTCTAATTATATTTGCTTTCTCTCTCTTTCTCTATCTTCCCCCCTTTTTTTCTATTCTATTGAAGCAAATGATAAGCATCTGATGTATAGCACTATTATTTCCCCCTTTCTTTCTTATTATATTCACTTTCCTTCTCTAACTTCATTTCTTTCCTCACCTTCTCTATTCCACTGAAGCATATGATGTATACCACTATTACTTCCTCCCTCACTCTCTCTCTTTCCTTCTCTATCTTCCTTTCTTTCCCCACCTTTTCTATTCCATTCAAGCAAATGATAAGCATCTGATGTATATCTCTATTACATTCTCTCTCTCTCTCTCTCTCTCTCTCTCTATCTATCTATCTATCTATCTATCTATCTCACTCTCTCTCTCATTATATTTGCTTTCCTTCTCTATCTTCCTTTCTTTTCCCACCTTTTCTATTCCATTCAAGCAAATGATAAGCATCTGATGCATATCTATTACACTCTCTCTCTCTCTATCTCTATCTCTCTCTCTCTCTCTCTCTTTATCTATCTCACTCACTCTCTCTCTCATTATATTTCTTTCCTTCTCTATCTTCCTTTCTTTTCCCACCTTCTCTATTCCATTCAAGCAAATGATAAGCATCTGATGTATATCTCTATTACACACACTCTCTCTCTTATTATATTTGTTTTCCTTCTCTATCTTTATTTCTTTCCCAACATTCTCTATTCCATTCAAGCAAATGATAAGCATCTGATGTATCTCTCTCTCTCTCTCTCTCTCTCTCTCATTATATTTGCTTTCTTTCCCTACCTTCTCTATTCCATTCAAGCAAATGATAAGCATCTGATGTATAGCACTATTACTTCCCCCTCTCTCTCTCCCATTATATTTACTTTCTTTTTCACTCTGATATGTAACATGTATCTTTTTCTCACATTTTTTTTGTTTCTCCTCACTATCACAACCGAATGGTCCATTATTTATCTGAGGTGATGACAGGGCATAACATTCAATCTCATCTCTCATTCTGTTAATATTATAGATAATGACTTGTGTATCGATGCAGAATATTATGTTTTAAAAACAAAAAACAACAACAAGTTGGCGTAAAACAAGTAATAGATAATATTAATAATGAAGAGTGTATTGACCCGGAGGATTGCGATAAAAAGCGATAATGAGAAGATGGAGGAAATCCAATAATAAAATAGAAATAGCTAAAATACCTTATTTGATTTTTTTTTTCTCTTTTTTAACTCTTGGCCTACTTTAAGCCACTCACAGTGGCTCTCCCACCACTATGCAAACTACAAGCAAAGTACAAAAACTTATACTTAGTTCATTATAATTGAGCAGAAGGACTCAGATTACAATAATAATAATAGGATTTTATTTGAATAGTACTACTTTAATTTTTATTTATCATATTGTTATGATATACAATATATACTCATGGATTGGTCACACTTTTTTTTTAACTAAAAATTCCACCAAAATCAGTGATGCAACCTATCCATTCGGCATAAATCATCAGATGCGAATGATGAATTCTTTATTACTTTAAAGGAATTTGAAAACAGATTTTTTTTATTGTCCTGTTACTCTCATCTGTGGGATAATAAAAAAGATATTTGACCATTTGTTGTCCTGTTACTCTCAGCCGTGGGGTAATAAAAAAGATATTTAACCATTTGTTGTCCTGTTACTCTCAGCTGTGGGGTAATAAAAAAGATATTTAACCATTTGTTGTCCTGTTACTCTCAGCTGTGGGGTAATAAAAAAGATATTTAACCATTTGTCCTGTTACTCTCAGCTGTGGGGTAATAAAAAAGATATTTGACCATTTGTTGTCCTGTTACTCTCAGCTGTGGGGTAATAAAAAAGATATTTAACCATTTGTTGTCAGTAATTTGATAGGAATTTCTGTTAAATCAATCTATTCCATATTTCAACTAAAAGGACCACCCCAGTTCATTTAGATTTCATTTATTTATTTGTTTATTTCTTCCTCATATCTTCCTATTTTCCTTAATTTCCTTTTATTTATTTTTTCTAAATTACTTATATATTTATATAAATTAAGATCCAACTTTAATTTCTATTTTATCATCAAGATGCAATGAACAGCGATTGCAATGATATGAAATATGTACAATATGCATTTAAAAGGTTTCAAAGCCTTTCATATGCACGAAATATACGGGGAAATAAGAGGAAATTAATGTGGAGAAAGGTAGACAAATACGGATGCCCACACATAGACTCTCACTACCTACTCTGCTCCATTCCGCCACCTACACTTCAGGAATAAAAAATTTTTTTTTAAAATTCTCCCCCTTACTCCTTCCACTAAACTGACCTACTAACCTAATATCACTCAACTCTCCCCTCCTCCTTATCTTCCCCTGACATTAAACACACTACTACCAAGAACTTTATCCTCCTTTTGACCTACCCCTGGGCCCATCTACTCCCAACCTCTCTCTACTTCCTGTAAACTATCCCCACACTTCATTCATGTCAATCCCTATCCTCCCTCCCTTCACTTCCGCTACTAACTCACCCCCCCTCACCACATCACATGTACTCGCATGTAATTTTGCTTTCAATAAAAAATCTTTGACTGAGGATGTCCGTATAAATCGGACGAAACGTTTCAACTCTTAGATTTGTTTTGAGTTATCATTTCTTGTTCACTATCCTTTTACCTACCTCATCGGATGTTGTACAAAATGGATGTTTATTGTAGGTAGTAATGTCTACATTATAACGTTTTGGTCTGTTAGACCTTCTTCGGGATGTTGGATTGTTAACGATACAATGAATAAAAGATAAATAAATAAATAGAACTCCCACTACCAACTTAAACACTCCTACTAACACCAACAATTGACCACCCCTCCCCTATTCACAACCTACTTCTCCAGTATGAAAATATTCACCGTTGAAGCAAGAACTCAATCCAACGTCTTGAAGAAGGTCTAACAGAACGAAGTGTTATAACATCGACATCATTACCTACAATAAACATCCATTTTGTACAACATCCTGTGTTTGTCTACCTTTCTCCACAAAATATATATGTATATATTAAAGATTCCTACCAAGTCATTGCTTTAACTCTTTGCTTGCTTTAAGCTGCTCACAGCAGCTCTTCATGCCTCACCCAAGCAAAATACAAAAACTGATGGCTACTTCATTATAAATGAGCAGAAGGACTCAGATTACAATAACAATAGGACTTTATTTTAATAGAATGATTTCTGAGGTGAATAGATAATGAACTTTGAAATATCCTATCATACAGGTAAAAAATAACCAAAAAATTTGGTACAGCCGTGAGGGAAATTTGGTAAGCAAAGAGTTAAACTGACCAGATGCTGTTAATGCATCACAGTCCATCACAAATTTGGTACAGCCGTTGGATAAATTTGGTAGGCAAAGAGTTAAATTGAACTGTGAGAAAAGAAAATGACTTGTTTTCACTGTGTATCCTAGGATCCATAAGGTACAAGATATGTTAATGGCTCTTGCCAACTTAGCGCGAAAACTGTAAAACTTGGATCTGTGCAGCAGTAAAGAGTTGGTGGTAGGTGTGGTGCTCCAGCTCTAACACAAAAATGATCTCACTGGCCTAGCACCTGTGAAAAGAGGATAGACTGCCTTGCTATCTGGCTGCTACCAACAATAGACCACACTGCCAACTTTATGGAAGTCCCAAATTTTCTGCAGTTGAGCGGAAACAGATATGTCCCTTCCTCTTGATATCAAAAGTGGAAGTAAGGGGACTCATCCTTTTCAGCCATGGGTTTCCATAGGAGACAGACATCTGTCTTGTGTGCTCCGTTATGGGTGGGTGTTTTAACTAGTCTTGTAGTTAATTGGGTGACTGCTTAAGCAATAGAAGGTATAGTAAGCAACCTGAGTATTTTGCTTATCTACATGACTTGATTTAGCATTAAATGATCTGAAAAGGTTAATATACTGTAAAACAAACCAACCAACCAAATGATATTGAACCAGGAACCTTGCACTTCTTAGACGGATGCTCTAACAACTGAGCTAAACCATTATTAATTTCTATTTAAATATTGACATTTTCCTTTGGAATTCTAATTTAAAACTTCAAGAAAAAAAGAAAAAAAAAGAATCGACTTTTTATCAGCTGACACCTGCTAAAAATCCAACCAAGAACAATTGTTGGTCCCCCTGAAAAAGATTCCAATACATTTGCCATTTCCGAAGAAAGAAGAAAACAACAACAAAAAGAAAAAGAAAGAAAAATAATGCTGATAATAATTCCTGTTTGAAGAAAATAAAAACTAAGAAAGAAAGACAGGAGAAACATGAAGTTGACTTTTTCTTTTATTTTCCTATTTTGATTTCTTTTTTTTTTCTCTCCCCACCCCCTACACACACACAAATAGTTCCACACAAGAAGATCAAACAAAAACATCTTCACAATTCCTGCACCATTAACCAATTCCTGTTGACATTCGACCGAAAACCATTGTTTTTGGGTTTTTTTTCTTTTTTTCTTTTTTAATCAACGAATCTTTCTTCTGGTGGTACCAGGTAAAAAATAGTCTTGTCGTAATTTTACAATAAATTGTAATTTAGAAGATTAATAGGGGCGAGAAAAAATGGAAATTTATTATTATCTTTTATTTTTTTGTATTTTTTTGTATTTCTTTTTTTTTGTGTGTGTTAGGTTCAACTGGAATGTTGACTATAAAAAGTGAATAATCACTATTTGGCTGTAAAAAATAAATAAATAAAAACAAAAACCAACTTTCCGAAAATACAATTATTTCTACAAGATCTTTTTGTATGATGATTTTTTTTTTTCTAGTTTATAAATTGATTAGAGTGAATGTTCAACACAATGGTTCAAATCCATCCTATTGGTTGTCTATTTATTGGCTGTACATTTATTTCATATCGTGGTGAGGTATGAGCAGGATGTGACACAAGGTCAACTTCTTAAGCTGAGTTTAACAGGTTTGAATTCAGAGTTTTCCTTCTCCTAGACTGATTACCTAACCAAGGTTAAAGAGAGCCCAGTCCATCCTACTATTTACCCATAACTGGAGGTAGAATAGTTGGATGCATACCTTTGCATATATGTAGATGTTAGTGGGTTGGATTTTACGGCATTTCAACCCTTGTTGGGTTATTTTATGCTAAAAACGTTTTTGTTTTATTCATTTTCGTTGGGTATTCAATTTTTTTCAAACTCATTTTTTGATCTACCTGACCCATAGATAGGATTCCTCACAGGTACTATTACTACCTGGGTAAGGGTGGACCTGGAGTAATAACAATGAAGGGGTACTCCATGCTCCCTAGAGCCCCAGAATTGGAACCTCACTACTAGATGCAGTTTAAGATCATACCCAGGACACTAAGACCCTCAGCCATTGCCTTTTAGCACATATATGATAAAAAGGGTTGGGTGTTTGCCATAAGCATTATAGGGTTAGGACAATCACATAGGTGCTTGAGCTTGACATGACCAGCCGATTGATCGAAAGGGCTTCTCTGACCGTTCCTTCTAGCCTAAGTTAGGGCCAAAGTAGTGTTGCATGTCATGAACTTCTCAACCACCCGGATTCCATCCTTAAGCACCATGGGTCACCACCTACAGCCAACAGTTGGTACCATTAGGGGATGGATTATACCTCTGTGCAGAGGTGCAGTCGGTATATTCTACAGTAGGGTAGGTTGATTTTTCACTTTTTTAAAAGAATCAAATTGTCCAGGGGCATGAAAGTTGTCTGTTAGTATACTAAATACTGATACCAAAAACTAGATCTCTTACTTGTACCATTGTTTGAGGAAATAGCATCAAAGATCATCTACTAAAATGCACTAGAAATCCTCGTTTTTGCAAAATTTAGCCTAGAAATTTGTTAGAAAATATAGCAATTTCAATATTTAAAACAGAAAAGGTTATTATTGTAAACAAAACAAATAAACATAACTAAAATTCAAATTGAAAATATACCCCCCCCCCCCCATCACAACCGACACCTCTGATATTCTGCTTTTTACCTAATAATTAAGTGATAACACTTTAAAAGATTGAAATATATTTCCTCAAACGAAGGCAAAGTTTTGAAGAAAAATGTTTTGTGGTAATTCTTATGTTAATTTGCAACTTTCACCATGTGAGACATTACAGTTCCAAAATCGACCTACCCTATTCTACAGCTCCAGTTGATAGGGCAGCATATATGTAGAGAGTCAATCTATAAACATTTATTATGATTACTGACTAATGAGACAGCAAATTCAATAACTCTTTCATTACTTTATCAAATATTATGTACTAGTATAATTCTTTTAGAGTTGCTACCTTTGTTTAAGTATATAAACAATGTTTCCAAGATTTTATTATCAGGGAAATATTAACAGAACCAATAACATTTTATTATTAAATCTATTACCTAAAAAGATTGTTTTGTAGATTTTCTTTGCTTTAAAATAAGCTAGTTATAGTCGAGTAGAAATAGATTTTGACCCGGAAAAAAAAAGGCCAAGCTAAAATTTACACCAAGTAAAGGACATATGGTCTATAATAACATATCCAAAATTAGTATTATCTGCGTTATTCGGACTATTGTCCCCATCTTCATTGGACACATGGCCTAGTGGATAAGGTAGTTAGGTTAAGACAGTTCTAAGTGACAGTTATCTCTGGAACCCGAGTTCAATCCTGAGTGAAGGCAGTTAGAAAAATAATTAATTAACACAACTCCTACACCAGCTATGGTTAGCGGAATAAGAACAGGATACCCCCGTGGACTAAATAAAGGGTTAGGTTCAAAGTTCCGTGATGGCTCCCGAATACGACAAGAAAGTTCCCGAGTTCGAAAAGAAGGTTCCCAAGTCCGAGAAGGTTCCCGAGTCCAACAAGAAATACCTGAAGAAGGCCGGAGGGCATATCGGCCGAAACGTTGTACAAATAACAATGAAGATGGGGACAATAGTCCGAATAACACAGATAATACTAATCTTCAAGCCTCATCTCAAACATTCAGAGAAATATCCAAAATTGTTTAGAAAATATAAATTTTGCCTTTTTAACTACCCCTACTATTTGCTTCATATCTTTTTTCACCCTCAGAAGATTAAAGAGGATTTTGGATATGTTTTTTTCTACAATAAATAAGCTTTCTAACGGTACCATATTTAGCTTGGCCTTTTTTATTTCTAGGTTGGGCCCCAAAATGAGCTAATTCTGCTGGACTAATGCCAGCTGATGATAGGGTCCCTAAAATGAGGAAAATGCTTCTGCTGAACCTAAGTAAAAAAAAAAAAGATGAAAATATCATAACAAGATCGCCTAAATAAAAACTAATAAGATCTATCTGTGAGTAATGAGAATTTTTAGTCCGTTTATGCAAATGAGGGAGAATTCGGACAACCTTGGACAGGCTGTGATACATTTTCTAACATATCATTTCCTTTTTCTTACAAGTCTAGCACTCTGACATAATAAAAAGGGGTGCAGGTAAAACATGGGGTGGTCAGTGGGGTAAAGGAATTCCCTTGAAAGCTTTGTTCAATTTTAAAAAGTCCAACTGACGGAGTGCTAGCTACTGTACAACATTTCCCCTTTTAAATTTTATGTCCCCTAGACAACATATTTCTGTCTTTTAGGGTCTATTTCCATAGTACTTAAGGGAATTCGTTTCCGCTTACTTGATCGACACTGTCGTACTTGTTGAGGTATAGATACGCCAGACATATCATAAATCACCGTCATAGGTTCCTCTTTGCGTTGATCTACATCCACTGTATATCTTTTATAATTTGATTTAAATGTCTCTTAATCACCCATTTTGGATGTTTAATTTAATCACCCTTTTTTTTTATTCTCAGTGGTCACCCATCTCTAAGTACTGACCAGGCTCATTGTTGCTTAACTTTGGTGGTTATTAACAGAGCTTTATTTAATCTGACGCACAGATCCCAGGTACCTTCAAAATGGCTTTTCTTGTTTAAAAATGTAGAAACAGTCATGAAAGGAGTATTATTTGTATACCAAGTACTTTCAATTCTTTTCTGTAACTTATTGTTTTGTTTTTGTTGCTAAGGTGACGCTGAAATAACGCCAGCATTAATATCAATACAGTCCATGCCTTTCATATGCATGCATTGATATTGCTTTCTATAGATGAGATATTACTACCTAGGTATATAAAAAAAGAAGTAACGGATGTATATCTTTTGTGCATCCATACATGTTGTAAAACAGATGCAATCACATTGCACCAAATCCACAATATATATATATATCTTATTATAATGGAGATTCGGCATGTCTGTAACTGAAACTATGTCACTGCATACATCACAATACCCTCAGGAATTGCATAAGTTTCAATGATATTTAATGAGTACTTAATTTATAGTCATAGTCAAAATCATTAATAAATCTTATTTATTAATGATGATAATGAAAATCTTAGATAGATTTGCCTCAAAACAACCCATGTTCTTAGTGCGTTTAAAATCCTGCAATGTGTCTTATATATCACCAAGAAATAAGGGTATGGTGTGGTTAATTTGCATGCTGGTTTTAACAAATAATTACCTGGTGTTATTGATCTCTAATATTATTGTTTTATTTTCCAACATATTTTCTACTATATATATATATATATATATATATATGTATATATATGTACTAGACAAAATGTGATGCCTTGGGTCACCCATTCAGCTCTGGGTAGATAATTGAGATTAGGGAAAAGTGAGTTTGCAAAGCGAAATTAAAAAAAATTTTTTTAAATATACGGCCAGACAAAACATTAAAATTATTTTGTAAGATTTCTATGATAGTGAAGGTTTGACCTAATTTAAGCTACATTGCTACTTATGAAATTTAACATAGAAATATATTTCAAATTCTCTCATCTCTCTCTCTCTCTCTCTCTACCCTCCGAGAGAAACTAACATTTATAATGAGGAGGTAATCAAGAGATACATAGTGGGGAAGAAAGTGATAAGCAGAATGTAAATTAAGAGATTGGTCAGTTTTTTGAATTAATTGCAAATTAAGACTAATTAGAACCAATTAGAATGGAATTTTTTTTTTCAAACATAACTCAATCCTAAAAGTAAGGAATAATTTAGTATAATTTTTGTGTCATTAAACTAAACAGTAAAAAAGCCTTTAAGAGACAAAAGTTGATTTGCTCAGCTTTAGTATAATAATAATAATAATAATAATAATAATATATATATATATATATATATATATATATATATTGTCAAATTCAAAAATAAATCCTGATTATTTTGGCAGCCATTTTACCTACCTGTACTTATTGATGTTTTCAATTTGTAATGTCCTGAAGATCTTCCTACGATTGGAAAGGTGAACTCATTGAAAGCATTAACCCCTTCCCCCAATCGTCTTCCCCCATTTCCGTCGACTAATGGACACTTAATTTACCATGCAACCATTTACAGTACCGAACAAATAGCCAATTGTGTTCTCAGGAGAATTTTAAAATTTCACTCAAATTCGATTCTTGCATTTGTCTTAAAATCTATAGATATATATATCATCATATCTACACATGAATTATATGTTTATGGATATAATACATAAATATGTGTAATTCATATGTACACATGTATTATATATATATATATATATATATTGTCTATATTGTATATCTAAAAGTATATACATTTAAAATATACATACACACATCTATTTTAATGGATATGATCATATATTTTTTTATGATTCTGCTGATAAATTTCACTTATAGTCTCTATAATTAACTATAACATTCATGATTTATATATAATATATATATATATATATATATATATATATATATATATGCAAAAGGAATGACTTACCGGTAAAAATATTGGGTTGGTCTCAATATTTGGTTGATATAAGTGTTACTCGGATAAGTCAGCATTATAAAAAATATAAAGTGCTCAATACGTAGTAAAGCGTATATATATATATATATATATATATATATAATATATATATATATATATATATATATATATATATATATAGGGCGAGCTTAGCTTAGTCGGTAGATTGCCCAGCTGGGAGCCTTGGGGTTTCTGGTTCAATACCGACCCTCGCCAACTCAGCATATGAGTAGTACAGGGATCTGTGCAGTAAAGTATGGGGTTGATGGTAAGTGTAGGGCTCTACCTCAGCCGCTAAAAAACAATCTCCTTGGTCTAGCACTAGTGAAAAGGGGATAGATTCCCTCGCTGTCTGACTGATACTGACCTTAAGCCAACCTGATGGCTTATAGATCTCTACTTCTCTATTCTTGAGATATCATCATCATCATGTTGCACTAGTAGCACAGTTATCCATGAGAATCTCCCACCAACCATTTTATCGCTCGGGAAGTCTTCTGCACAGCATCCAGTATCCACTCAGAGCTGGTCAATGTAAGTCTTTGCTGGGCGGCCCACACTAGCATGCCATGGGTAGGTTTCAGCAGGAGAACGTCACTTATGAGTTCGTCCCTGGTTCTCCTGCAGTGCCCAGCAGGTCTTGTTCATCC
>CM042164.1:61223463-61468463 GCA_023376005.1 Doryteuthis pealeii
AAGGAAGAAAAAGAACGCCCAACACCTCAGAGGGTAAAAGAAAGCCAATATAGAAAGAAAGAAAAGTGGGACGGAGAGAGAGGAAGAAGCGGCAGAGCTTATCATCTGCTTCAATTGAATGGAAAAAAAAGAAAGTCAGAAAAAAAGAAGAGGAAAATAAATCAATATATTGATACTCGTTTTCGTACGGACATCAACATCATACAACACCCTCTGGTTAAAAATGAGACCGTGCAAATCTTCCAAGGTGAAATTCAAAAATGTAAATGTACAAGAATATTAGCACTGATGCTGATAGCTTTTTGATTTAGTGCATCCTGGGTCGCACATATTTGCATTTAATGAGTCCCCGGGAAAGTTTATGGGTTCCAATTAAAGCCGTCTAACCCCTACCTTGTAACCTATCCTGTTTAATTCATTTCTAAGAAACTATTGAAATGTATTTACAGTTAGCTTGAAATGGTGAGGGAAGAAAAAAGAAAAACACTGGGATGCATGGATACAATTTTACTGAGTCCTTTTAGATTTTTGTGCGTCAGGGACACAGGACGCATAACTATCAGCATCTCTGTATTAGTATATTGATTTTCAATATTCCATTGTGAACTGAAAAAGATTGGGAACCCCTCTAGACTCTAGAGGACTTACCAAAAGCAATGGGCAATAGGGACAGATGGGGAGAAAGATGGTCTAGGGAATCTATGCTGTCAGTCTAACAGGTACTACCACTCCAAGTCAGAGTGAACCTGGGAGTAATGGCAATGAAGGGGTACTCCACACTTTCCGAGATCTCCAGAACTGGAGCCTCACCATCAGATGCAGTTTAATGTCATAAAAGGACGCCCCATTTTTGGAAAGGTGGTGCTAACTCTGTGCAGGGAATACAGTCGGCATATTCTAAACCCCAACTCACTGACAAGATGAAAATAATCTTTGTCTTACATATTTAATGAAATATGTCTTCCCCAGATCTCCAGAACTGGAGCCTCACCATCAGATGTAGTTTAATATCATACAAGGATGCTTTGTTTTTGGGGGAGGCTGATATGACCCTCTGCAGGAAATACAGTCAGCGTATTCTCAGATCCATCTACTCACAAGACAAAAATAATCGGTTATTTCCTATAAGTCTAACATGATCAAAGGGGAACCACTCTTGACTGATAAATTATTTGTTTATTTTCCCATTAAACTAACCCTAAACCCTAATCCCGTCTTCTTTTTTCCTAGTAGATCAACAAATAAATAAATAATTTATCAGTCAAGAGTGGTTCCCCTTTGATCATGTTAGACTTATAGGAAATAACCAAATAATTAGTATTATCTGCATTATTCGGACTATTGTCCCCATCTTCATTGTTATTTGTACAACGTTTCGGACGATATGCTCTCCGGTTTCTTCAGGTATTTCTTGTCGGACACGGGAACCTTCTCGGACTCGGGAACCTTCTTTTCGAACTCGGGAACTTTCTTGTCGTAATCGGGAGCCATCACGGAACTTTGAACCTAACCCTTTATTTATTCCAGGGTTAGGTTCAAAGTTCCGTGATGGCTCCCTATTACGACAAGAAAGTTCCCGAGTTCGAAAAGAAGGTTCCCGAGTCTGACAAGAAATACCTGAAGAAGGCCGGAGGCATATCAGCCGAAACGTTGTACAAATAACAATGAAGATGGGGACAATAGTCCGAATAATACAGATAATACTAATCTTCAAGCCCCATCTCAAACATTCAGAGAAATAACCAAATAATCTTTGTCTTTTGTATTTAATGAAACATGTCTTAAAGAGTGTTTACTACCAAAATATGCATTATCTTAATTCCTTTCCATTAGTGCTTACTGCCTGTTTAAATTTGCTTTTGACATTAAAATTGGTATGGCTGCTCTCCAAGAAGACATCAAGTTTTTCAGATTATCCTATTTAGAATGCCCTCCTCTTTGCCGGATAAATATATAGATATGCAAAAAGCTTGATAATTAGGAACTGGCTAATAGAGATATGAAACTAGCTGAGTTACCCACTTATGCTGGGTAAAAGATCAACAATAAAATAGCAGTTCGTTGTCATTTATAAATTCTATACAATTAGTTACATCTTGTGTAAATACTTTGTGTTTCATCCTCTATATAAGCCATGTCGGTTGGGGCTTTAGAATACATCGGCAGAGGGGTAAGAACCCCCCCAATGGGGCTACCTGTTGGCAGTAGGTGGCGACCGTGATGCTTAAGGACGAGTCTTGGTGGATGAGCAGTCCATGACGTGCAATACTCCACTTAGACCCTTACTTAGGCTAGATTTGGTAGATCTACATAAAAGGAGCTGATGGTAGGTGTGGCGCTCCACCTCAGATGCTAACAAAACAATCTCCTTGGTCTAGCGCTAGTGAAAAGGGGATAGACTCACACATTGCCTGTCTGATACTGACTTTAGGCCACCCCGATGACTTTTTAGGGGCCGGATTAGCTCAGTCGGTAGAGCGTTCAGCTAGAAACCACAAGGTTCCTAGTTCGATACCGGTCCTCGCCAACTCAGCGTATGAGCAGCACAGGTATCTGTGCGGTAAAGTAAGGAGCTGATGGTAGGTGTGGCGCTCCACCTCAGACGCCAAAAACAATCTCCTTGGTCTAGTGCTATTGAAAAGGGATAGACTCCCTCACTGATTGGTTGATACCAACATTAGGCCACCCCGACGACTTTACTTTTTTTTTTTTACATAAGACTATTTGGTCATCTATAGAGGACAGACAAACAAACTCTTTCCAAATGAGATATAGATTTGGTAGATCTACATAAAACTATTTGGTCATCTATAGAGGACAGACAAACAAACTCTTTCCAAATGAGATATAGATTTGGTACCTTTACATAAAGACATTTGGTCATCTATAGATCTTAGGACAATTTACCAATGACTTTAAATACATTCTTGTTTTTTTTCCATTGGTCAATCCAGCTTGTGCTACTTGGAATAGTCTATAAATATAAGTAGTGACTTTTTGTACAGTTTATATTTCTAGATAATCCAACATGTTCTTTAATGATTTATGGTTCCTCTTTTAATACTTGTTCCTTTGTCAAAACAATCTAGCACTAGATTGTCTTGATAAAGGAGGTCAAACTTCAGAAATATAGAATGAAATAAAATGAAACATAACCCTTAAACTACAACTGAGTTTTTTTATTCATTTCACAGCCCATGCTTCACACAAAATCCCCAAAAATATATATTATAGATATGTCTATATAATAAACATATATACAAATATAATATATTCACACTGAGAACTAGACTCACCATATATATATATATATATATATATATATATATATATATAAGAAATATGAGGAGGTTAATCTGACAATATGTGGGGAAAAGTAGACAAACACGGGATGTTATGGAAATGGATGTTTATTGTCGACGATGCAACGTTTCGGTCAATTAGACCTTCTTCATATTGTCGAACTATATTCAAGTCCTGAAGAAGGTCTAATAGACCGAAACATTGCATCGTCGACAATAAACATCCATTTTCCATAACATCCCATGTTTGTCTACTTTTCCCCATATATATATATATATATATATATATATATTGTCTGAAATCCTCAAGCCTGGCACTTTATCCCGTTGTTCAAATTCTTATGAGTGGCAAGTTCTTAAATGGAATCTGCAGGGTTAGTGAAAGGGTCATTCTCTGGGTTTTGTGGGATTAGAATTCAAATAAAAAAAATGTTAAATCCTACTTAACGGACATAAATTCCACCATCGTATGTCACCCTGCCAAAATAAAAAAAGAAATACTAAAAATCAAGGAATTAACCAAATTTAATGAAATTTTCAGTGTTGATATATTAATAAATGAAAAATATAATGCACCGGTTATTTTATTTGAAAACTCTTACATTTGTGGTTCAAAGTTAATCGCTTAAATACATTTCACCCGACGAAAAAAAAAAAAATTAAATTTGTAGTATTATTTGGAGTATTCAGACTATTGTCCTTATCTTTATGTTATCTGTACAATGTTTCGGACGATGTACCCTCTGACATTCTTTAGGTATTTCTTGTTGGACTCAAGAGCCTTGGAAACAATAGTCCGAATAATCCAAATAATACTAATCATCAAGCCTCATCTCAAAAATTCAGAGAAATAGTGTAGTTAACAATAAAGATGAGGACAATAGTCTGAATAATCCAAATAATACTCATTATCAAGCCTCATCTCAAAAATTCAGAGAAATAGTGTAGTTAACAATAAAGATAAGGACAATAGTCTGAATAATCCAAATAATACAAATTATCAAGCCTCATCTCAAAAATTCAGAGAAATAGTAAAAAATTCTTCATTTTCTCAATCAGCATTATCGTCTTTGTTCTTGCATGTTAATTGTTAATGATCACCGTTTCCATGTTTGGAATAACGTGACCAATTTTCTTGGATTATTTTTGCAGAACCTGAGTCTGAAATTCCTCTCCCATGCTTTCAGCACCGTTAATCCACAAACAAAAGAAATTTATTCCCTGCTTGGTAAGATTCTCCTCATTTCACGTCTCATTTCTTCTTCCGACAATTCACCGCATTAGGCGGACATTGGCTCGAATAGAAGAAGCAACCAACCAGAAATCGCAAGGTCCAGGGTTCAGTTTTCAATAATGCCAATTCAGTCAAGCATATTCATTCTATTTATGGACACGGCAATAAAAGGGAAAAAAAGATAATTATTGGTTGCGGATCCAAAAAGAATTTTACTTAGATAAATATGGAGGTGTAAAGGTCGGTTTAGCTCAGTCAGTAAAGCATCCACCTACGAATCACAAGGTTCAGTGTTTGATACTGGTCCTTGTGCAGGCACTCCATCTTAGATTCAAAAACAATCTAGCACTAGTATAAAGGGTATAGACTCCCTCACTGCCAAGCTGATAATGACAATAGGCAACTCTACATGCTTTACTTAAAGGGCCGGTTCAGCTCAGTCGGTAAAGCATCCACCTACGAATCATGTTCAGTGTTTGATACCAGTCCTTGCCAACTCACTGCTTGAGTAGCACAGTCCTGATCTGTGCTGTAAAGCATCTGGGAGCTGATGGTAGGTGTGGCGCTCCATCTTAGATTCAAAAACAATCTTCCAACAAAAACAATTTAGCACTAGTGTAAAGGGCATAGACTCCCTCACTGTCAAGCTGCTAATTAAAATAGGCAACACGGGATGTTGTAGAAAATGGATGTTTATTGTAGGTAGTGATGTCGACGATGCAACGTTTCGGTCTGTTAGACCTTCTTCAGGACTTTAGGAATAGAATTCTTGCTTCAGTGGTGAACATTTTCCTTCTGATGAATTGAGGAGGTCTTGAATAAGGGGCGGTGGGGTCAGTTGATGGTATCAGAAGAGGTTGGAGGTGGACTCTCCCTATCTCTAATAGGGAGTGAATCATGGTAGACTCCGATAGTGCCACAAAAATAAATCATGTATGCACGCTTGTATATGTGCATGTACATGCATCTCTGTGTTTGTATTCATGTGCATGTATACATACATATATATATATATATATATATATATACAGGTATGCCTTTATGTGTATACGCATGCATGTATGAACTTATGTGTTGGTTGTGTGTTTACGTATATGTATGTATGCCCATATGTCTGTCTATGCATGCCATATCATATGATAATAAAAGTAAATATTACAATGTACATGATACACAATAATAATAATAATAATAATAATAATAATAAACATACTCACAATTATAACAAATCTCCCTATCACCCCATCCTCTCTAACACCTACAACCAAAATTTACACAAATATTCCAACAAACAGAATGTTAATTATAAATCCATCTTCCACCCAAAAAAAACACACACACATACACTCAAAAATCAATCCTAACCCAACACCTAACACATTATCAGAGTCTACCATGATTCACTCCCTATTAGAGATAGGGAGAGTCCACCTCCAACCTCTTCTGATACCATCAACCGCCCCGCCCCCCGCCCCTTATTCAAGACCTCCTCAATTCATTAGAAGGAAAATGTTCACCGCTGAAGCAAGAACTCTATTCCTAAAGTCCTTAAGAAGGTCTAACAGACCAAAACGTTGCATCATCGACACCACTACCTACAATAAACATCCATTTTCTACAACATCCCATGTTTGTCTAACTTTCTCCACATATTGTCGGATAATCTCCTCATATTTCTCCCATAAACAGTTTGCACATATCTGGCACATGCAACTTCTAGACGCTAAAAAAGCTTGCGCTCTAGACTTAGAGAGAAAGCCACATGTACCAGACTAGTTAAATTTCTCAGGTTGTCTGAAATCCTCAAGTCTGGCACATGCAATTTCTAGTACATGTGGGTTTCTCTCTAAGTCTATAGCACAAGCTTTTTTAGTGTTTAGAAGTTGCATGTGCCAGGCTTGAGGATTTCAGACAATCTGCGGGATTTAACTAGCCTGGTATATATATATATATATATATATATATATATATATATATATTTCTATCCCGGCTGTAGGTAGCTCACAAAATGTCTAGCCATACTGAAGAGACTTGATAAGTAGAAACACGTGTCTGTGGATGACTATATATATATATATATATATATATACACACACACACACACACACAGTATCATGACTTTCTTTAAATGATGCTCACTGTCTTTTGTTTTTCTTTCCTGTGGATAACTTGATTGATCAGTTGCTTTGGAGGCTTTACTTTTGGGATTAACCACATCCATGTTATATATATATATATATATATATATGAGAAGTAAATACACAATGCGATGTGTTTTGATATGGATTTTCTTTTTTTTTTTAGCCGACAATTTTTGGGAGAATATGCGCTTAATTGAAGTCGTACCTAATTTTGAAAGTTAATTAATTAATAATTAATTAATTAGGCGGGCCTACCTATTCAAATGTAAGGCTAAACAAATCGAGAAAAATCAATCTCTGTATGTACATTTTGGCCTATTATATATATATATATATATATATATATATATATGTCATGAATAGCCCCCTTTAAATGATGCTCATTGTCTTTTGTTTTTCTTTCCAGTGGATAACTTGATTGATCAGTTGCATACATTAGAAGAGAATGGTTCCCTGTTGCTGAAAAATGGTCTAAGCACCTCTTCTCCTGAGATGGTAAAAATAATCAAAATGGTTTGTACACTTCATCCATTCATTCTGTGATTTCCTCTCTTCTTATTTTCTTTCCTTCCCAATTCCAAAATCTTTATTTGCCCATGGTGGAATTTCCATTGTGTTGCTAAGGGAAGATTTGATTGTAACAATCAAATGAAAAAAGATTGTTGAGTGCTCGTAATGTGTTGGAAGGGAAGATATTTCCCCTACAAGATAGTTGGACTTGTCCAACAGAACACACGCATATATATATATAGTATAATATACACACACACACATATATATATATATATATATATATATATATAATGAAGTCAGTAAGTCTACTGTTGGTTTGAATAACAGCAGCTAACTAAGTACAACTTAAGCAGTGTCCAAAACAGTTGGTATATATAGAAATCAAAAATGACCCATTCATGAATTTGGGTGATTTGGGTGATTCCATTCCTTGAGTTATGATTGGCTGCTTGACTGCTTGATTTGAATGACATTGTGGAGTCTTATATACATCCTGTGATTCTGCAGTAGACTTTGTGACATTCGGGTTTGTATTTAAGTTACAACCGTTTGTTGCCTTGTCTTCCCAGTTCGACGATAATTGGAACTTTAATTATTCTTCATATTTACTAACCTCCTCCGCACGTGCAGGATGCGACACAAGGTCAATTTCTTAAGCGGAGTTGAACAGGTTTGAATTCAGTATTTTCCTTCTTTTAGACTGGTTACCTATCCAAGGTCCTTACTGTCATAAAACAAAACAAATATTTCAATGGAGTGGAGGGAATATGATGCTTTTTAAGTAAGTAAGTAATTTTCTAAAAATGTTAAACATTTTATTTTATTTATTTAATTTTTATCCAGACCCCTCAGATATCTTTCAAAAATAAAATTTTACACTGCCCAGAGTGTGTTCTTTTTTTATTGCTAGTAAGTAATAATAATAATAATATTCATAATATTGCAAAGGGAATAGTTAATATTTCAATGATATTTACATATTCTTATAATTCAGTTTCGCCTAATGAATGATTTTCAACATGAAGTACCGAATTACTGGGTGAGATTTCCTGAAAAGTAAGTAAAACCAAAACAAATAATTTTGTTTTTTAAGAATTCTTTTGTTCTGAGGAACTTTGAGAAGAAGCGGTATGTCTGCTGCATGTGGAATATTTTCTTATGTAAGATGTGCTGTAGCCCACCACTTAAATTTATAGACTCTGCATGGGCACGGGAATTAAAGCCAATTATCAAATACGTGGTTAGCTATTTAACGCTAATCTTGAAAGACTGAATGTTGCTTGTATTCGACATGGATGACTGGATCAATAACTAGGTATCTGGATTCTTCACTGGAACCTTCACTACAACCAGGTGATTCTTCAGGGATTCTTCACTAAGGAACAACCAAGGATTCTTCACTAAGGAACAACCAGGGATTCTTCACTAAGGAACAACCAAGGATTCTTCACTAAGGAACAACCAAGGATTCTTCACTTAGGAACAATCAGGGATTCTACCTAACACTAAGGAACACAGGGGATCTCCATTGTAAAGTACTCTTACCTGTAGCCTAAAAATGGCCACAAAAATCGTAGCACTATTTGAGGCTAAAGTCCAACCCCTTCCTCACTGCACACAAGTTCTGGGTAGGGCTTTCCAAGGACAATTGATCTGTCACCCAGTGGTATTAAGGCCACAACACGGCCAAAGGGGCTCTGGTGAAAATCCAAAAGCCGTCTCCAGTATCATCAGGAACCAACATCTTTTGGCGTACTTGTCACTGTCTGTGGAAAATTTGCAGTAAACATGGGCATCTCCTTCCCCTGGCTGGGATATGCATGCAGAGTTTGGGGACCACTCATGAATTTCCTTGTCACTCTTTTCATGAATTCACTGTCTCGTTCGTTCGTTTCATTCATATAACTACATCTCATCATCCTATCATTTGAGCCTTTTGATGAGATGTGGTTAATTGGTTTATAGAAGCATTTTTGCCCAAGAAATCCAAAAATGCTATCAAAAAAGTTTTAAAGTCAACAAATTTATTATTGATGATTTCTGATTTTTTCCTGGTAAGATCAATATCCGGATGTGGCACTGCATCTACGACAATAATTTTTTTCTATTATTATTTAACATATATTTCACATTATTTGTACCAAAAAGATAGTTTGATATTTGCTCAGAGCCGAAGCTACATCATTATTTAAAATTTTGCAAATCAGAAATCATTAATAACTTAAAATTGGTTAACTTTAAGATTTTTTGACTGCATTTTTGGATTCCTTGGCAAAAATGCTTTTATAAACTAATTTTTAGGAGTAGGAAAGCTCTAGAACTCATTTTACAGACAAAAATAAGTTACAAAAAGTCGCCATTTTTCAGGACACCCCTCAAATTTTTAGAATTGGAAGCTCAAATTTTGAGGATTGTCTAATTTTATCATAATCCGCACTTGGACAAAATTTCAAACTACACTGTGCTGTAAGCTACCAAGCTCACCTGATACTCTCTCAGTGCTACTTGCTAGATTTGCCTCCATGGTTTAGAGCACTGCCTTGAATCCACGTTCACCCCCTTCTTCTTTCTATCCTATTATATTTTTTCTGTGTAGCATGTCCTTTTTCTTCCTGTTTTTTTCTTTATAATAAAAATGGAATGGTCCATTATTTAGCTGAGGTGATGACACTCATAATAAATAAGAATTTGGCAGATAAGCAACACCTAAGCAGATAATCAGGATTTACATTTTGGCATTTCATCTTGGACGATTTGGATGGTCTCATTTTTAACCAAAGTGTTGCAAGATGATAACAGTTGTACTTTTAAGGAACATGAGTATTAACATATAGATAATATAGTTTGCTAAATTTATTTGTATTAAGAATAGTTACTTGAAGCTATAATTGTTTACTAAGGATTATTATTACTTACTTGAAACCATATAACTGTTTGCAAACAAATGATTATTGTTAAATTGAAATAGTTACTTTGAAACTATATAATTGTGAAAAGATTATTACTATTTGATAGGAATACTTTAAACCATACAACTGTATGTAAATTATTTGGATTAGATAGGAATACTTGTGTTACGATTTTATGGGCCCTCCTTTAGGCTTCAAAGCAAGAGCGCTTGACCAGCAGAAATACTTGGTAAAGAATCCTTTGGTTGTTCCTTGGTGCTCCTCAGTATTGCAAGTCCTTCATCAATGATAGCAAATGGATGCCTCTTATTATCAGTGATTAAGTAGCCAACCAGCCACGCATTCGGGCTGTTGATTGGCTGAGGTTTAAACCACGTGACCTCGCTTAGTCTATAAATTTAAGTGGTGTATTGTAGCACACCTTATATACCAGAATAATCCAACAACTTGATATTGTATAACTGTGTGCAAACTCTTTAGAAACAATCTCTAGGCATAAAATAACCCTAGATGGGTTGACATGCCATTAAAATCAATTAATCAACTAAATTCATCATTCCATTTCTTCATCTCTCTCCATGACATGCAACACTCCACTTTGGGTCTTATTTAGGCTAGATGGGCAGTCATAGAGGCCCCTCCGATCAATCAGCTCTAGCACCTATATAATTGTCACAACCCTATTGCCCTTATGGCAAGCCCCCAACCCTTTTTGTCATATATGTGCTAGAAGGCAGTGGCTGAGGGTCTCAATATCCTGGGTATAATATTAAATTATCTGATGGTGAGGTTCCAATTCTGGAGCTCTGGGGAATGTGGAGTAACCATGACCCGGAGTGGTAGTACCTGTTAGGGTCCCATCTATAGGTTAAATAGAAAAAGATGAGTTTAAAAAAATAATTTTAAAAAGAAGAGTACCCATCAAGAATGAATAAAACAAAAACGTGTTCGGTATAAAATGACCCAACAAGGGTTGACATGCCGTAAAAACCAACCAACTAATCTTTATCTCTCTCTTCCTTGGTGTTGCCTACATAGTTGTACACATAGTGTATTCTCTTGCTAATGAGAGCTACCTTTTCATTTAAAATATAAAAAGATATTACCCCTAAGGCTCAGGAGGTAGAACAATAAAGACCTCAGGCAACGAGCAATCATTCCCTATTCCTTAAAATAAAAGACCCTCGGCAACTGGTTTTCCAAAAGCTTACAAATATAAATATAAGATTTTTCACAAGAAATTTGAGTTTGTTTGTATTTTCTAATGTTTAGCAATGTAACAAAACATTGTTTTGTATTTGAAATGTCTTCAGTCCAAAACAACTGAGATGGGAAATAATTAAGGAAATTAATTTAAGAGGAAAAAAAAAATAAAATGACGTCTTAATAAAGTAAAATTTAAGATAACATTTTTATTTGATTATTCTTGTGTGTGTGTGTGTGTGTGTGTGTGTATATATATATATATATATATATATATATATATGAGAAGTTAAATAAACAAACAATGTGTTTGATATGGCTTTTCGCTACCTAATTAATTAATTTTCAAAATTAGGTATGACTTCAATTAAGCACATATTCTCCCCCCCCCAAAAAAAATAAACATACATACAGAGATGCTGATAGGTACGCATTCTGTGTCCCTGATGCACAAAAATGTAAAAGGACACAGTAAAATCATATCCATGCGTCCTAGTGTTTTTCTATTTTCTTCCCTCACCATTTCAAGCTAACTGCAAATACATTTCAATAATTTCTTAGAAACGAATTACACAGGATAGGTTACAAGGTAGGAGTTAGAGGGCTTTAGTTGGGACCCATAAATTTTCCTGGGGACTGATTCAAAGCAAATATGTGTGTCCCAGGACACACTAAATCAAAAAGCTATCAACATCACTATATGTATATACTAGCTAAAGTACCTGGTCCATGACCGGACTAAAGAAAAAATAGGAACACCAAAGAGTGAGTGGCAATGTATCTCATGTTAGAGATTACCTATCTCTTATTTTATGTAGCTCATGTTAGAAATTACCTGTCTCCTAATTTTCAATGTGACATGAAATATGTAGCTCACATTGGAGATTACCTGTCTCTTAATTCATGTAGCTAATGTTGGAGATTACCTGTCTCTTAATTTATGTAGCTCACCTAGGAGATTGCCTGTCTCTTAATTTATGTAGCTCATGTTGGAGATTGCCTGTCTCTTAATTTATGTAGCTCATGTTAGAGATTAACTGTCTCTGAATTTATGTAGCTCATCTTGGAGATTGCCTGTCTCTTAATTTATGTAGCTCATGTTAGAGATTGCCTACCTAATATTTTATGTAGCTCAAAGTAGAGATTGCCTGTCTCCTAATTTATGTAGCTCATGTTGGGGATCACCTGTCTTAATTTATGTAGCTCATGTTAGAGATCACCTGTATTAATTTATGTAGCTCACCTTGTAGATTTCCTGTCTCTTAATTTATGTAGCTCACCTTGGAGATTACCTGTCTCTTAATTTATGTAGCTCACCTTGGAGATTACCCATCTCTTAATTTATGCAGCTCACCTTGGAGATTACCTGTCTCTTAATTAATGTAGCTCATGTTAGAGATCACCTGTCTCAATTTATGTAGCTCATCTTGGAGATTGCCTGTTTCCTAATTTACGTAGCCCACCTTGGAGATTTCCTGTCTCTTAATTTATGTAGCTCACCTTGGAGATTACCTGTCTCTTAATTTATATAGCTCATCTTGGAGATTACCTGTCTCTTAATCTATGTAACTCACGTTAGAGATTGCCCATCTCCGAATTTATGTATCTCATGTTAGCGATTGCCCATCTCTGAATTTATGTAGCTCATCATGGAGATTGCCTGTCTCTTAATTTATGTAGCTCATGTTAGAGATTGCCTGTCTCTTAATTTATGTAGCTCATGTTAGAGATTGCCCACCTAATATTTTATGTAGCTCATCATGGAGATTGCCTGTCTCTTAATTTATGTAGCTCATGCTGGTGATTGCCTGTCTCTTAATTTATGTAGCTCATGTTAGAGATTAACTGTTTCTGAATTTATGTAGCTCATCTTGGAGATTGCCTGTCTCTTAATTTATGTAGCTCATTTTAGGGATTGCCTACCTAATATTTTATGTAGCTCAACTTGGAGATTGCCTGTCTCCTAATTTATGTAGCTCATGTTGGGGATCACCTGTATTAATTTATGTAGCTCACCTTGGAGATTTCCTGTCTCTTAATTTATGTAGCTCACCTTGGAGATTATCTGTCTCTTAATTTATGTAGCTCACCTTGGAGATTACCCATCTCTTAATTTATGTAGCTCACCTTGGAGATTACCTGTCTCTTAATTTATGTAGCTCATGTTAGAGATCACCTGTCTCAATTTATGTAGCTCATCTTGGAGATTGCCTGTTTCCTAATTTATGTAGCTCACCTTGGAGATTTCCTGTCTCTTAATTTATGTAGCTCACCTTGGAGATTACCTGTCTCTTAATTTATGTAGCTCATCTTGGAGATTACCTGTCTCTTAATTTATGTAGGTCACGTTAGAGATTGCCCATCTCCGAATTTATGTATCTCATGTTAGAGATTGCCCATCTCTGAATTTATGTTGCTTTTCTTGGAGATTGCCTGTCTCTTAATTTATGTAGCTCATCATGGAGATTGCCTGTCTCTTAATTTATGTTAGCCAGTTAGAGAGATACCATCTCTCTTTCTTAAATTTTATGTAGGCTTCATGTAGAGATTGCCTACCTATATTTTTATGTAGCTCATCATGGAGATTGCCTGTCTCTTAATTTAATGTAGCTCATTTGGAGATTTAGCTGTCTTATTTATGTAGCTCATCTTGCAGATTGCCTGTCTCTTAATTTATGTAGCTCATGGAGATTGCCTATCTCCTGAATTTATGTAGCTCATTTGTAATTGCCTGTACTCTAATTTATGTAGCTCATCTTGGATGCCTGTCTCTTAATTTTGATGTAGTTCCATCTGTTTATAGATTTGCTCTTACTCTATAATTATGTAGCTCATTTTGGAGATTGCCTGTCTAATTTTTATGTAGCTTCATTATGATGATTGTTCCTTATTCTCTATATATGTGCTCATTGATGTTATATTGTGCTCTTAATATAGTAGCTCATCTTGGAGATTGCCTGTCTCTTAATTTATGTAGCTCATGTTAGAGATTGCCTCTCTCTTAATTTATGTAGCTCATCCTGGAGATTACCTACCTAATATTTTATTTAGCTCATCATGGAGATTGCCTGTCTCTTTAATTTATGTAGCTCATCTTGGAGATTACCTATCTCCTAATTTATGTAGCTCATCTTGGAGATTGCTGTCTCTTAATTTATGTAGGCCTCATGTTGGAGATTAGCTGTCTCTTAATTTATGTAGCTCATCTTGCAGATTGCCTGTCTCTTAATTTATGTAGTTCATGTTAGAGATTGCCTGTCGCTTAATTTATGTAGCTCATGTTAGAGATTGCCTATCTCCGAATTTATGTATCTCATCTTGGAGATTGCCTGTCTTTTAATTTATGTAGCTCATCTTGGAGATTTGCCTGTTTCTTAATTTATGTAGCTCATGTTAGAGATTGCCTACCTAATATTTATGTAGCTCATATGGAGATTGCCTGTCTCTTAATTTATGTAGCTCATCTTGGAGATTGCCTCTCTCTTAATTCATGTATCATCCTGGAGATTACCTATTCCTAATTTATGTAGCTATCTTGGAGATTACCTGTCTCTTAATTTATGTAGCTCATGTTAGAGATTGTCCTACCTAATATTTATGTAGCTCATCATGGAGATTGCCTGTCTCTTAATTTATGTAGCTCATCTTGGAGATTGCCTGTCTCTTAATTTATGTAGCTCATCTTGGAGATTGCCTGTCTCTTAATTTATGTAGCCATTTGAGATTGCTGTCTCTTAATTATGTAGCTCATGTTAGAGATTGCCTCTCTTCTAATTTATGTAGCTCATCTGAAGATTACCTATCCTCCTAATTTATGTAGCTCATCTTGGAGATTGCCTGTCTCTTAATTTATGAGCTCATCTTGGAGATTGCCGTTCTCTTAATTTATGTATCTCATGCTTAGAGATTGCCTGTCTCTTAATTTATGTAGCTCATGTTATAGATATCCATCTCCGAATTTATGTAGCTCATCTTGGAGATTGCCTGTCTTTAATTTATGTACCTCATGTTGGAGATTGCCTGTCTCTTAATTTATGTAGCTCATGCTAGAGATTGCTGTCTCTTAATTTATGTAGCTCATGTTAGAGATTGCCTACCTAATATTTTTATGTAGCTCATCATGGAGATTGCTTCTCTTAATTTATGTAGCTCATCTTGGAGATTACCTATCTCCTAATTTATGTAGCCATCTTGGAGATTGCCTGTCTCTTAATTTATGTAGCTCATGTTGGAGATTAGCTGTCTCTTAATTTATGTAGCTCATCTTGCAGATTGCCTGTCTCTTAATTTATGTAGCTCATCTTGGAAATTGCCTGTCTCTTAATTTATGTAGCTCATGTTGAGATTGCCTACCTATATATTTTATGTAGCTCCTCATGGAGATTGTCTGTCTCTTAATTTATGTAGCTCATGTTAGAGATTGCCTATCTCCAAATTTATGTAGCTCATCTGGAGATTGCGTGTCTCTTAATTTATGTAGCTCATCCTGGAGATTGCCTGTCTCTTAATTTATGTATCTCATCTTGGAGATTACCTATCTCCAAATTTATGTAGCTCATCTTGGAGATTGCCTGTCTCTTAATTTATGTAGCTCATGTTGGAGATTAGCTGTCTCTTAATTTATGTAGCTCATCTGCAGATTGCCTGTCTCTTAATTTATGTAGCTCATGTTAGAGATTGCCTGTCTCCGAATTTATGTAGCTCATCTTGGAGATTGCCTGTCTCTTAATTTATGTAGCTCATCTTGGAGATTGCCCTGTCTCTTAATTATGTAGCTCATTTAGGAGATTACCTACCTAATATTTTATGTACGCTCATCATGGAGATTGTCTGTCTCTTAATTTATGTAGCTCATCCTGGAGATTGCCTGTCTCTTAATTTATGTAGCTCATCTTGATTGCCTGTCTCTTAATTTATGTAGCTCATGTTAGAGATTGCCTGTCTCCTAATTTATGTAGCTCATCTTGGCGATTGCCTGTCTCTTAATTTATGTAGCTCATCTGGGAGATTGCCTGTCCTCTTAATTTATGTAGCTCATGTTGAGAGATTGCCGCTCTCCAAATTTATGTAGCTCATCTTGGAGATTTTCGTGTCTCTTAATTTATGTAGCTCATGTTAGAGATTGCCTATCTCCAAATTTATGTTGCTCATTCTGGAGATTGCCTGTCTCTTAATTTATGTAGCTCATCTTGGAGATTACCTATCTCCTAATTTATGTAGGTCATCTTGAAGATTGCCTGTCTCTTAATTTATGTAGCTCATGTTAGGAGATTGGCTGTCTCTTAATTTATGTAGCTCATCTTGGAGATTACCTATCTCCTAATTTATGTAGCTCATCTTGGAGATTGCCTTCTCTTAATTTATGTAGCTCATCTTTGGAGATTGCCTGTTCTCTTAATTTATGTATCCATGTTAGAGATTGCCTATCTCCAAATTTATGTAGCTCATCTTGGAGATTGCCTGTCTCTTAATTTATGTAGCTCATGTTAGAGATTGCTACCTAATATTATGTAGATCATCATGGAGATTGCCTGTCTCTTATTTATGTAGCTCATGTTGGAGATTGCCTGTCTCTTAATTTATGTTGCTCACCTTGAGATTGCGTGTCTCTTAATTTATGTATCTCATTTAGGAGATTGCCTGTCCTCTTAATTTATGTAGCTCATGTTAGAGATTGCCTACCTAATATTTAATTACTCATGTTGGAGATATCCTGTCTCTTAATATATGTAGGTCCATCTGGGGATTGCCTGTCTCTTAATTTATGTAGCTCATGTTGGAGATTAGCTGTCTCTTAATTTATGTATATCATGTTAGAGATTGCCTATCTCCGAATTTATGTAGCTCATCTTGGAGATTGCCTGTCTTTAATTTATGTAGCTCATCTTGGAGATTGCCTGTCTTCTTAATTTATGTAGCTCATGTTAGAGATTGCCTGTCTCTTAATTTATGTAGCTCATCTTGGAGTTTGCCTGTCTCTTAATTTATGTATCTCATGTTAGAGATTGCCTGTCTCTTAATTTATGTAGCTCATGTTAGAGATTGCCCATTCTCCGATTTATGTAGCTCATCTTGGAGATTGCCTGTCTCTTAATTTATGTACCTCATGTTGGAGATTGCCTGTCTCTTAATTTATGTAGCTCATGTAAAGATTGCCCTCTCCAATTTATGTAGCTCATCTTGGAGATTCCTTTCCTTAATTTAGTAGCTCATGTTAGAGATTGCCTTCTGCCAATTTGTGTAGCTCATCTTCGAGATTGCCTGTCTCTTAATTTATGTAGCTCATCTTGGGATTGCCTGTCTCTTAATTTATGTAGCTCATCTTGGAGATTGCCTGTCTCTTTAATTTTATCTAGCTCATGTTAGAGATTGCCGCTCTCCAAATTTATGTAGCTCATCTTGGAGATTGCCTGTCTCTTAATTTATGTAGCTCATGTTAGAGATTGCCTATCTCCAATTTATGTAGCTCATCTGGAGATTGCCTGTCTCTTAATTTATGTAGCTCATCTTGGAGATTACCTATCTTTTAATTTATGTAGCTCATCTTGGAGATTGCCTGTCCTCTTAATTTATGTAGCTCACGTTAGGGCATTGCCCATCTCCGTATTTATGTATCTCATGTTAGAGATTACCCATCTCTGAATTATATGTAGCTCATCATTGAGATTGCCTGTCTCTTAATTTATGTAGCTCACATGGAGATTGCCTGTCTCTTAATTTATGTAGCTCATCATGGAGATTGCCTGTCTCTTAATTTATGTAGCTCATGTAGAGATTGCCTGTCTCTATTTATGTAGCTTGTTAGAGATTGCCTGTCCTCTTATTTATGTAGCTCATTTTTGAGATTGCCTTTCTCGAATTCGTGTAGCTCATCTTGGAGATTGCTTGTCTCCTAATTTATGTATCTCATGTTGGAAATCACCTGTCCTCTTAATTTATGTAGCTCATGATGGGGATCACCTGTCTCTTAATTATGTAGTTCATCCTGGAGATTGCCTGTTTCCTAATTCAATGTAGCTCATGTGAGAGCTTGCATCTCTCTTAATTTATGTAGCTCACCTAGGAAATTGGCCCTGTCTCTTTATTTATGTAGCCTCAATGTTGGAGATTGCCTGTTTCCTAATTCATATAGCTTCATTTTGCAGATCACCTGTCTTCCTAATTCATGTAGCTCATCTTGGAGATCACCTGCTGTCTTAATTTATGTAGCCATGTTGGAGATTGCTGTCTCTTAATTATGTATCTTATGTTGGAGATCACCTGTGTCTAATTCATGTATCTTCATTGGGATCACCTGTCTCTAATTTATATAGATCATGTTGGAGATTGCCTGTCTCTAATTTTATGTAGCTCATCTGGTAGATTGTTTGTCTCCTAATTTATGTAGCTTCATCTTGGAGATTACCTGTCTCTTAATTTATGTAGCTCATGTTAAAGAAATGCCTACCTCCTACACTTAATGTAGCTCATGTTGGAGATTGCCTTTTTCTAATTCATGTAGCTCAATCTTGGAGTATTGCTTCTCTTTATTTACAAGTAGCTCACTCTAGAGATTGCCTGTCTCTTTATTTATGTAGCTCACATTTAGGAGATTGCCTGTCTCTTAATTTTTGATGTTGACGGGTAAATAGTACTCATCTTGGAAATACCTGTCTCCTAATTCATGTACCTCATCTTGGAGATTACCTGTCTCTAATTTATGTAGCCCATGCTCCATTATTGTTTTTACTTCGCTCTTTCTTACCAAATAAATATTTGTAAGATAGATTATTTCATTTCATTTCTAACTTAATTAATATTTTTAAAGACAGGAATAAATAGATTGCGATATGAATAAGATTGATTTTTTGTTAAAACATACTTTTGCTGTCTGAAGCAAATATATTTTTTCTAACTCGCTATCAGAATAATTTTCAATGGATTAAAGACTCATTACAAATTATATATTGAGCAAAGATCATTTTCTTTCATTCTTTTCAACACATATGGATGATTTTTAAGATTGGACCTCACAAATAAGGCGATAATTCTGAGCCAAACGGCTTAAGACTGCAAAATTTATTCACTAAAATTGAATTACTGCTGATATTCGCTTTAACACAAGTCAGGCAGGGGGACAATATCTTATCATCAGCAGGAGTTGGTATACGGGACATTTTGCAAATTAGGTGATTTGGGTTAATTAACTAAATTATATCCCTTAATCAGTAAAATCAATAACCAAATTTCGCCTGTTTCCTAGTTAGAAGATATTGAATATGTATGCAAGATTTCGAATCAGATTGACCTCCCGTTTTGAACTTATATGTCAATACGTACATACCAAAAACTTACTCTTATATATATATATAATATAATATATATATATATATGTGTGTGTGTGTGTGTGTGTGTAGACTCACAAGAACCACATTGTATCTCTGATTGTTTAAAACATGCCAAGGTGGACACAATTGAAAATACCTGAGTTACCCCCACATCACCCTATCCCTCACAAAAAGCATCTAACCCTACCCCCATTATTCAACATACAAAAAAAATATATAAATTCAATTACCGACGACTCTACAATTGAAGAATTAATCCAATCCGTTATAACAATTTCTTTAGATACCACATGGAGTTAAAATCATATGACAAATTATTAGTTTTGCTTTTAGTAAATCATTTTCCAGATTACATTCTAATCATAATCCATTAACTTTTTTCAAATATCAGATACCATAATTTCTGAACCGGAAGTCAGCGCACTGACTAGTTTCTATAATGAATCTTAAATTAATACACAATTGTGCATTTCTAGACCACCAATTTGGTAAGACAACTGAATTTCTTTCGTATTAATCCATTCGAATTATTAGTTTACACCCATTCTCTCATGCTTCAAAAAACCGTAGAAGTAATATTCACCGTATACCTACCCTCCTCCGATCACTCATCATACCAAAAAAATATTTTAAATTCAATTACCGACGACTCTACAATTGAAGAATTATCTAATCCGTTATAAACAATTTCTTTAGAATACCACTTGGAGTTAAATCATATGACAAATTATTAGTTTTGCTTTTAGTAAATCATTTTCCAGATTACATTCTAATCATAATCCATTAACTACAGAAAACTTTTTTTTTACAATATTATCTACCATGATTTCTGAACTGGAAACCAAGCAATTGACTAGTTGCTTTATAAGTCTTTAATTAATACACATTGGTCTAGACGAATTGGTAAGTCAACGGAATTTCTTTAGTATCAATTACATTCAAATTATTAGTTGCATTCTATTGAAGTCAGTAGTCTACTGTTGGTTTTAATCAACAACAGACTTACTAAGTCAAACTCAAGCAGTGTCCAAGAACAGCTGGTATAAATAGGAATCAAGAATGATCCATTCATGAATCTGGGTGATTTGGTGATTCCACTCCTTGAGTTCTGATTGGCTGCTTGACTGCTTGATTTGAATGACATTGTGAGTCCTTATATATACTTTGTCATTTTGCAGTGGACTTTGTAGCATTTCGAGTTTGTATTTGAGTTACAATCATTTTGTTGCCTTGTCTTCCCCAGTTTGACGGTAATTGGAACCTTAATTATTCTTTAGCATCATCCTCTCATGCTTCAAAAAAACTCAGTACATTCATTTTTTTATAAACCTTCACACACACACACACACACACACACACATAATTATCTATATATATATATATATATTATATAGTAGGGCGGACTGGGCTCTTCAGCCTTGGGTAGGTAACCAGTCTAGGAGAGGGATAACTCTGAATTCAAAATTTCCTGAGGTCGCGTCGTGATTGGGTCTGTGGCATTCCTTGATGCCACCAATTCTTTCCTATCGACTGTGCCAAAAAAGTGTGGATGGTCCAACACAAGCCTTCACCACTATAATCAAATCCCTGTATGGGAGTTTCATTGTGTGTATGAACCCTCATACGTTGAAAAAAGACGGAGAGTCCATTATACATTATTATATAAAAAAAGTCGTCGGGCGGCCTAAAGTCGGTATGAGCCAAATAGCGAGGGAGTCTATCCCCTTTTCAATAGCGCTAATACCGAGGAGATTGTTTTGGTGTCTGAGGTGGAGCGCCACACCTACCATCAGCTCCTTACTTTACCGCACAGATCCCTGTGCTACTCATACGCTGAGTTTGGCAGGACCGGAATCAACAGGAACCTTGTGGTTTCTAGCCGAACGCTCTAACCGACTGAGCTAACCGGCCTTATATATATATATATATAAAGGAGAGGAGAGAGATAAATAAAATAAATGTTTTAGTTTATATTTATTTGCATTGGAACAATTTTGCTACCATTGGTTCTTTGCTGTGTAGCAGTCATCAGGCAACGAAAGTGTTTTGAAATTGATGCAAATGATTATAAATATGGTCATCATTTACATCCTATTCAAAACACTTTCGTTGCCTGATGACTGCTACACAGCAAGAAACCAATGGTAAGCACAATTGTTCCAATGCAAATAAATATAAACTAAAACATTTATTTATTTATCTACTAACGCTCTATCACAGATATTGAGCACTCTTCCAATAACATGTCGTTGGATTACTACCGCTTCTTCAATTTATAATAGTGCCCAACTATACACATTGATATATATAGTTTTCACTTGAAAAGTTTGTGACCCCCTACCCAACATCATCATTGTGTTGCTAGAAGGCGGTGGCTGAGGGTCTTAATGTCCTGGGAATGACGTTAAATTCTATCTGATGGTGAAGTTCCAGTTCTGGAGGTCTGTGGAATGTGGAGCACCCCTTCATCACCATTGCTCCCAGGGTCCACTCTGAACTGGAGTGGTAGTACCTGTTTAAGGGTCTCATCTATGGGTAAATAGAAATTTTTTTACTAAAAAATTGAGTTTAAAAAATTTTTCTTCCAACTATCATGTACAAATCTTTTAAAACTTTGTCGGCATTAAATGACCACCGAGGTTTGATATGCCGTTAAAACAAAACAACAACATCAGAAAAACAACAAGTTCAATTTCTTTATGAAACTTTTCTATTTATATTTGTAAGATTTTTTGAAATAAATTGCCATAGGGTCTTTTATTTTACGGAGTAGGGAATGTCTGCTTGTTGCCTTAGGTCTTCACCGTTCTACCTTATATAAGTACTTAGGCATAATATCTCACTCCACAGAAAGCGATGTTAATGCACGCCATAGGAAAGGCATGTTCTGCTATAAATGAATTATTAGTCCTATGGAAATCCAAACTCACAGACAAGTTAAAGAGACGAATTTCTTCCAAGCCGTTGTCGTATCAGTGCTGCTGTATGGCTGCACCACCTGTACCCTATCAAAGCGACTAGAGAATAAACTAGATGGAAAGCTGCACAAGAATGCTGCGTGCGATTCTAAACAAAATGTGGAAACAACACCCCACAAGAAAACAGCTGTATGGCCACTTGCCCTATATCCACCCAAACACCCATGTAAGACGGATAAGACACACAGGACACTGCTGGAGAAGCAAGGACAAACTCATAAGTGACATCCTCCTGTGGAAGCCAGTACATGGGCACGCCAGTGTGGGCCAGCCAGCAAACACGTACATTGACCAGCTCTGTGCGATACTGTTACATAATTATTGGATCCCTAATGCTTTATAAAGATTATTGTAGAAATCATAATGGCAATTAGTACAGCTGATGGCCTTGAGAGTGAGTGACAGAGCTTGACCTCACTCTGACCTTGCTTTCCGGGGATGGATCGTGAGAACCGGAAGGCAATAGAAGGCCCTCTTCCAGTTTAAGGAGTAAGCAACTCAGTCAGTTAGAACTTAGAAGCCGAGCTAGCAACATGTAAGCCTCATCTGCGCAGATTGTCTGGGTTGGGGATCTGGAATAAAGTATCATCAACGTAAATCGAAGTCTTGTGTTATTTACCTAAAAGCTAACAATGATACAGGGCTTCTGATAAGGAGTGATCCCTAACAGAAACCAGACGGAGTCCCCAAGAAGACCAGACCTTAGAAGATATACTAGACCAAGATGTTAGAAGATGACAATCAGAATAGCAAAGCCGGCCAGAAGAAAATACGACCAGAGTAAGAAGTAAGAAAGAGTATTATAACATTATATAGATTTGGTACTGTGAAAAGACCAGTATATATAACAATACTGGATGCTGCGTAGATGACCTGCCCGAAAGAACAATGAGTGATAGGCGACAGATGGAGAGAGATTGTTATGGATATCCGTGCTAACTGCATGACTGATGATGATGATATATATAATATATAATATTATACAAAATACTTTGAAAATGACTTTTGGTCTTTATCATTACTTTCAGATTCTTGAAGAAAGTTTTGGAAAAGTACTTTAAAGCTGGTCAGCAATGTCAACTGGACAACATCAACTGTCAACCGTTGCTTCATCCTGTCCATTTTGTGGCCTTGCTGGATTGTAGAGCCCTCTTGGTTCTCATGGATGGTAAGTTCATCTATAATGATATATATATATATTTGAAAGTTAAATATTTGAGCTGTATATGATTATTTGATTGTTATTATACATTGAGCTCCCTTAGGGATTTATAAAAATCTTAGGTATGGAATTATGTAAGTTTGCACAGTGAGATTTCGATGATGTATTTGGAGAATTATTGTGATATATAATATAAGTTTTTGCATATGCTTCTAAATTATTTAGTTAATGAATTAATGGAAAAAATGAATGGAATAAAAATGAATGAAATGAATGGAATAAATGAAAAAATCTTTTTCAAAGGACCCTTTTAAAAGAAAAAATTTATAATTTTTAAAGAGAGGTCCCTAATGGAAAAGCCTCTTATTCCTTACTCGACTCTTTATGAAGTATTGAATTAATATAAATTATTATATAAAGATATTGGAGAAGATTCAAATTTAATTAACACTTAACACCGTATTATATTTCAAAAGATTCCAAATTAAGAAAACCTTGGAGGATATGATTCGAATAATAACATAAAGGATTTTTTTTTCGTTTCCAATAAACCCTATTCACATATATATATATATATATATATATATATATATATACACACACTCACATGGTTTGTTTTACTATCCTATTAGTTCTCAATGTATCCACCTAAGGGCGTTTTTGAAAATATATCTAAACCGAGGTGCGAAGCTAATACTTGTTGATTGTTATGGTTTTGCTTTCCAAAGAAGTTGTTTCCCCTTTGATATAGGTCAGCACATCATGCGCGTGGGTTGCTGGAGGTCAGCAGAAGACAGGAATGTTGTGACGTACTATCAGCTGCTGTAGGGGAAACACAGAATGAAGGAATGTTTTTTAAACTAAGAATTTCCTCCTCCTCTTGCTCTCTCCTCTCTCTCTCCACTCATCTCGGTCCTCTCTCTTCTCTATCCTCTCTCCTCTTCTAACTCTCTCTTTATCTCTACGTCTACACTCCCCTTTCTATTCTTTTCTCTTTCTCTCCTCTCCTCTCAGCTACTCTCGATTCTCTGATCTTTCTCTGTACTCTCCTCTATCTCTGTCCGTATGACTCTGTCTCTTTTTTACGTCTCACTCACTCCTTTCTCTTTTTCTCTCTCTTTCTCAAAACACTCTGTTTATCTCTCTTCTCACTCACTCTGTTCTGTTTCTCCTCTTCTCGTCTTTATCTCTTACTCTCTCTCTATCTCTTACTCTCTCTCTATCTCTATCTTAAGCTCTCTCTCTCCTCTTTATCCCTCTTCTCTTTCTTTCCTCTCCCCTCTCTTTCCCCTCCCCCTCTTCCAACTCTCTTTCTTTGATAATTTTCTCGCCTGTTTCACACTCCCCTTTTCTCTTTTTCTTTCTCTTTCTTTTTTCTCCTTTCTTTTTTTCTCTCTTCCCCCCTCCTCTTTCCCTCCCCCTACTCTTGTCTCTACTCTCTCTCTTCTTACTTCTTCTCTCTTGATATTTTCCCCTGTTTCCACTCCCTTTCTCTTTTTCTTTCTCTTTCTTTTCTTCTCTTCTTTCTTGTCTTTCCTCATTCCCTCCCCTCTCTTTGTCTCCTCTCCTTCTCTTCTCAACTCTCTTTTTTGATAATTCCCCCCGCTGTTTCCAACAAGAGATAGCCCTGGAAGACAACTGTCTGTCAATGAATGTTTTTCTGTCCAGTAATTTTCTTACTTACAATTGATAGACATTGCAATGGGAGGTGATGAGAAAAATAGAATCCCTTGTACTTTATCCATGGCACTCTCTTAAATCTCACGGGTTCCACAGCCAGTTCGTAAAAAAATTAAAACTGCCTACCTACCTAGAATACCTATACATATACATATTATTCTTATCTACTAATGTATACATTTTCATACTGATATTATACAAGGTGTATCAAAAAGTATCATGGTTTTTTTTGTACTTTTTGACAACACTTTGTATTCTGCAAGAAAAATGTTCCATTCATTAATTTTTTTCAGAATACAATGTGTGCAAAAAAGTATCAAGTTTAAAGGTGTATTACCACAGCATAGAAATGAAGAATGAATGGAATGTTGTTTTTTTTTTTTTTTCAGAATTACAGGTGTGTCAAAAAGTACAAAAAATCTCAAATATGTAATATTGTCTCTTAAGACACGAAGCTGACTTACCGACTTTGTTATACACAGATTTGCTCAGACACATTGTTGGTTCCTGGAGCGTGCCATGAATGTCCCGATGAGATTTCCCCTTGATTGATATATCTCAAGACTTAAGAAGCAGAATCCGACCCACATGTTTGACATTCAACCCTCTGGTTCTCTCAACTATGACAGGTGATCCCTTTCGAAGTTGACCACTTGATGGTTTTCATGACCTGCAATCTTTCACTCTCAAAAACTGGTAGCAAATTGCCATCAGTCCACATGAGGTTCTCCAGTCAGTTCTCTTTAATGCCAGCTTTTCCCAGTTGTTCAGGAATTCTATCTTATTTTTAAGCTATCATTATACATCCTCCAAGTATTGCCTGTGGCTTTGATCATGCCAGCTGACATAAAGAGTTTGCATTGGGCAATTCTTAACATCAACTCATACGCACATGACCTGCCTCATCGCACTATATATATAATTACTATATATAATATATATATATATTGGGCACCTTTCTATCGCTTAGGAACGATGGGTTGTTAGTGTCCAAAAAAAATATTATCTGCATCTGCGCAAGTGACTCTGCAGGCCTAATTTCATTAAGTGGATAGTCTTTTGGTGCAACTGAATGCACACAAACTGTGATGCTTTTTGGGGCTTGCTTGGCTTTTCTCCCTCTTTCTGGCTCTCTTTGGCTTTCAAGGCTGCCTCCCTCATCTGCCTTCACCCACTCTCCGTGCCTTGCTTAACATTAAGGCCTTGGCTGTTCTATCTTTTTGCATCTACAAATGTTGCATCAATACAGCATAATGCTATGACTCCTCCTGCAGACATCTTTAAAATTCGTAGGTGTGGTCTACGCCAACCAATCGGGGAGGCCTTTTTACTAATTCGCACGTAAAAAAGATTTGGGATGCATCAATTCTTCCATCTCCTGACATTTCCCAAGCCAGCGAAGGGTGCCTCTCACAAGAGAATGAGAAGGCGCCTATATTATATATATATTAATATATATATCAATGTGTGTGTGTTCGTGTTGTGTGTGTTTTTGTTAAACTCCTCCTGACAATTCTTATCGGACGAGTTTTGTATCAAATCCTTTCTCAACTGTCTGGCCATCTTTTTAATGTCAGGGTGGAATTGGTGGTAGCAATCCACCGAAGGGCTTTCTTCACAACGCGCAGTCAGCATGTCTTTGTGCCATCTTCAGGTGTGAAACTGATGGAATGTTTCCATTGTCTTGCTTTTAAAATGAGCTGTAGAGTAGGAATTAGTAGTAGGATGGGGTGCACAAGTTTTTTTAAAAGAACAGTGGCAGTAGAATTATAGAGGGGGCGGGTTTCCAAGTTTTTAAGAAATGTGAAGGGGGAATGGTGGAAGGAGGTCAGTTTCAGCACTGAAGATAGCACAAAGACATGCTGAAACTTTGGTGGATTGCTACACCATTCGACCCTGAACATTAAAAAGATGGCCGACAGAGTTAGAAAGGATCGAACTAAAACTTCATCCGACAAGAATCGTCAGTTAAGTAGTTAAGAAAATATGTTTAAAAGAAAAATGCTACCAATATCACTTATATATTATATATATATTATATATATATATATATACAAACACAGACACTAACCTAGTGTTAATAGACTGATCCTCATAACATAATACATGCAGTGACAGATTTATCTGTTAATCAATCTACATTATCAGAGGAAACTTTTTGCAACATTTTGAGAGCCTCAATTTTTTTGTTTGTCTTTGTTTGTATAAGCAGCAGAAAGCCCTAAATGAACCCTTAATCCTAATCCCATAACAACATGTCCGTGCACAAAGCCTCAGCAGAGATTAAGACCATTGTTTCACATCTTCTAAGATGTTTCCCATGTTGGACATTTTGAATTCCAGCCAATTGTATCCGATGCGAATCCTAATTAGCCCATGTTCCTGTAACAGCTGTTGTCTCAATTTGAATAGCATAGATTTTTACTGGTTTGAGGTGTGTGGGTGTATAAGTTAGAGTATCTGCCCTTTTGTTTAGTCCTGACCAGGGGCTGATTAATCATTAATGACTTTAAAATTATTTCTTCTGAATTTTTTGGGAATGAGACTTCGATAATTAGTATTATCTGTTATCATTCGGACTACTTATCCTCATCTTCATTGTTATGGTTTAAAAAAAAAAACAATTATGAGTCTAGGTAAAAAAATTATACATAAGTGAAGAGGTAGATATTTCTAACCAAAAAACAAGATATTAGGGTTATAAGTTCCAAAAATTTCAGCACTGGATTTGTCCAATTGGACACATGGCCTAGTGATAGAGAGTTTAGATTACAAAGCAGTTCTAAAGCGACAGTTATCTCTGGGACTGCAGGTTCAATCCTAGTCAGGGTCAGCAATAACATAGAATAAATAATCAACACAAGCTTAATACCTGTACCCCAAGCTATGGTTAACCAGAATGAGAACAGGTACCCCCGTGGACAGAAATAAGCGTGTTAAGGTTAAAAGTTTCGCATGATGGCTCCCGATTACGACAAGAAGGTTCCCCAAATCTTGAATGGTTCCCAGAGTCCGACAGGAACAATACCTGAAGAAGGCCAGAGGGTACATCGGCTGAACATGTACAGAGATACAATTGAAGATGAGGACAATAGTCCGAATAATGCAGATAATTACTACTTAAGTTATTAAACTTTTTTGATAGCATTTTTGGACTCCATGAGTACAAAATCATTTATAAATCAATTTTAAGTAGTAGGATGCTCATTAGAGAACTCATTAATAATAATAATAAAGTGATACCATGTTGTTGGGGCAACTAGGAGGTTGTCCCAAAAGTTCTTTGAAAAAAAGACTTGAAAACTGGAAATCAGAAGAAGAATTAAGATCATTCCAAATACAGCATTGTTAATATCAGCCTAGAATACTTCAGAAAGAGTTCTGGAGCCTGAAGAGACTTGCTGCTCAACTCAGCCTCATGAATCACCGGCTACAGCAGGTGTGAAAGACCTATAATGATAATATTGTCACTCAGACACTTGTGAAATACCATCAGCTAAACACTGGTGGTTAAATACTATAATAACATAATAATAAGATCATTGTAAACTTGTACAATATATTTAACTGTGAGGTAAATATTATTTTGAACTAATAATTGATATTTCTTAGATTAACAGAAAGGGTAGATTTTAATAAAGTATTTTTTTTCTGTTATTTTTGCGTCGCTTGGACAAGAAAAATGACATTTCTCCTTTTGAGCTATCTAACCTTTTCTAATCACTTAGCCGGCATGAACCTTTGACGCNAAAGAGAGAGATGAGATTGCTGTCTCTTACATTTATGTAGCTTCATGTTGGAGATTAGCTGTCTGCTTAATTTATGTAGCTCATCTTGCAGATTGCCTGTCTCTTAATTTATGTAGCTCATGTTAGAGATTGCCTATCTCCGAATTTATGTAGCTCATCTTGGAGATTGCCTGTCTCTTAATTTATGTAGCTCATCTTGGAAATTGCCTGTCTCTTAATTTATGTAGCTCATGTTAGAGATTGCCTACCTAATATTTTATGTAGCTCATGTTGGAGATTGCCTGACTCTTAATTTATGTAGCTCATGTTAGAGATTGCCTACCTAATATTTTATGTAGCTCATCATGGAGATTGCCTGTCTCTTAATATATGTAGCTCATCTTGGAGATTGCCTGTCTCTTAATTTATGTAGCTCATGTTAGAGATTGCCTCTCTCTTAATTTATGTAGCTCATCCTGGAGATTACCTACCTAATATTTTATTTAGCTCATCATGGAGATTGCCTGTCTCTTAATTTATGTAGCTCATCTTGGAGATTACCTATCTCCTAATTTATGTAGCTCATCTTGGAGATTGCCTGTCTCTTAATTTATGTAGCTCATGTTGGAGATTAGCTGTCTCTTAATTTATGTAGCTCATCTTGCAGATTGCCTGTCTCTTAATTTATGTAGTTCATGTTAGAGATTGCCTGTCGCTTAATTTATGTAGCTCATGTTAGAGATTGCCTATCTCCGAATTTATGTATCTCATCTTGGAGATTGCCTGTCTTTTAATTTATGTAGCTCATCTTGGAGATTGCCTGTTTCTTAATTTATGTAGCTCATGTTAGAGATTGCCTACCTAATATTTATGTAGCTCATCATGGAGATTGCCTGTCTCTTAATTTATGTAGCTCATCTTGGAGATTGCCTCTCTTAATTCATGTAGCTCATCCTGGAGATTACCTATCTCCTAATTTATGTAGCTCATCTTGGAGATTACCTGTCTCTAATTTATGTAGCTCATGTTAGAGATTGCCTACCTAATATTTATGTAGCTCATCATGGAGATTGCCTGTCTCTTAATTTATGTAGCTCATCTTGGAGATTGCCTGTCTCTTAATTTATGTAGCTCATCTTGGAGATTGCCTGTCTCTTAATTTATGTAGCTCATCTTGGAGATTGCCTGTCTCTTAATTTATGTAGCTCATGTTAGAGATTGCCTCTCTCTTAATTTATGTAGCTCATCCTGAAGATTACCTATCTCCTAATTTATGTAGCTCATCTTGGAGATTGCCTGTCTCTTAATTATGTAGCTCATCTTGGAGATTGCCTGTCTCTTAATTTATGTATCTCATGTTAGAGATTGCCTGTCTCTTAATTTATGTAGCTCATGTTATAGATATCCCATCTCCGAATTTATGTAGCTCATCTTGGAGATTGCCTGTCTCTTAATTTATGTACCTCATGTTGGAGATTGCCTGTCTCTTAATTTATGTAGCTCATGCTAGAGATTGCCTGTCTCTTAATTTATGTAGCTCATGTTAGAGATTGCCTACCTAATATTTTATGTAGCTCATCATGGAGATTGCCTGTCTCTTAATTTATGTAGCTCATCTTGGAGATTACCTATCTCCTAATTTATGTAGCTCATCTTGGAGATTGCCTGTCTCTTAATTTATGTAGCTCATGTTGGAGATTAGCTGTCTCTTAATTTATGTAGCTCATCTTGCAGATTGCCTGTCTCTTAATTTATGTAGCTCATCTTGGAAATTGCCTGTCTCTTAATTTATGTAGCTCATGTTAGAGATTGCCTACCTAATATTTTATGTAGCTCCTCATGGAGATTGTCTGTCTCTTAATTTATGTAGCTCATGTTAGAGATTGCCTATCTCCAAATTTATGTAGCTCATCCTGGAGATTGCGTGTCTCTTAATTTATGTAGCTCATCCTGGAGATTGCCTGTCTCTTAATTTATGTATCTCATCTTGGAGATTACCTATCTCCAAATTTATGTAGCTCATCTTGGAGATTGCCTGTCTCTTAATTTATGTAGCTCATGTTGGAGATTAGCTGTCTCTTAATTTATGTAGCTCATCTTGCAGATTGCCTGTCTCTTAATTTATGTAGCTCATGTTAGAGATTGCCTGTCTCCGAATTTATGTAGCTCATCTTGGAGATTGCCTGTCTCTTAATTTATGTAGCTCATCTTGGAGATTGCCTGTCTCTTAATTTATGTAGCTCATGTTAGGGATTACCTACCTAATATTTTATGTAGCTCATCATGGAGATTGTCTGTCTCTTAATTTATGTAGCTCATCCTGGAGATTGCCTGTCTCTTAATTTATGTAGCTCATCTTGATTGCCTGTCTCTTAATTTATGTAGCTCATGTTAGAGATTGCCTGTCTCCTAATTTATGTAGCTCATCTTGGCGATTGCCTGTCTCTTAATTTATGTAGCTCATCTGGGAGATTGCCTGTCTCTTAATTTATGTAGCTCATGTTAGAGATTGCCGCTCTCCAAATTTATGTAGCTCATCTTGGAGATTTCGTGTCTCTTAATTTATGTAGCTCATGTTAGAGATTGCCTATCTCCAAATTTATGTTGCTCATTCTGGAGATTGCCTGTCTCTTAATTTATGTAGCTCATCTTGGAGATTACCTATCTCCTAATTTATGTAGGTCATCTTGGAGATTGCCTGTCTCTTAATTTATGTAGCTCATGTTAGAGATTGGCTGTCTCTTAATTTATGTAGCTCATCTTGGAGATTACCTATCTCCTAATTTATGTAGCTCATCTTGGAGATTGCCTTCTCTTAATTTATGTAGCTCATCTTTGGAGATTGCCTGTCTCTTAATTTATGTATCTCATGTTAGAGATTGCCTATCTCCAAATTTATGTAGCTCATCTTGGAGATTGCCTGTCTCTTAATTTATGTAGCTCATGTTAGAGATTGCGTACCTAATATTTATGTAGATCATCATGGAGATTGCCTGTCTCTTAATTTATGTAGCTCATGTTGGAGATTGCCTGTCTCTTAATTTATGTTGCTCACCTTGGAGATTGCGTGTCTCTTAATTTATGTATCTCATGTTGGAGATTGCCTGTCTCTTAATTTATGTAGCTCATGTTAGAGATTGCCTACCTAATATTTAATGTACCTCATGTTGGAGATATCCTGTCTCTTAATATATGTAGGTCATCTTGGGGATTGCCTGTCTCTTAATTTATGTAGCTCATGTTGGAGATTAGCTGTCTCTTAATTTATGTATATCATGTTAGAGATTGCCTATCTCCGAATTTATGTAGCTCATCTTGGAGATTGCCTGTCTTTTAATTTATGTAGCTCATCTTGGAGATTGCCTGTTTCTTAATTTATGTAGCTCATGTTAGAGATTGCCTGTCTCTTAATTTATGTAGCTCATCTTGGAGTTTGCCTGTCTCTTAATTTATGTATCTCATGTTAGAGATTGCCTGTCTCTTAATTTATGTAGCTCATGTTAGAGATTGCCCATCTCCGAATTTATGTAGCTCATCTTGGAGATTGCCTGTCTCTTAATTTATGTACCTCATGTTGGAGATTGCCTGTCTCTTAATTTATGTAGCTCATGTTAAAGATTGCCCATCTCCGAATTTATGTAGCTCATCTTGGAGATTGCCTTTCTCCTAATTTATGTAGCTCATGTTAGAGATTGCCTATCTCCGAATTTGTGTAGCTCATCTTCGAGATTGCCTGTCTCTTAATTTATGTAGCTCATGTTGGGGATTGCCTGTCTCTTAATTTATGTAGCTCATCTTGGAGATTGCCTGTCTCTTAATTTATCTAGCTCATGTTAGAGATTGCCGCTCTCCAAATTTATGTAGCTCATCTTGGAGATTGCCTGTCTCTTAATTTATGTAGCTCATGTTAGAGATTGCCTATCTCCAAATTTATGTAGCTCATCCTGGAGATTGCCTGTCTCTTAATTTATGTAGCTCATCTTGGAGATTACCTATCTTTTAATTTATGTAGCTCATCTTGGAGATTGCCTGTCTCTTAATTTATGTAGCTCACGTTAGGCATTGCCCATCTCCGTTTATGTATCTCATGTTAGAGATTACCCATCTCTGAATTAATGTAGCTCATCATTGAGATTGCCTGTCTCTTAATTTATGTAGCTCATCATGGAGATTGCCTGTCTCTTAATTTATGTAGCTCATCATGGAGATTGCCTGTCTCTTAATTTATGTAGCTCATGTTAGAGATTGCCTGTCTCTTAATTTATGTAGCTCATGTTAGAGATTGCCTGTCTCTTAATTTATGTAGCTCATTTTTGAGATTGCCTTTCTCCGAATTCGTGTAGCTCATCTTGGAGATTGCTTGTCTCCTAATTTATGTATCTCATGTTGGAAATCACCTGTCTCTTAATTTATGTAGCTCATGATGGGGATCACCTGTCTCTTAATTTATGTAGTTCATCCTGGAGATTGCCTGTTTCCTAATTCATGTAGCTCATGTGAGAGCTTGCATCTCTCTTAATTTATGTAGCTCACCTAGGAAATTGCCTGTCTCTTTATTTATGTAGCTCATGTTGGAGATTGCCTGTTTCCTAATTCATATAGCTCATTTTGCAGATCACCTGTCTCCTAATTCATGTAGCTCATCTTGGAGATCACCTGTCTCTTAATTTATGTAGCTCATGTTGGAGATTGCCTGTCTCTTAATTTATGTATCTTATGTTGGAGATCACCTGTGTCTTAATTCATGTATCTCATGTTGGGGATCACCTGTCTCTTAATTTATATAGATCATGTTGGAGATTGCCTGTCTCTTAATTTATGTAGCTCATCTTGGAGATTGTTTGTCTCCTAATTTATGTAGCTCATCTTGGAGATTACCTGTCTCTTAATTTATGTAGCTCATGTTAAAGAATGCCTACCTCCTACTTAATGTAGCTCATGTTGGAGATTGCCTTTTTCCTAATTCATGTAGCTCAACTTGGAGATTGCCTGTCTCTTTATTTATGTAGCTCACTTAGGAGATTGCCTGTCTCTTTATTTATGTAGCTCACTTAGGAGATTGCCTGTCTCTTAATTTTTGATGTGACGTGAAATATGTAGCTCATCTTGGAAATTACCTGTCTCCTAATTCATGTACCTCATCTTGGAGATTACCTGTCTCTTAATTTATGTAGCCCATGCTCATTATTGTTTTTTACTTCGCTCTTTCTTACCAAATAAATATTTGTAAGATAGATTATTTCATTTCATTTCTAACTAAATTAATATTTTAAAGACAGGAATAAAAAGATTGCGATATGAATAAGATTTGATTTTTTGTTAAAACATACTTTTGCTGTCTGAAGCAAAATAATTTTTTTCTAACTCGCTATAAGAATAATTCAATGGATAAAGACTCATACAAATTATATATTGAGCAAGATCATTTTCTTTTCTTTTCAACCATATGGATATTTTTAAGATTGGACTACAAATAGGCGATAAATTCTGAGCCAAACGGCTTAAGACTGCAAAATTTATTCACTAAAATTGAATTCACTGCTGATATTCGCTTTAACACAAAGTCAGGCAGGGGGACAATATCTTATCATCAGCAGGAGTTGGTATACGGACATTTTTGCAAATTAGGTGATTTTGGCTTAATTAACTAATTATATCCCTTAATCAGTAAAAATCAATAACCAAATTTCGCCTGTTTCCTAGTTAGAAGGATATTGATATGTATGCAAGATTTCGAATCAGATTGACCTCCCGTTTTGAACTTATATGTCAATACGTACATACCAAAAACTTACTCTTATATATATATATATATATTATATATATATATATGTGTGTGTGTGTGTGTGTGTGTAGACTCACAAGAACCACATTGTATCTCTGATTGTTTAAAACATCCAAGGTGGACACAATTGAAAATACCTGAGTTACCCCCACATCACCCTATCCCTCACAAAAAGCATCTAACCCCTACCCCCATTATTCAACATACAAAAAAATATATAAATTCAATTACCGACGACTCTACAATTGAAGAATTATCCAATCCGTTATAACAATTTCTTTAGATACCACATGGAGTTAAATCATATGACAAATTATTAGTTTTGCTTTTAGTAAATCATTTTCCAGATTACATTCTAATCATAATCCATTAACTTTTTCAATATCAGATACCATAATTTCTGAACCGGAAGTCAGCGACTGACTAGTTTCTATATGAATCTTAAATTAATACACAATTGTGCATTTCTAGACCAAATTGGTAAGACAACTGAATTTCTTTCGTATTAATCCATTCGAATTATTAGTTACACCATTCTCTCATGCTTCAAAAAACCCTAGAAGTAATATTACACCTATACCTACCCTCCTCCGATCACTCATCATACAAAAAATATTTAAATTCAATTACCGACGACTCTACAATTGAAGAATTATCTAATCCGTTATAACAATTTCTTTAGAATACCACTTGGAGTTAAATCATATGACAAATTATTAGTTTTGCTTTTAGTAAATCATTTTCCAGATTACATTCTAATCATAATCCATTAACTACAGAAACTTTTTTTTACAATATTATCTACCATGATTTCTGAACTGGAAACCAGCAATTGACTAGTTGCTTTATAAGTCTTTAATTAATACACAATTGGTCTAGACGAAATTGGTAAGTCAACGGAATTTCTTTAGTATCAATACATTCAAATTATTAGTTGCATCTATTGAAGTCAGTTAGTCTACTGTTGGTTTTAATAACAACAGCTTACTAAGTCCAACTCAAGCAGTGTCCAAGACAGCTGGTATAAATAGGAATCAAGAATGATCCATTCATGAATCTGGGTGATTTGGGTGATTCCACTCCTTGAGTTCTGATTGGCTGCTTGACTGCTTGATTTGAATGACATTGTGGAGTCTTATATATACTTTGTCATTTTGCAGTGGACTTTGTAGCATTCGAGTTTGTATTTGAGTTACAATCATTTGTTGCCTTGTCTTCCCAGTTTGACGGTAATTGGAACCTTAATTATTCTTTAGCATCATCCTCTCATGCTTCAAAAAAACTCAGTACATTCATTTTTTATAACCTTCACACACACACACACACACACACACATATATATATATATATATATATATATATATATAGTAGGGCGGACTGGGCTCTTCAGCCTTGGGTAGGTAACCAGTCTAGGAGAGGGATAACTCTGAATTCAAAATTCCTGAGGTCGGTCGTTGATTGGGTCTGTGGCATTCCTTGATGCACCAATTCTTTCCTATCGACTGTGCCAAAAAGTGTGGATGGTCCAACACAAGCCTTCACCACTATAAACAAATCCCTGTATGGGAGTTCATTGTGTGTATGAACCCTCATACGTTGAAAAAAGACGGGAGAGTCCATTATACATATATATATAAAAAAAAGTCGTCGGGGCGGCCTAAAGTCGGTATGAGCCAAATAGCGAGGGAGTCTATCCCCTTTTCAATAGCGCTATACCGAGGAGATTGTTTTGGTGTCTGAGGTGGAGCGCCACACCTACCATCAGCTCCTTACTTTACCGCACAGATCCCTGTGCTACTCATACGCTGAGTTGGCGAGGACCGGAATCAAACTAGGAACCTTGTGGTTTCTAGCCGAACGCTCTACCGACTGAGCTAACCCGGCCCTTATATATATATATATATAAAGAGAGAGAGAGAGATAAATAAATAAATGTTTTAGTTTATATTTATTTGCATTGGAACAATTTTGCTACCATTGGTTTCTTGCTGTGTAGCAGTCATCAGGCAACGAAAGTGTTTTGAAATTGATGCAAATGATATAAATATGGTCATCATTTACATCCTATTCAAAACACTTTCGTTGCCTGATGACTGCTACACAGCAAGAAACCAATGGTAGCACAATTGTTCCAATGCAAATAAATATAAACTAAAACATTTATTTATTTATCTACTAACGCTCTATCACAGATATTGAGCACTCTTCTAATAACACTGTACGTTGGATTACTACCGCTTCTTCAATTATAATAGTGCCAACTATACACATTGATATATATAGTTTCACTTGAAAGTTTGTGACCCCCTACCCAACATCATCATTGTGTGCTAGAAGGCGGTGGCTGAGGGTCTTAATGTCCTGGGAATGACGTTAAATTCTATCTGATGGTGAAGTTCCAGTTCTGGAGGTCTGTGGAATGTGGAGCACCCCTTCATCACCATTGCTCCCAGGTCCACTCTGAACTGGAGTGGTAGTACCTGTTAGGGTCTCATCTATGGGTTAAATAGAAAATTTGTTTACTAAAAAATTGAGTTTAAAAAATTTTCTTCCAAACTATCATTACAAATCTTTTAAAACTTTGTCGGCATTAAATGACCCACCGAGGTTTGATATGCCGTAAAACAAAACAAACAAACATCAGAAAATACAAACAAGTTCAAATTTCTTATGAAAACTTTTCTATTTATATTTGTAAGATTTTTGAAAATAAATTGCCATGGGTCTTTTATTTTACGGAGTAGGGAATGTCTGCTTGTTGCCTTAGGTCTTCACCGTTCTACCTTATATAAGTACTTAGGCAGTAATATCTCATCCACAGAAAGCGATGTTAATGCACGCATAGGAAAGGCATGTTCTGCTATAAATGAATTATTAGTCCTATGGAAATCCAAACTCACAGACAAGTTAAAGAGACAATTCTTCCAAGCCGTTGTCGTATCAGTGCTGCTGTATGGCTGCACCACCTGTACCCTAACAAAGCGACTAGAGAATAAACTAGATGGAAGCTGCACAAGAATGCTGCGTGCGATTCTAAACAAAATGTGGAAACAACACCCCACAAGAAAACAGCTGTATGGCCACTTGCCCTATATCACCCAAACACCCATGTAAGACGGATAAGACACACAGGACACTGCTGGAGAAGCAAGGACAAACTCATAAGTGACATCCTCCTGTGGAAGCCAGTACATGGGCACGCCAGTGTGGGCCAGCCAGCAAACACGTACATTGACCAGCTCTGTGCGGATACTGTTACATAATTATTGGATCCCTAATGCTTTTATAAGATATTGTAGAAATCATAATGGCAATTAGTACAGCTGATGGCCTTGAGAGTGAGTGACAGAGCTTGACCTCACTCTGACCTTGCTTTCCGGGGATGGATCGTGAGAACCGGAAGGCAATAGAAGGCCCTCTTCCAGTTTAAGGAGTAAGCAACTCAGTCAGTTAGAACTTAGAAGCCGAGCTAGCAACATGTAAGCCTCATCTGCGCAGATTGTCTGGGTTGGGGATCTGGAATAAAGTATCATCAACGTAAATCGAAGTCTTGTGTTTATTACCTAAAAACTAACAATGATACAGGGCTTCTGATAAGGAGTGATCCCTAACAGAAACCAGACCGGAGTCCCCAAGAAGACCAGACCTTAGAAGATATACTAGACCAAGATGTTAGAAGATAGACAATCAGAATAGCAAAGCCGGCCAGAAGAAAATACGACCAGAGTAAGAAGTAAGAAAGGTATATAACATTATATAGATTTGGTACTGTGAAAAGACCAGTATATAACAATACTGGATGCTGCGTAGATGACCTCCCGAGAACAATGAGTGATAGGGACAGATGGAGAGAGATTGTTATGGATATCCGTGCTAACTGCATGACCTGATGATGATGATATATATATATATATATATATATAAATACTTTGAAAATGACTTTTTGGTCTTTTATCATTTACTTTCAGATTCTTGAAGAAAGTTTTGGAAAGTACTTTAAAGCTGGTCAGCAATGTCAACTGGACAACATCAACTGGTCAACCGTTGCTTCATCCTGTCCATTTTGTGGCCTTGCTGGATTGTAGAGCCTCTTGGTTCTCAAAATGGATGGTAAGTTCATCTATAATGATATATATATATATTTGAAAGTTAAATATTGAGCTGTATATGATTAATTTATTGGTTATTATACATTGAGCTCCCTTAGGGATTTATAAAAATCTTGGTATGAATATGTATGTTTGCACAGTGAGATTTCGATGATGTATATTGGAGAATTATTGTGATATATAATATAAGTTTTTGCATATGCTTCTAAATTATTTAGTTAAGAATTAATGGAAAAAATGAATGGAATAAAAATGAATGAAATGAATGGAATAAATGAAAAAATCTTTTTCAAAGGACCTCTCTTAAAAGAAAAAAATTATAATTTTTAAGAGAGGTCCCTAATGGAAAAGCCTTCTTTATTCTTACTCGACTCTTTATTGAAGTATTGAATTAATATAATTATTATATAAGATATTGGAGAAGATCAAATTAATTAACACTTAACACCGTATTATATTCAAAAGATTCCAAATTAAGAAAAATCCTTGGAGGATATGATTCGGAATAATAACATAAGGATTTTTTTTTGTTTCCAATAAACCCTATCAACATATATATATATATATATATATATATATATATATATACACACACACACATGGTTTGTTTACTATCTATAGTTCCATGTATCCACTAGGGTTTTGAAATATATCTAAAGAGGGAATGTATACTTGTTGTTGTCTATGGTTTTGCTTCCAAAGAAGTTGTTCCCCTTTTGATATAGGTCAGTCTGGGGGGTTGCTGAGGTCAGCAGAAGACAGGAATGTTGTGCTACCTATCAGCTGTAGGGGAAACACAGAATGAGGAGGATGTTTTTTAACTTAAGATTTCTCTCTCTCTCTCTCTCTCTCTCTCTCTCTCTCTCTCTCTCTCTCTTTCTCTATCTCTCTCTCTTTCTCTCTCTCTCACTCACTCCCTTTCTATTTTTCTTTCTCTTTCTCTCACTCTCTCTCTCTCTTGCTCTTTCTCTTACTCTCTCTATCTCTGTCTGTCTGTCTCTTTCTTTTACTCTCACTCACTCCCTTTCTCTTTTTCTCTCTCTTTCTCAAACACTCTGTTTATCTCTCTTTCTCACTCACTCTGTTCTGTTTCTCTCTCTCGCTCTTATCTCTTACTCTCTCTCTATCTCTTACTCTCTCTCTATCTCTATCTTACTCTCTCTCTCTCTTTATCCCTCTTTCTCTTTCTTTCTCTCCCCCCTCTCTTTCCCTCCCCCTCTTCTCAACTCTCTTTCTTTGATAATTTTTTCCCCTGTTTCCAACTCCCTTTCTCTTTTTCTTTCTCTTTCTTTTTTTCTCTCTTTCTTTTTTTCTCTCTTTCCCTCCCTCTCTCTTTCCCTCCCCCTCTCTTTGTCTCTCTCTCTCTCTTCTTAACTCTCTTTCTTTGATAATTTTCCCCTGTTTCCAACTCCCTTTCTCTTTTCTTTCTCTTTCTTTTTTTCTCTCTTTCTTTCTTTCTCTCTTTCCCTCCCCCCCTCTCTTTGTCTCTCTCTCTCTCTTCTCAACTCTCTTTCTTTGATAATTCCCCCCCCTGTTTCCAACAAAGAGATTAGCCTGGAGACAATGTCTGTCATGATGTTTTCTTGTCAGTAATTTTTCTTACTTACAATTGATAGACATTGCCATGGGAGGTGAGAGAAAAAAGAATCCTTGTACTTTATCCATGGCACTCTTATCTCACGGTTCCACAGCCAGTTCGCTAAAAAATAAAACATGCCTACCTACCTAAATACCTATACATATACATATATTCTTATCTACTAATGTATACATTTACATACTGATATATACAAGGTGTATCAAAAAAGTATCAAGGTTTTTTTGTACTTTTTGACACACTTTGTATTCTGGAGAAAAAAATGTTCCATTCATTAATTTTTTTCAGAATACAATGTGTGTCAAAAAAGTATCAAGTTTAAAGGTGTATTTACCAAGATAGAAATGAAGAATGAATGGAATGTTGTTTTTTTTTTTTTTTTCAGAATACAAGGTGTGTCAAAAAGTACAAAAAATCTCAATATGTATATATGTCTCTTAAGAACAGAAGCTGACTTACCGACTTTGTTATACAGATTGCTCAAGACACATTGTTTGTTCCTGGAGCGTGCATGAATTGTCCCTGATGAGATTTCCTATGATTGATATATCCAGACTTAGAAAGCAGAATCCGACCACATGTTTGACATTTCCAACCCTCGTGTTCTCTCCAATATGACAGGTGTATCCCTTTCGAAGTTGACACTTGAGGTTTTCATGCTCAATTCTTTCACTCTCAAAACTGGTACAGCCATCATCCACATGAGTTCTCCAGTCAGTTCTCTTTAATGCCAGCTTTTCCCAGTTGTCAGGATCTATTTTTATTTTTAAGCTATCATTATACATCCTCCAAGGTTATTGCTGTGGCTTTTGCCATCATGCAGCTGACCATAAAGGAGTTGCTTTGGCATTCTAACATCACTCATACGCACATGACCTGCTCATCGCATATATATATATATATATATATATATATATATATATATTGTTGGCACCTTTCTATCCGCTAAGGACGATGGTGTAGTGTCCAAAAAAAAATTATCTGCATCTGCGCAAGTGACTCTGCAGGCCAATTCTTAAGTGATAGTCTTTGGTGCACTGAATGCACACAAACTGTGATGCTTTCTGGGGCTGCTGGCTTTTCTCCCTCTTTCTGGCTCTCTTTGCTTTCAAGGCTGTCTCCTCTCTGCCTCACCCCTCTCCGTGCCTTGCTTAACATTAAGGCACTAGGCTGTTCTATTTTTTGCATCTACAATGTTTGCATCAATACAGCATATCATCATGACTCTCCTGCAGACATCTTTAAATCGTAGGTGTGGTCTACCAACCAATCGGGAGCCTTTTACTAATTCGCCGTAAAAAAGATTTGGGATGCATCAATTTTCCATTCTCCTGACATTTCCAAGCCAGCGAAGGTGCCTCTCACAGAGAATGAGAGGCGCCTTATATATATATATATATATATATATATGTGTGTGTGTGTGTGTGTGTGTGTGTTTTGTTAAACTCTCCTGACAATTCTTATCGGACGAGTTTTTGTTCAATCCTTTCTAACTGTCTGGCCATCTTTTTAATGTCAGGGTGGAATTGGTGTAGCAATCCACCGAAGGTTTCTTCACAAGCGCAGTCAGCATGTCTTTGTGCCATCTTCAGGTGTGAAACTGATGGAATGTTTCCATTGTCTTGCTTTTAAAATGAGCTGTAGCAGTAGGAATTAGTAGTAGGAGGGGTTCACAAGTTCCGTTTAAAAGAACAGTGGCAGTAGAGATTTATAGGAGGGGGGGGTCACAAGTTTTTAAGAATGTAAGGGGAATGGTGGAAGGAGGATCAGTTTCACACCTGAAGATAGCACAAAGACATGCTGAAACCTTTGGTGGATTGCTACACCAATTCGACCCTGACATTAAAAAGATGGCCAGACAGTTAGAAAGGATCGAACTAAAACTCATCCGACAAGAATCGTCAGTAGAGTTTAAGAAAATATGTTTAAAAGAAAAAATGCTACCAAAATACACTTATATATATATATATATATATATATATATATATATATACAAACACAGACACTAACCTAGTGTTAATAGACTGATCCTCAATAAATAATAACATGCAGGTGACAGATGTTATCTGTTAATCAATCTACATTATCAGAGGAAACTTTTGCAACATTTGAGAGCCTAATTTTTTGTTTGTCTTTGTTGTATAAGCAGCAGCAGCCCTAAATGAACCTTAATCCTAATCCCATACAAACATGTCCGTGCACAAAGCCTCACAGAGATTAGACCACTTGTTCACTAATCTTCTAATGTTTCCCATGTTGGACATTTGAATTCCAGCCAATTGGTATCCGATGGAATCCTAATTAGCCATTTCCTGTAACAGCTGTTGTCTCAATTTGAATAGATAGATTTTTACTGGTTTGAGGTGTGTGGGGTGTATAAGTAGAGTGATCTGCCCTTTTGTTTAGTCTGACCAGGGTGATTAAATCATTAATGACTTAAAATTATTTCTCTGAATTTTTGAGATGAGACTTGATAATTAGTATTATCTGTATCATTCGGACTATTATCCTCATCTTCATTGTTATGTTAAAAAAAAAAACAATATGAGTCTAGGTAAAAAAAATTATACATAAGTGAAGAGGTAGATATTCTAACCAAAAACAAGATATTAGGGTTATAAGTTCCCAAAATTCACACTGGATTGTCCAATTGGACACATGGCCTAGTGGATAGAGGAGTTAGATTAAAACAGTTCTAAGCGACAGTTATCTCTGGACTGCAGGTTCAATCCTAGTCAGGGTCAGCAATAACATAGAATAATAATCAACACAAGCTTAATACCTGTACCCCAGCTATGGTTAACAGAATGAGAACAGGATACCCCCGTGGACAGAATAAAGGGTTAGGTTAAAAGTTCCATGATGGCTCCCGATTACGACAAGAAGGTTCCCAAATCTGAGATGGTTCCCGAGTCCGACAGGAAATACCTGAAGAAGGCCAGAGGGTACATCGGCTGAAACATTGTACAGATAACAATGAAGATGAGGACAATAGTCCGAATAATGCAGATAATACTAACTTAAGATTAATTAAACTTTTTTGATAGCATTTTTGGACTCCTTGAGTAAAAATGCATTTATAAATCAACTTTTAGTAGTAGGGATGCTCTAGAACTCATAATAATAATAATAAAGTGATACCAATAGTTGTTGGGGCACTAGGAGTTGTCCCAAAAGCTTTGAAAAAAGACTTGAAAAACTGGAAATCAGAAGAAGAATTAAGATCATCCAAACTACAGCATTGTTAATATCAGCTAGAATACTCAGAAGAGTTCTGGAGACCTGAAGAGACTTGCTCTCACTCAGCCTCCAGTGAATCACCGGCTACAGCAGGTGTGAAAGACTCTATAATGATAATATTGTCACTCAGACACCTGTGAAATACCATCAGCTAACACTGGTGTTAAATACATAATAACATAATAATAAGATTCATTTAAACTTGTAAATATATTAACTGTGAGTGTAAATGATATTTTGAAATATTGATATTCTTAGATTACAAAGGGTGATTTTAATAAAGTATTTTTTTTCTTGTTATTTTTGGTCCTGGACAAGAAAAATGACATTTCTCTTTTGAGTATCTAACCTTTTCTAATCACTTAGCCCATAACCTTTGACCCTTGTACCCTTAAAGACATTTGCTCTTCTAATTGACATTTCAAGAAACCAACTAAAAATTGCTTTACGGGTCCTTTAGCTTGGAGATGAGGCTATCAGTGTTGCTCAACTAAATTTGATCAGACTAAAAATGTAATCACCTTTTCTTTTTTTTTTCTTTTTCTTCACTGCCCCAGGATATCACGGCTATAAGGCTCTATATTCTGGCACTAGCAGCGGCTACCTGGCATTGCCTGGGTACAGGGGGATTTTTAAAGTTAGTCCTGCTGATCCATTATTACTGAATAGTGAGTTGAATCCTCGTGTGATGCCCCATTTAAATCCATATGTAAAAAATAGACCTTGCATTGATCCAGCTACTCTGAAAAGAAACCACCCTGTCGGCTGAGGAGTTAGAATGCACCGACTGCACCTCTGCAGAGGGGTAAGACTCCCCCAATGGGGTCACCTGTTGGCCGTGGGTGGCGACCCGTAATGCCTAAGGATAGAAGCCGGGTGACTGAGCAGTCCATGACTTGCAATATTCCACTTTAGGCTTTTCCTGAGCTAGACGGGCAGTTGGAGAGGCCCCCTCCAATCAATCGGCTGGCCACGTCAAGCAATTTGGCACACCATTCCAGTGAAAGCTGAAGCGGTGACTATCCCAGGCTATAGTTATATATATATATATATATGTAATAGTAGTAATAGTATAGTGGAAAAGAGTTAGTGTAAAAAGTTGATGTCATTACTTAGTTAAGTATAAGTTAAGTTCCTGATGAGATCATTTTGATTGAAACCATGGTAGACCCATAACTCTTTTCCTCTATAATATTTCAACTATTATTATTGCTTTATATTTTTATGATATATTTAGCATTTCTTGATGATTTACTAAAGCCACTGTAATGGAAAAGTTGAAGCAGTAGTTGAATACTATATATATAATAATAATAATAGCATAATCTTTACAGATCATTGCCGTCCCTCACAATCCTATAACCCCACCATCAGAACCCTTCCCTGCATGAGCTCTCAAATGACTCATCAAACCTGCTGCAGATCCACAAAGTTTGATGCAAATATGACATTGAAAGGACTTCCTTCCCGATGAATAAGATGATTCAGATGAATCAGATGATAAAATTTGATGATTATGCACCACCATATGTCTCTTAAGACCAGAAGCCGACTTACAGTCCTTGCCACAGATAGCACAAGACACCTTGTTTGTTCCTGGAATTTGCATGGATTGACCCTGGTGAGATTTTCTATGATTGACATATCCAGCCTTAGAAAGCAAAGTTCGACCACATGTCTGACATTTCCAACCCTCCATGTTCTCTCCAATATGACAGGTGTAACCCTTTTGAAGTTGACGCTTTAGGTTTTCATGTTCGATTCTTTCACTCTCAAAACTGGTACAACCCTCATCCACATGAACTCTCCATATATATACTTCATACTATACACACATACATACACACACACACAGTGCAAGTGAATCGTTCATCTGTTTTACAAATGTTTACATTTTTCAAAATATCCACGGAAACCATTTCTCAGCGTTCGTTTTTAAACATTCCAAGAATGCTCAGTTTTTCATTCAACAATTTTTAAATAGACTGACCGACAAAGCTAAAGAGTCTCGCAGATTTCTCATTTTTCTGTGATACATTATTTTTCCTCATACTAACGAAAGCCCTGATGAAGATCCATTGACACAGATCAAAACACTGCAGCGAAATAAACATTACTTGTTTATGAACTTGTGTTTTTTCAATTTTTCATAATATTACATATTTATATATATATATATATATATATATATATATATATATAGTATAATATAATAAAATATATATATAAAGGTTTTACATATCTATTTATTTGATGGCAATAAAACAGTTACAACCATTTGGTTTCATGCATGCGTAAGTGCAAACAATCTTCAGGGGACGTTGTTTCAAATGCAAGAAAAATCGAAAATTACAAAAATTTTAACAGACATAGGATGTGTATGATTAAATGAAATGTTATACATATGTATGTGGTGTTGTTATGAATGTGTATGTGTATGTGTGTTTATGGATAGTGCAAAGGTATATATATATATATATATATATATATATATATATATATTTACTTTTACTTTTTCTCATCTTTTAATCTATTATATCTCTTTATGTCACATGTTTCAAACGTCCTCACTTGTACCAATCACGTCTCATTTTTTTCAAAAAGGAATCCTGCCAACGGATATCAACATTTTTCTCTATACACCTTTTTATCTGCCGTTATTTTGAAAAGATAACCATCATTGTTCAGACAACATTTTTTCCATCCTAATGTCCTGATGAAGGTTTGATAAAAACAAAATATTTTAATATTGATTTCACCATCTAGAATAAATTTATCTTTTTTTGGAATACTTTGTTTTTCTATTTTCTACACACACACACACACATATATATATATATATATATATATATATATAGTATTACAGTGTGTATTGAAATAACCTACTCAAGTTTAAGTGTGTATTGAAACTAAATACACACTAATACTAAATCCGCTCGACTAACGTATTGAGCACTTTATATTCGTTATAACACTGACTTATCCGGTTGATACTTGTATCAACCATCAATATTGTGATTAACTCAATATTTTATTTTCCAGTAAGTCATTTCCTTTATTATATATATATATATATATATATATATATATATATGAAGAAAAAGTGGAAGTAAATCCAACAATATGTAATTTTATAAAAAAGAAAGAAACACAAGTTTCATTCACGAGTGACGTTTAATAAGCCGACTCTGCAGTGTTTCGGTTTGTTTAACAAGTATTTTAGTTTTAATGTAATGAAATATTGTATCAAATTAGAAAGACTAACAAAACTAAATAATAACAAATATAAAAATATTACACTTATTTTAATGTTATTTTAATTGATTTCTATTTGGAATTATATATAGGATTGTTTTTATATGTTTGAGAATAACATGATAGTATTAGAAATCAGTAACAGTAAATAATTATTTATTAAACCCAGTTTTGTTAAAATTATTATGCAAATTATTATTATCAAATGTTGGCATCCTTCCGTCTACAAGAGACGATGGTGTAGTGTCAAAGTATTATTTTTTTGTTTTTTTCCCTATTCTTTGAACTACATAGCCTGGGTGGGTTTGGAGGATAAGCTGTTGCCCATGTAGCAAATCCCCCCTCTCCACACTGCCGCTGTGATCCAAAAGAAAGGTAAGGTACCAATGCAGTTTGGCAATGGTAGTGTCGCAGGAGTTGATGGGTAGCACTGGATTCCAGCATCACACCACCTTAGGGACTCCGGCTCCTGATTTGTTTTCGGGGTTTACTCCCTTAGTCTTTCTTTGAAAGGCTGCAGAGGTTTTGGGTCGGACTTTCCTGGGTTGCCGTCCAAGGCTAAAGAGCCTCTTTTAACCCATTTTGGGATCCATGCAAGTAGCAAGCACCGCGAATCTGCTACTATTGGTGTTCCTGTGAAATGAAATGAGGTTAGGGATACGGTATATTTTGCATTTGTGTATCAGATAAACAACATTACCTTCAGGGTTTTTTTTCTTTTTGGGGGGTAGGGGTAAGTCTGCTAGGGCATCAAGATGGTTCTAATGTATGCTGTGTTTGTACATACATATGTACATGCATACGTGAGACATGCTCATTCATGCACGCGTGTGGTTATACAAGCTTTGTTGAATTATCTAATTTACGGTTTAGACTAAGTCAACGTGCTATTTAATAATTAAGGTATTAGGTTTTTGGGAAAATGACAAATTTCAGGAATAAGATTTTCATTCCCGAATTGATAAATTTAAACTATTTTAATTAGTCAAAAGTTAAATATTTTAGAAAATCGTGACGTCAGTGATGACATAGTTTTGGTTACAGACAGACAGTTATATAATCTCCATTATAATAAGATTTTTCAATGTCTTTCTTTTTTTGTAGCATGGAATTTACAGCCGTGCTCCATTGCTGAAACTCATGAAGAAGCAACAAAATTTGGTAAGTATCAAATTAACAAGAATTATTATTTTTTTAAATCAAAATAATCAGTCAAATTATTTTCTCTGAGAACAATCTTTTAGTTGAAAAATTTGTTTTGTGGGTGTACATTAGGGTAGGTCGATTTTGGAACTGTAATGTCTCCCATATAGCAAAAGTTACAGATTAACAAAGAGTATTAAAACACAAAATATTTTCCTTCAAAAGTTTGCCTTCGTTTGAGGAAATAAATTTCAATTTTTTAAAATGTTTTCCCTGTTATAATTTAATTAATGAGGCAAAAAGCAGCATATCATATGTTGGTGATGATGGAGGGGATATTTTCAATTTGAATTCTAGTTGGAACTGTCTTAACCTAACTACCTTATCCTAGTTATCTCTGGAACCCGAGTTCAATCCTGAGTGAAAGCAGTTAGAAAAATAATTAATTAACACAACTCCTACCCCAGCTATGGTTAGCGGAATGAGAACAGGATACCCCCGTGGACTAAATAAAGGGTTAGGTTCAAAGTTCCATGATGGCTCCCAGATACGACAAGAAAGTTCCCGAGTCCGAAAAGAAGGTTCCCGAGTCCGAGAAGAAATACCTGAAGAAGGCCGGAGGGCATATCGGCCGAAACGTTGTACAAGTAACAATGAAGATGGGGACAATAGTCCGAATAACGCAGATAATACTAATCTTCAAGCCTCATCTCAAACATTCAGAGAAATGAATTCTAGTTATAATATCCTATTTGTTTCATTTATTTCATCTTAGTAAAATAAAACGACAATATTTAAATTCCTAAATTTTCTAACCAATTTCTGGGCCAAATGTTGTGAAAACGAGGATTTTTAGTGCATTTTAATGTTGCAAGATGGGTATATTATCCTGACTTTTGTGAGCTAGGACTACTAATGGAAGGGGGAGGAAGAAATAAATAAGAGATGATAAAGGTTTAAAAAATAGTGATGACCCAAAACAGGATGAACGATGGTTTGACCGTAGCGTGACCCCGAACGGAGAATTGAGTGGCAAGCGGAAGTCGGGTGTTGACCGGAACCGGAAGCTTCGCGTGGTGACGTGGAACGACGAAAAAAGGGACCGGGCTCTTTTTGCCTTCGGCCATCGTAGGGTACGGATCGGGCCTCTAGTGGCTAGTGTGGGGGTCACAATAATCAAGTAGTGTTCTCTCTCTCTCTCTTTCTCTCTGCCTTTCCTCCTCTCTGGTACGAGCCCACTAGACGAGCACGATAATAAAGGAGCAGTTGTGACTACATATTTCTCGTGTTGTAATTTCTATCAACACCATTTTAGCACTGTGAATTTGGAGGCACGTGGACGAGACCCGCTATATAATATATACGCCGCCGCCACCTTACCGTTATCGTAGTAGCGCTCGAAAAAAAGGACAACGTTACTTATATCATTTTGGTACTGTGAAAATATACCACAAAGGTACATTAACTTACAATCTTTGATTCTATTTTCTCAAACAATGGTGTGAGTAAGAGATCTAGTTTTTGGTATTGTTATGGTTTAACGATCGTGGTAACAAAGGACTTTTCCGGAAGAAGTTAAAAAGCGGAAGCGAGGATTTCCAGTCGGAGAGACAAAGGGGTTAAGATGCCGGAAATAGATTTGATAGTTGATAAAATGCGAACAAAGTAGACGTTTGAGATATACAAAAGGCAAGACAGTTCGACCCGACGCGAACAGTCAGGAGGAGACGGCGAACAGAGCACAAGGAGCGACCGTCGACACGGACCATCACTGCCAGCGGGCAGTGAGGTCGTCCACCCTTTCCACCAACACTAGTCATCCCAGCAACAGTAGTAGTCATTGTCACTGCTCGCCACCCACCAGACAGGAGAAGAAATAAATGCAAGTTTTTACTATACAGCATGTGTTGTGATTTCATTAAGTGACCACTACATATATCATCTAGGGTTAGTGACAATACCCGCTACAATACGTACGCCGATTTAGTAGCGTGAGTTTGAAAAAGCTGCACTATATCATATATAGAATTTGATGCCAGTATATAACATATACGATTTAGTGCCGGTAAAGAAGGCGCTATGCAACAGTATCAGTATTCATTATACCAACATACAATTTTCGCTGTTTGAGAGAATTTTTATATTTTTTAAATCGATCTACCCTAGCCAGGAAGCCCTTCTTTTCCGAGCATGCCCAGATTGTTCTTCTTGTCAGAAACCGCCGGGAAAATTGTTATTTTTAAAATTATTTATTTTGTGTTTTTAAAAAATTGTTTTTTTTTTTATTCTATTTGGTTTCATTCATTATTCAATCACCATAGAATACTGTTCTAGAACACAGTTAGAAGAATGTGACCGACAGTCAACCGACAGTATTTATTAATATTGCACAATTGATAGGTTGCCTATCAATTATGTATGACAGTGTAGTTTAAATCAATCTACCCTAGTGTACAGTCAACTTGCTCCCCTGATCTGCATTGTGACCGTCTAGAAAAAAATGAGCTTTAAAAAAATTGAGTTTGAATAAAAAAAAATTTAATACCCATCAAGAGTGAATAAAACAAAACATCTTTGGCATAAAATAACCCAATAAGGGTTAACATGCCGTAAAATTCAACCAACCAACCAACCTACCTATCTGCACAAGTATAAATAAATTTTACCAAAATATGGCAAAGCTTTTAACTAAAAAAACTCAATTAATAGTCCAATTTTCAAAAAAATTCCATAATTACTTACCTTTTGATGAAAATATGTTTGAAATAGGTTTTTCCTAAAATATATTAAGGGAAATATTTTTTTACGAGGCCTATCCCCCCCCTATTTTATTTCATGAAATATGAAAAAATGAACCCACAAAAAAAACGATTTTTACTATTTTTTCTATAAAGATAAGAGTCTTAATAATTATATCAGAAGATATTTATAAGTTTCTATACAGGATTGTTTTAGTAAAAGAACCATGAATACAGAATTTGTACGTTTCATGACTAACTGTAAAATGTTTCTGCCATTTTCTAGGTGAACAATTCTGTGCGGGTTGTCTTGGAGTACATCAAGAAGATAAAAGACAAAAAAGACAGCATCATTGGTGAACATTCCTCGGAAAAAGTTCCATCAGGCATGCACATGTTTATTATTATTAGGGGTGTATCAAAAGTTTTTTTTGTTTTGTTTTTTTTTTTTCATACTTTAATCAACTCAAAAACTTCACGGGGAATCTCTCAAGATTCCCTTGTACATTCTTCAGGAATTCTTTACTTATGAAATCTTTGGAACAAGTAAACAATAGGCACCCCAAATCATCAAGTTAATGAAAGGTTCATATTTTAACTCGTCACCGGTAACTTCCGTAAAATGCGATTCTAATGATATCTCTTGCTCAATATTCTTGTAACAAGATAATGAATGTCCTGACTTTTGCGAACTACTATATTAGAAAAAGGAGGAAGAAGAAATAAGAGATAGTAAAGGTTTAAAAAAATAGTGATGAGCACAAAACCGTTGTCGTGATTTTGACCGGGGCATGACCCCCCCCTCCCCCCCCCCCCGAATGGAGAATTGAATGTCAACCGGAGGTTTCGGGTGTTGACCAGAACCGGAAGTCACGTGGTGACGTGGAACGACAAAGAAAAATACCAGTCTCTTTTTGCTTTCCAACGTTGTAGGGTACGGATTGGACCTCTGGGTCCCTTGTGTGGGATCACCGTAATTTAACAGTGTCCTCTCTCTTTTTCTCTCTGCCTTTCCTCCTCCTCTACGATACAGCCCACGAGACGCACGCTGGAAATAAAAGCTAAGCAGCCTGTGACGATATATTTCTCGCATTGTACTTTTTTATCAACAAGATGACCGCCACGTGGCAAACACCATTTTAGTGTCGTGAATTTGGAGGCACGTTGACAAGACCCGCTATACAACATATATCGATATTAGAACGTTACATATATCCGTTGGGTATCGTGAATACAACAGATACTGCTACATTACATTCTGCATTTGTACCCAAAACTACTTTAATATGTGGGGATTAAAATAAAAATTAAAATAAGAAAAGGCTGAAAAATCCAACAAACTCCCATGAGCCTTCACCAGAAGAACCCTCCGCGCATGTGCGTATGAAAAAGGACTCACTTCTGACCCTGAATACAATCTCTTAGCTATTCGAGTTTAGACCTTAACTGTTTCTAGTCACTACATCTGACCAGAGAGATATTTCCTTGCCACATGGTGGCTATGACCAGTGAATAAAACCTAAATCATAAAACCACCTTCTGTCTTTGTCTCTTTCATTTTCGTTCCTTGAATTCCTTCCTTTTAAAACCTAAAACATTAAACCTCTTGCCACCCAATAAATATTAAAACATGTATTTTGTCTGTTAATAACAATATGAACTATTCATTTATCGTAACTTCTGATTAAAATTGGTAGTTTGTTTACAAAAATTTGGAAATAGAAGTTACCAGTGACGAGTTAAAAAGTGAACCTTTCATTAACTTGATGATTTGGGGTGCCTATTGGAGACTTGATCCGAATCTTTTGATGATCCAAGCTATTCTAAAACTTTCCTGTCAGCTGAGGCTGTAGAATACACCAACTGCACCTCTGCAGAGGGGTAAAATCCCCCCCCCAATGGGGCTACCTGTTGGCCATGGGTGGTGACCTGGACAGAATTCTGGTGGCTGAGCAGTTCATGACATGCAACACACCACTCTGGCCCTTCAGCTAGATGGCCAGTTGGAGAGAACACCTTTGATCAATCAGTTGGTCTTGTCAAGCCCTAGCACCTATATGATTGTCCCAACCCTAATATAGCAAGCTCTAACATTTTTTTATCATATATGTGGTGGCTGAGGGGCTTCATGTCCTTGGTATGACATTAAACTCTATCTGATCATGAAGTTCCAATTTTGAAGTTCTGGGTAATGTGAAGTACCCCTTTATCACCATTACTCCCAGTGTAACGTATTGGCTTTCTATTAGCGATACGTAACGTAGTGGGATCAGTTCGTAATGTGTTACGTTGTGGGACCAGTTAGGGATCTATTACGTTGGGGTACCAGTTCGTATTTAACCTTAGTGCCTTTCCTTCTTCGGCACTACTACTCGTATATTCGTACGCACAGCAGTTTGTTTACAACTGACACGAACCTAGCAGTCAGCCTCTTCTTAGCCCCAAAATCTTCCTCCCTTCTTTTGGTCAAGGGAAAGGTATCACGTTTACGCATGCCGCGTGCTCCTCGTTACGGCCAATTTGACGTGTTGACAAGTTTACACTTTAATGACTTTCATTCATGAGTACGATTTCTTTGCGATAGTGACTTTACTATCTTGTTCGCATCGTGAGTCCATTCATAAAATGATTTCTTTCGTTGCAAATAGAGCAGACTAATAACACCGGGTTTTACTTCTCAGAAGTTTATTATATTCCAAACTTCCTATAACTTTTGAGAGAGAGAGGGCCCCTAATAATCTCTGTCTTAACAAGAGGTGTATTTTAACTGGATTCAACTTCGAGTTTTTTTAGTCCTTAGTAAACTTCTCGGTGAACAAGCTTTTCTTAGCCTTTCCTTATCGTCTTTAGCGACCACAGCTTAACTCCGTACTGCCACGCACGCCTCCTGGCTCTAACTGCCTCTGACTCTCGGATCCTCAGACCCTAACTGACTGCTCTGCTCGCGGACTCCAACTCCAACTCCAACTAACTCCTCGTGATTCTATTCGCGGGTCTTAAATAGCATTTCTAAATAATCTTCTAGAAGGTTCCTTCTCTAGAACGTTCGACTTCTTTCGATTCGTTCCAATCTCACTGGTCAACCAGAGTTCACTAACCTAAACATCAAAGGCTTCTTGGAGTCCAAAAGACTGTTTTTTCCTTAATCCTAGACTTATCGTCTGCTTTCTCTCGTTAAAGAGATGTTATCTATCCTAACTACTTTTTCGGTGATTCCACAAAGACCACCCAGTAATCTAAGATAATCGGTAGTACATTTTTCTAAGGTTCTTTTCCAAGTCTGGCACAAGGCCACAAATATAGGTGCAGGGCGGCGATTATATAACACCAGGTCCTTCCTTACCCAGGGTGGTAGTACCTGTTAGGGTCCCATCTATGTGATAAATAGAAGAAAATGAGTTAACAAAAAATCTGTTTAAAAAAAATTCCCCTTTAAAAAAATTTCAGTAACCATCAAGAATGAATAAAACAAAATGTCTTGAATATATATATATATATATGAAAAAATAAAGTCATATTAACAGCTATAAATTGTTTCAACGATATCGTAATCGGCTTCCACAGACTGCTTTTCAAATAAGAAATGAGAAAAATTTGCCCACATTTGTTCATTATTGTTTTTCAAAATAGACTTTCCTGCTATTCCATGTTTATATTATCAAAGCCATTGGGGATAGAATGATTATATTTTGGGTTAGGAAGGTAGTTAGGGAGAAAACGAGTGTGTTATTTAAGGTTTGAGAAGTTTGAAATGAGTGGACTATGGTTAATTTGAACTTTTGTTGCTGGTTTCATCATATTCATTAATCGTTAGCGATTCTGAATTTATATATCTATCTATCTATCTATCTATCTATATATATATATATATATATATATATATATATATATATGTGTGTGTGTGCTGTAGATAGAAGGAAAGTGGTCAAGAAATGAACAACTCAAAACAAGTCACAGGATGAAACAGTTTCGTCCGTGTTCACAGACGTCTTCAGTCATTGTAACTTATTAAAGCAAAGCATACGTTTAAGTACAGGTGGCGGCGGTGGCGCCGGGGAGGTCAAAGGGGTGAGTGTGTAGTGATGTGAGATAAGGAGGAGCTGGGAATTTTGGGTAGGATGGGGTCGCTGGGTCAGTTGTGTGGAGGGGTAGGGGATATTTGTTTGAAGTGTGGGGGCGGTGACAGTGGTTGATGGGTCAATTGGTGTGGGCATATTAATTTATGTGAAATGTGAGTAAATGTTCATGTGTAGCTAAGTTATGTTAGAGGCGAAATGTGAGTAAATGTTCATGTGTAGCTATGTATTGTTAGAGGCGAAATTTCGCCTCTAACAATACATACATATGTGTGTGTGTGTGTGTGTGTATATAAAGTAAGTCAACGGGGCGACCTAAAGTCGGTATCAGCCAATCAGCGAGGGAGTCTATCCCCTTTTCAATAGCGCTAGACCAAGGAGATTGTTTTTAGCATCAGCTCCTTACTTTACCGCACAGATCCCTGTGCTACTCATACGCTGAGTTGGCGGGGACCGGTATCGAACTAGGAACCTTGTGGTTTCTAGCCGAACGCTCTACCGACTGAGCTAACCCGGCCCCACTAAAAAGGGTTGACATGCCATAAAATCCAACCAACCAACCAATAAACGTGTCTTTTATATTATTTTTTCAGAATATTCACATGGCCTGTACTACTCAAGTGGACAACTGGACTATGCCCTGGTCATGCATTCCATCAACCTGTTGGGCCGTCTTTTGATGTTTAAAAGTGGACGCAAAATGTTCCCTGTCCATATGCTTGATATGCTTGGTAAGTATATATATATATATCCAATCACAGACTACGCAGACTACGCAGATGACCTAGCACTTCTTGCAAATACACCGGCACAGGCCGAGTCACTATTACATAGCCTGGAGAAGGCAGCAAAGAACATCGGCCTCTATGTGAACTCTGAGTTCATGTGTTTCAAAAAGAAAGACATATCCACTCTCGACGGTAAGCCTCTAAAACCAGTAGAACAATTCACATACCTAGGTAGTAATATCTCTTCCACAGAAATCGATGTTAACACACGAATAGGAAAGATATGGTTGGCTATAAACAGATTATCAGTTATATGGAAATCCAATCTCACTGACAAGTTAAAGAGACAATTCTTCCAAGCTGTGGTTGTATCAGTGATGCTATATGGCTGCACCACTTGGACCATAATGAGGCGCCTTGAGAATAATATAGATGGAACCTGCACAAGAATGCTGTGTGTGCGGTCTTGAACATGTCATGGAAACAGCACCCCGAAGTAAGCAGCTGTATGGCCACCTGTCCCCTATCTTACAGACCATCCAAGTGAGACACACAAGACATGCTGGACACTGCTGGAGAAGCAAGGATGAACTCATAAGCAACATTCTCTTGTGGAAGCCAGCACATGGACATGCTAATGTGGGCTGCCCAGCAAGAACCTGCATTGACCAACTCTGCATGGATACAGGATGCTGCGCAAGGACCTCCCCGGGACTATGAATGATAGAGAAGTTTGGCAAGAGATTGTCATGATATCTGTGCTAATTGCGCGACATGATGATGATGATGATCCCCCCCCCCTTCAATTTTTCTGAAATTTTTTTTGCAGTGTGGACTATGTTAATGTTAGACAATCCCCAAAATTTGAGCTTCCAATTCCAAAAATTGGCAGAGTTATATCGATTTTTAGCTCTCCAAATTGCAAAAATGCGATCAAAAAAGTCTCAAAGTCAACCAATTTTAAGTTATTGATGATTTCTGATTTTTTCATAGCAAGATCAATATCCCGATGTGGCACTGAATATGAGACAATTTTTTTTCTTTTATTATTTCACATATATTGAACATTATTTGTACCAAAAAGATATGATTTTTGCTCAGAACCGAAGCTACAACATCAGTTAAAATTTTGCAAATCAGAAAACATTAAATAATTTAAAACTGGTTAATTTCCAGACTTTCTGATAAGATTTTTGATTCTTTGGGCAAAAATAGTTTTATAAACCAATTTTTAGGAGTAGGGAAGGTCTAGAACTCATTTTACAAAATCTCTGTTACATAAAGTCACCATTTTTCGCAACCCCCCTCAAATTTGTAGAGCTAAAAATCGACATAATTCCGCCAGCTTTTGGAATTGGAAGCTCAAAATTTGGGAATTGTCTAACTTTATCATAGTCATACCTATACAAAATTTCAGAAAAATTGAAGAGGGTGGGTGACATGGCCTGGATGATTTGACATGGAATTACCCATATACTTCTAAAATCTGTACTCATGAAGGATTAAACTATCCCTACTGTGCTTTGGAATTAATGAAAAAAAGAAAGAAAAAAGAACTAAATAAATTTCTGTTGTATTTTTGTGTGTGTGTGTGTGTGTGTTTGGGGTTTTGGTGGGGTTTTTTTGTGAGATTTTATTTCATTTTATAATTCCATCCCTTCATATCCCTTCCCTGTTTGATTCATTATTTTAATTATTTTAATTAACTTTTATAAAATTCAGATTCAAAGTTAAAAGCAAAATAAAAAATGGAATAATATTCCTTTTTCAATTCTCGATCTTGCAATTCTTCAAGCCTTACTCCAGTTTTGTTTTTTTCTGTTTTGCCAAATTGATTAGAATTAACTGAGTACAAACCTGAAATCCACCCTGGGCATGATGAGTAACCAGTGAATTTATATACTTATAAAATCTATATTAGTCAAGGAAGTAATCTATCCCTGGTCTACTTTGGAAATTAGATAAAACAAATCTTCTGAAGTGTCCATATAACTGTTTTTTTCTTAATATTTTATTGTTTTCAATTTAGTAATCTCTGTTTTTCCTGTTTGTTTGTATTAATTTCTGTTTTTATTGTCTTTGTATTATTTCTGTTTTCCTGTTTGTCTTTGTATTTTTCCTGTTTGTCTTTGTATTATTTCTGTTTTTACTGTTTGTCTTTGTATTATTTCTGTTTTTACTGTTTGTCTTTGTATTATTTCTGTTTTTACTGTTTGTCTTTGTATTATTTCTGTTTTTTACTGTTTGTCTTTGTATTATTTCTGTTTTTACTGTTTGTCTTTGTATTATTTCTGTTTTTTCCTGTTTGTCTTTGTATTATTTCTGTTTTTCCTGTTTGTCTTTTGTATTATTTCTGTTTTCACTGTTTGTCTTTGTATTATTTCTGTTTTTCACTGTTTGTCTTTGTATTATTTCTGTTTTACTGTTTGTCTTTGTATTATTTCTGTTTTTCTGTTTGTCTTTGTATTATTTCTGTTTTCACTGTTTTGTCTTTGTATTATTTCTGTTTTTCCTGTTTGTCTTTGTATTATTTCTGTTTGTCTTTGTATTATTTCTGTTTTTTCCTGTTTGTCTTTGTATTATTTTGTTTTTCTTTTCCTGTTTGTTTTGTTATTTCTGTTTTTCTGTTTGTCTTTGTATTATTTCTGTTTTTACTGTTTGTCTTTGTATTATTTCTGTTTTTTACTGTTTGTCTTTGTATTATTTTCTGTTTTCACTGTTTGTCTTTGTATTATTTCTGTTTTTACTGTTTGTCTTTGTATTATTTCTGTTTTTCCTGTTTGTCTTTGTATTATTTCTGTTTTCACTGTTTGTTTTCACTGTTTGTCTTTGTATTATTTCTGTTTTTCACTGTTTGTCTTTGTATTATTTTCTGTTTGTTCTTTGTATTATTTCTGTTTTCCTGTTTGTCTTTGTATTTATTTCTGTTTTTCTGTTTGTCTTTGTATTATTTCTGTTTTACTGTTGTCTTTGTATTATTTCTGTTTTCACTGTTTGTCATTGTATTATTTCTGTTTTTACTGTTTGTCTTTGTATTATTTCTGTTTTTACTGTTTGTCTTTTGTATTTCTGTTTTCCTGTTTGTCTTTGTATTATTTCTGTTTTCACTGTTTGTCTTTGTATTATTTCTGTTTTCTGTTTGTTTGTTTTGTATTATTTTCTGTTTTCCCTGTTTGTCATTGTATTATTTCTGTTTTTTCTGTTTTTATTTTCTGTTTTATTTCTGTTTTTACTGTTTGTCATTGTATTATTTCTGTTTTACTGTTTGTCTGTTTTCACTGTTTTGTCTTTGTATTATTTCTGTTTTCCCCTGTTTGTCATTGTATTATTTCTGTTTTTACTGTTTGTCTTTGTGCAATTTCTGTTTTCACTGTTTGTCTTTGTATTATTTCTGTTTTCACTGTTTGTCTTTGTATTATTTCCGTTTTTACTGTTTGTCTCTGTCTATGTTTATGTTTCAATCAAAGATAATGAAAAGAAGGAAAGAAAGAAAGAAAGAAAGAAAAAAGAGTGAGATAGAGTTAAATCAAGATTATTATACTTTTTACATATTGAACTATTAGTAATAGCTATTAAGTAAACATATCAAACGTTGTAATAATTAAATTAACATTCTGTGGTATATCTACAGGTCCTGCTTGTCTATATATAATATAGTCTATCCAGAGAGCATCCAACATTTTGATATTAACTGAAAGAATAACCTAATACGATGGTACAGTAGCTCGCTTCAAAACATTCCTTGGTCGTACTTGCATGATGTTCACAATTTGAATTTAGAAACAATTTATTCCGATCTCTGAAAATTCATTGGATTTTTGAAAGTCAAAAAGGGAGAGAGAGCGTGTTTATTGATTCAAATTCCTCCCTTCCATGTGTGTCTGTGTAAAAAATCCTCTTTTTTCTGTGCGTCCAAAGGGACCCATCTTTCTATTGCTTTTTTTTTCTCTTTTATCTCTTTGTCTCCTTTTTCAGTTGCTGTCAGTGTACCGCAACTGTTGATTTCTCTTTGCACCCTCATTGTCAGTTCAGCATCCTCACCAGATGACCTTTATTACGGTAAGTCGATTTGACAGTCATTCAAAAACCCGCCCCCCCTTACACCCCCCCCACCCCACATTCAATATACAAAGCCTTTTAAAAAAAAACAACAAAACAAAAACCCAAAAAGACAAATTCTATTTTGCTTTGCCTTGATTCCATCGGTTTCTTCTAAGTCTTTTTTTTTTTTTTTTGTCAATAGGCTCACAACTTTTGTTGGATTGTTGGTGCACTTTCAATGATCTGAAAACAATGCTAAGCTGTTTATCATGGGTTTCATTTTGAAGCCTCAATGTTATTGGGGTTTCTTTTTGGGGAGGGGGGAGTAAGGGATTAGCTAACTTTTTTTTTAATTTGTTTTCTTGGTAACTATGTAGTTGGTTATCTGATGAGACTGGGCTCAGTTATTGAGTTCTGGTCGAAATAAGTTTATAATAACCAAATGACAATCTGTTAAAAGTTTTTTCTTTTTTATTGAATGAATATATATATATATATATAATATATATATATATATATATATGGTCTGTTCAATGATTTTGACCATCAAGCTCTCAATTTGGACCTGAAAAATTCTAACATTCTGCTGTCGGAAAAAAGGTCCAACTTAGAATCATCCTAATACCAACTGACTTAGTAATCCTTATATATGTATATATATATATATATGAAAAGTTTATTTACAGTACAGAATTTAATAAGGACGCGTAAAAGCATATGCATTATGTAAAATAATTTTTTTTTTTTCTTAAAAAGAAAGGAAAGGGTACCCTATATATATATAGGAAGGAATGCGTCAGCATCTCTGTAGTCTGCAGTAGAATACACTGAATGCACTTTTGCAGAGGGGTAAGACCCCCCCCCCTGTTGGCTGTGAATGGCAATCTGTAATGTCTGAGGACAGGATTGTGGTGGCTGAGGGGTCCATGACATACAGCTCCCCACTCCACTTCTTTCTTATTTAAAATATCAATAAACAAAAATATCGACAAATATACCTTCAATCCTGATGAAGGAAAATCACAATAAATTCTTTTAAATTCCTAAATCCTTTTTTTTTAATTCAACTTTTCCATTTTAATACTGCATGTATACACCAATACACCAGGTACTGTAATCAACCTGAGTCCTTTGTTTATCAAAAATGTCTTGATTCGGCATTAAATTACCCAAAATGAGTTGATGTACTCTAAAATAAAACAAGCAACCAACAATCTGTTCCTGCTAGATCACCTAAGTTAAGCAGTGATGAACCTGTTTAATACTTAAGCAACAGCAGGTACTGTAAGCAACCTGAGTCCCTTGTTTATCAAAATCAATTGATTTAGCATTAGATTACCCAAAAAGGGTTGATGTGCCATAAAACAACCAACCAACCAACCAACCAACCATATGTAAGTGATAAATTAAAATTCTTTTCTAAACCATGGAAAATATACAAGGTGTGTTAAATTCTATGCTAAAATAAAAGACAGACAAGGTGTGTCAAAAAAGTATCAAGATTTTTTAGTACTTTTTGACACACCTTGTATTCTGAAAAAATTAACATTCCATTTATTGTTCATTTCTATCTTGGTAAATACAGCTTCAAACTCGGCACTTTTATGACACACCTTGTATTCTGAAAAAAATTAACGTTCCATTCATTGTTCATTTCTATCTTGGTAAATACAGCTTTAAACTCGACACATTTATGAAACACCTTGTATTCTGAAAAAAAAATTAACGTTCCATTCATTTTTCATTTCTATCTTGGTAAATACAGCTTCAACCTTGGCTGTTTTAAGACACACCTTGTATTCTGAAAAAAATTAACATTCCATCCATTGTTTATTTCTATCTTAGTAAAAAGTTTCAATCTCAATACTCTTATGACACGCCTTGGATTCTGAAAAAAAATTAATGCTCCATTCTTTGTTGATTTCTATCTTGATAAATATAGCTTCAATCTTGATACTTTTATGACACACCTTGTATTTTTTTTTTTTTTCATTTTTTTTTTTTTCTTTTTCAAATTTTAGCTGACCATTTACACCCAGCGAGTTTGGCCACTGATGTGATGAATAATCTTTGTAGCAAAGAAGATGTTTGTTCGATTTGCCTGTGTAAAGATACCGTCACAGACACATTGATGCAGCCCATTACACAGTGGCTCGATTCTTACAAGGTTAGTGCATCTCTTTATTATTTTGTTATTAGTTGTTAGCCCTTACGCCATATAAAAATGGACAGTGTAGCTACATGTGCTACATTATATAATGTTTATTGTTGGCTGTGATAAAAACCCTAGCAGTCAGTGAGACAGGGAGATAGGATGAAAGTCTCAATGACAGAGTCACTTAAATTTGATATGTGAAGCTTGTCTTTTGCCTGTCACTTGTGTTTATGAAATGCAAGCAGTAAAGTGGATAACTGATGGTAGGTGTGTTGCTTCACCTCAGACACAAAAACAATCTCTCTCTGGTCTAGCACTAGTGAAAAGGAGATAGACTTCTTCTTTGTCTCCAGCTGATACTGACAATTGAAGGGAATGAGAGGGTTCATGAAATGCAAGCAGTAAAGTGGATAACTGATGGTAGGTGTGTTGCTTCACCTCAGACACAAAAACAATCTCTCTCTGGTCTAGCACTAGTGAAAAGGAGATAGACTTCCTCGCTGTCTCCAGCTGATACTGACAATTGAAGGTAATGAGAGGGTTCATGAAATGCAAACAGTAAAGTGGAGAACCAATGGTAGGTGTGTTGCTTCACCTCAGACACAAAAACAATCTCTCTCTGGTCTAACACTAGTGAAAAGGAGATAGACTTCCTCGCTGTCTCCAGCTGATACTGAAAATTGAAGGGAATGAGATGGTTCATGCAATGCAAACAATGTCATCCAAGATTTGAACAACAATATCAGATACTGAAACATATTTAGAATAAATTAATACAAATAAAAAGTTTGCTCTGTTTAATGGCATGTCAACCTCTGTGGGTCATTTAATGCCAGAAAGGGTTTTGTAGAATTTGTTTTTCATATTGGTTTCAGTCTTTCAGAATAAGGATTTCTCACCATGTCTATTTATTATGGCTGTAACCATTACACCACACACACCTCCAAATCAATGACTGTAACCATTACACCACACACACCTCCAAATCAATGACTGTAACCATTACACACACACACACTCCAAATCATGACTGTAACCATTACACCACACACACCTCCAAATCAATGACTGTAACCATTACACACACACACCTCCAAATCAATGACTGTAACCATTACACCACACACACACCTCCAAATCAATGACTGTAACCATTACACCACACACACCCTCCAAATCAATGACTGTAACCATTACACCACACACACCTCCAAATCAATGAGCTGCTTTTGTTCAATCTCAATATGAAGTTGTGTTATCTTTGAAGAATTCGCTGAATAAGGGTATTTGCCTCATACCCCACTTGTATTGGCTGGGTGGGAAAGAACAAAAATTGTGTCGATCCCTTCGGCATTCCCCTCAAGGGGGGTGCCTCAGGCGCTGGTCAATAAATCCAGCCCTGCCCTCAAAGGGGCAGGTATTGCCTGGGGGGATGGCCCCTATTAATTGTACTCTACCAGTCCAGTGGCCGAAGCGCACTTGGACCCCCAGCCGAGGACGGGTATAGAAGGTATGTCTCAAAGCATAGAATCTGGAACAGATACTACACTTTGATCCTCCCTTCTATGCCGCGTAAGAATTCGCTGAATAAGTGAATTCAAGTTCATTCAAAGATCCATCTTCATTTACAACAACTTGGAAAAGTGCCTAAAACATAGAAAATAGCATTTCCCATGATTTAAAAGGAAGCCAAGCATAATCACAACGTTGGATATCGGCACGTACCTACCACTCATGTGAAGACATCTCGCTATTTTCGGATAAATTAGTGACGGGTGATAAAATAAAAACAAAAGATGGATATTTTCCAATAATATAAAAGTAATACAGACAATGGCTGAGGGGAAATGAACAGGCTTGAACCCAAACCAAAATGTATTTCCATCTTAGGAAATTGTTGGTTGGTTGGATTTTACAGCATATCAACACTTATTGGGTTATTTTATGCCAAAGACATTTTGTTTTATTCATTCTCAATAGGTGTTCAAATTTTTTTTTAACTCATTTTTTCTATTTAACATATAGATGGGACCATGACAGGTACTATCACTCAGGGTCTGAGTGGACCTGGGAGTAATGGTGATGACAGGGTACTCCATATGCCCCAGAGCTCCAAAATTGGAACTTCACCATTAGATGCAGTTTAATGTCATACCCACGACAAAGCTCAGTCGTTAGTGCATTTGCCCAGGAATTACAAGGTTCTATGTTTGAACCCAAACCAAAATGTATTTCCATCTTAGGAAATTGTTGATTGCTTGGATTTTGCGGCATATCAACGCTTGTTGGGTTATTTTATGCTGAAGACTTTTGTTTTATTCATTCTTGATAGGTGTTCAAATTTTCTTTTTAAACTCGTTTCTTTATTTAACCCATAGAGGGGACCATAACAGGTACTACCACACAGCATCAGAGTGGACCTAGGAGTAATGGTTATGAAGGGGTACTCCACATGCCCCAGAGCTTCAAAATTAGATCTTCACCATAGGGTCCCATCTAAGGGTTAAATAGAAAAAATCTGCTTAAAAAAAGAATTAGTTTTTTTTTAAATGTTAAATACCCATCAAAAATGAATAAAACAAAACAGTTTGGGACTTTAAGATAAGCCAAAAGTTAACATGCTGAAAATTGAACCAACCAACTAACCAACCTTGCAGGATGGCCTACACTTGTGACTTTGTGTCACATCCTACCTATGGTTATCAGTTTAGGTAAATACCTGCCCTTCTTATTCTGTAGACGTTACTCCATCTGAATACCACCTATTTCCGAATTTGTATCTTGGAGTACATACCTATCTGTCTATTCATATGACTCAATCGGTTCATTCTCTATCTACTAGAAGTGGCTACCCGGCTCTACCTGGGTAGAGGGGGGGATAAAAAAGTTAGTCTCGCAGATCCATTGATTGTTTTAGTCTTCCATAATTGATCTGTTCATGTTTTAATCACGAATGCCACCAATGACTCTCCCATCTCTTACTATTCAAATTCTAATTTTTTAAATATATCCACAAAATATAAATAAGATCTTCATTATTTTTGCACAAAAAAGCAAGCTCTAGTGATATTTAATGTGTGTATATATATTTACTTGGTCATTAATTGTTTTATTTTCGTAGTTTCCTCCAGAAATACATACATACACACAACTGCCCTTTTATATATAGAGAGAAGATACATATAGATGGGATCCATTACTACTGAATAGCAAGTTCAACCCTTGCAGGATTCCCCACACTTGCATCACCCTGTCGGCTGGGCGTTAGAAAATACCTACTGCACCTCTGCAGAGGGGTTAGACTCCCCTAACGGGGTCACCTGTTGGCAGTGGGTGGCGATCTGTGATGCTTAAGGATGGAACCCAAGTGGCTGAGCAGTCCATGACATGCAACACTCCACTTTTGACCTTACATAATTATCAAGCCCTAATGCAAGCTCCAACCCTTATGGCAAGCTCCAACCCTTTTTATCATATGGGTTCTAGAAGGCGGTGACTGAGGGTCTACATGTCCTGGGAATGACATTAAACTCTATCTGATGGTGAGGTTCCAGTTCTGGAGTTTTGGGGAATGTGGAGCACCCCTTCATCACCATTGCTCCCTAGTCCACTCTAACCCGGAGCAGTAGTACCTGTTAGGGTCCCATCTATGGGTTAAATAGAAAAATGTATTTATAAAAAAAATTGAGTATCCATTAAGGATGAATTTATTTCAAAACTTTATCGGCATTAAATGACTCACTGAGGTTGATAATACCGTAAACCAAACCAAACCAAGCCCACCCCCACACTTGCAACCTTGTGTCACATCCTACCCATGGTTATCAGGTTGGGTAATAAATACCTACCCTTCTTATGCTGTAGATGTTCTATCTGAGTAGTAACACCTATTTCCGAATTTGTATCTTGATGGACTATTTCTTAAAATACACAAAGATGTAAAAACAGTCATCTCTGCGTTCTTTTCCGCCTAACCAAAATACTTTTACCAAAAACTTGTGGATTATTGGCAGGAGGTTAGGAATAAATTCTTATTAAAGATCATTTTTTTTATTTTTGACTCTAAATCCAGACTTTACTTACAGGATACATTGTTTGAGATGTGTGGTGTAATGGTTAGAGTCGTAGGAAATGAATTCGTCAACCCGAGTTCAAATCCTGGACGAAGATACAGTTCTTATACCGACAATGCCCTTGGGAAAGGTATGAATCAAACTACTCTACCTCCAGCTATGGGTAAATAGTAGGACAGACTGGGCTCTTTAACCTTGGTTAGGCAACCAGTCTAGGAGAAGGAAAACTCTGAATTCAAACCTGTTAAATCCACTTGAGGTGGTCACTACTAGAATAGGCTAAGTCCTAATTAGTGATCTATTTCACTAATAATTAGTCGTCAGGGTGGCCTAAAGTCGGTACCAGCCAATCAGTGAGGCAGTCTATCCCCTTTTCAATAGTGCTAGACCAAGGAGATTGTTTTTGCGTCTGAGGTAGAGCGCCACACCTACCATCAGCTCCTTACTTTACCGCACAGATCCCTGTGCTACTCATACACTGTTAGCTCAGCCGGTAGATCATTCGTCTGGAAAGCACAAGGTTCCTAGTTCGATACCGGCCCTCGCCAATTCACTAATAATAATAATAATAATAATGATGATGATGCTTTTAGAGAAAGAGAAATTGAGGGCGATACTGCACAAGACTCTCAGAGTGGGGGGTGGGGGAATCACCACATTCTACAGACAAGTCTTAATTTCCGAATATTGAGTTTGCAGTCAGAAACGAGTGACAGGTATTATCATTCTTGCCAACACTGGGTTGTTCAACATGACTTTGGCAAACTACCCACATTGAGTAAATTTGGCACCTGAAGAGATGTCTAGAAATATATGTATGTCATTGGTTTGTATTTGGTTGGTTGGTTGGTTGGTTGGTTGGTGGGGAGTGGGGAGGGGAGTGTCTAAGTATAGCTCTAAACCAAGTACACTAAAACCTGTGATTGTATGGATTGGGAAGATTGATGTAGTCTCTTCCTTCATAAGAATTCATAGCATATTTGTTTATATCTTTCTTTCTTTTATTTTATTTTTTTGTCCTCTCTATCCTTCCATACAAAAATATAGTATATTTGTTTATATGTTTCTTTCTTTTCTTTTTTTTTTGTCATCTCTATCCTCCATACAAAAATATAGTATATTGTTTGTTTCTTTCTTTTCTTTTTTTTGTCCTCCATACAAAATATAGTATATTTGTTTGTTTGTTTCTTTCCTTTTTTTGTCCTCTCTATCCTTCCATACAAAAATATAGTATATTTGTTTATATGTTTCTTTCTTTTCTTTTTTTTGTCATCTCTATCCTTCCATACAAAAATATAGTATATTTGTTTGTTTGTTTCTTTTCTTTTTTTTGTCCTCCATACAAAAATATAGTATATTTGTTTGTTTGTTTCTTTCCCTTTTTTTGTCCTCTCTATCCTTCCATACAAAAAATATAGTATATTGTTTATATCTTTCTTTTTCTTTTTTTTTTTGTCCTCTCTATCCTTCCATACAAAAATATAGTATATTTGTTTATATCTTTCTTTCCTTTTTTTTTTTTGTCCTCTCTATCTTCCATACAAAAATATACTCTGTTCTCTGTTCATTTGGCTAAAAATAACTGTCTGGTATGTTTTTTGTTGTTTTTTTTTTTGTTTTTTTGTTTTTGTTTTTTTTGGGGGGGGTCTTTTGTTGTTGTTTTATTGGGGAGGGGGTTTAGGGGGTCTTTTTTTGGCATTGACAGATGGTACATTTTACCAGGAGAATTCCTTGAAGCGCTGATTTGTCTTACCATTTCCTTGTAATGAAATTCTCTTCAGACCAACATGATTTTCTGCTAGTCTCATAATTTCTCTCCACTCATCTACCAACCCCCCACACACACACACTCCCCCCCCCAAAAAAAATCCACCTGCTATGTGTTGGCCATTTTTTTTTGGGGGGTGGGGGAGGGTATGTTGAACTTTTCTTTTTCCTTTGTTCAGACAAATATTTTAATCTTTGACGTGTTTTGTATTTTTTAGCTGATGTGTACTTTGCGGGTTTTTTTCTTTCTCAGTGGTAGGTTGCATCTTGGTGGTCTTTACGAGTCACTTAGTACATTCTTACTTTCTCATCTTTTTAACAAGAACCCTGTCAGCAGGGCTTAGGATATGCTAACTGCATCCTCTACAGAGGGGGAAAGATCCCTCCCCCCGCCACAAAACACACACACACACTTGAAAAAGGTTGCTTGGTTAGTTGGTTGGATGTTATGGCATGTCAACCCTTGTTGGGTTATTTTATGCCAAAAACATTTTGTTTTATTCATTCTTGATGGGTATTCAGTTTTTGGGAGGTTTTTTTTCAAACTCAATTTTTTTTTAAACAGATTTTTTAATACTCATTTTTTTAATCTATTTAACCTATAGAGGGGACCCTAACAAGTACTACCTCTCTGGCCAAAGTGGACCTGGGAGTAATGGCGCTAAAGGAGTACTCCACATTCCAAACAGTACCAGAATTTGAACTTCTCCGCTAAATGCAGTTTAACATCATACCAAAGATATTAAAACACTCAGCTATCACCTGCTAACACATATATGATAAAAAGGTTTGGGGGATTTGTCATAAGGGCAGTAGGGTTGAGACAATCATATAGGTGCTAGGGCTTGACGTGACCAGCCAATTGATACATTTACGTTATTGTCTTTTATTTGCTACATTATTTTATTTGTTTTTTTTTATTCCCCCAAGGTAAGGGAACATGAGTTCATGCCTTTCACATATCTTTTATTACAGTATATCTCAAATTAGTTGACTAGTTCTTATTATATATATATATATATATATATATAGCTCAATCAGTTATGCCTCGGAATCGCAAGGTTCCAAGTTTGAAAACTTCCCGCCAACTCAGCTCATCTGTACAGTAAAGTGGGGAGCTGACGGTAGGTGTAGTGCTCCACCTCAGCAAAAAAACAATCTCCTTGGTCTAGCACTAGCAAAAAGGAGATAGACTAATTTGTTGACAGCTTATACCAACAATAGGCCACTCCAGCAACTTTTATGTATGTATACATATATATATATATATATATATATATATATATATATGTTGAAAAAATAAATAAAGGAAAGAAAGTATAGAATGGTGAAAATAGGATATTTCTATCAATTTTCTTTACACGTGTTTCAGTCAGGAGTGTAAATTATTATCCATGTGTAAATTATTCAAACTATTATTATTTTTAAATAACCAAATGAAATGAAATAATAATAATAGAAAAAAAATGTAGAAATGTTCTGCACACAAAGAAAATTCAACCTTCATCAGAGTAAATCCTTATTTGAAATGAAATTCGTTGGAAAAAGCAGAGAATTTTTTAAAAGTTCTCCGCTTTTTCCAACAAATTTCCAACGAATTTCATTCAAATAAAGATTTACTCTGATGAAGGTCAAATTTTCTTTGTGTGTGGAACATTTCTACATTATTTTCTATTATTATTATTTCATTTCATTTGGTTATTTAAAAATAATAATAGTTTGAATAATGTACACATGGATAAACTCCTGACCGAAACACGTGTAAGTAAAATTGATTAAAATATCCTATTTTATCCATTCTATACTTTCTTTCCTTTATTTATTTTTTCAACATACTGTCAGATTCACTTCCAGTTTCATTTTACATATATATATATATATATATATATATATATATATATATATATATATCTTTTACATAAGAATAAATATAGAGCACTGAATGAAAATGCAAAAACCCTTATGTTGGAAATTAACAAGGTTTTATTTAACACAGGGTAGAGAAATGCTTCTACCCCCAAAAAAAACAGTGACTTAAAACTCAATTTGTGTGGGATCAGCTATCTCATGGACTAACCAATGTATGTCATACACACATACACACACACACACACACATGTATGTATGTATGTATGTGAATAACAATATATATATATATATATGTGTGTGTGTGTGTGTATGTATGTATATATATATATATATATATATATAATATGCAATATAGAATGAATAGAGAATAAAAGTATTGGCATGAAAAGGTGCTCAATGCTAATAAAGCAGAGCAGGTTTATAATCGCTAGTAATGGTATTATGGATGATTTGGACTTATGAGTCCAAATCATCCATAATACCATTACTATTGATTATATATATATATATATATATATATATATATATATATGGGAGTAAAACAACCAACAGTATGTAGAAAATAAAAACTCACCGAGTATTGCAAAAAGATGAATTTGTTCTTGATGGTGTAGTTGAGATTATAATAATCAGGACTTGAGATGGAAAGAATGTTGCTTAATAAATGTAATGTTATGCTGTATATTTATTTATCAAAGAGAAAGTAAATGATTTTTAAACATCCTATGATGAACATAAGTCTTAATGTTTCAGGAAAAACGTTCATTGTGTTCACTTTCTTCCAGAAGAACAACCAACCACCAGCCTCAAATGAAAGAGTCCTTCTTCAAGTCATTGATATTTTGTGTCGTATAGCATCAACATCCAGTGGGGAAAAACATCTACTCTACGGAGAAGACAAAAACCTTTTGTCAAGATCCTCGTAAGTTTATTAAAATAAACAGGTTTCAGTAATTCTGAGATGTATTTCCTTATTTATTTATTGTTGTAGAGTAGCTAACACCCCTTCAGCACTCTACCAGATGGACTGGCTCTGTTGTAGAGTAGCTAACACCCCTTCAGTACTCTACCAGATGGACTGGCTCTGTTGTAGAGTAGCTAACACCCCTTCTGCACTCTACCAGATGGACTGGCTCTGTTGTAGAGTAGCTAACACCCCTTCAGCACTTCTACCAGATGGACTGGCTCATAGCCATAAAATAGCCTATGATTAAAGTAGATTAACGAGCTGAATAATATTCAGACTGGCTTTGCTGCATTGGCTATACCAAACTGACCCTCCTCTATTTAGTGTAAGTTTGTCTTGTTAATTGTTTGTACTTATTTGTTTTGTATTTGTATGTATCTGTTTGGCACCAGATGCTGGTGCTTGATAAATGTATTAAGCACACCATTCTTCTGTGTATCTTTCCACCTTACGATACAACACGTTTGAATTCAAGATTATCATCTGATGATGATTTATTTTAAGGTAATTAAAAAAACACCTAAACAAGGTCCCAGTGGCCTGAACATTGTGTTAATACATACAATAATAAAGATGAGGATAACAGTCCGAAATATGAAAATTATTCATATTTCACTTATATTTTAGCTGCCCATCAAAAGATTTTCTTTCTCTGATTTTTTTGTATTTAATAAGTACAAAAAAAAATCTTTTATGGTAATTCTGATTTTTTAGGTTTGTTTTTTGGGTTTTTTGTATTTTTCTCCCATTGTCTTATGTTTTTTTTCTGTTTGTTTTTTTTTGTTTTTTTCTGTCTTTTGCAGTAATTCTGCTGCTCATAAACTTGCTGAATTCTGCAGTCTTTGTCTCAAAGGTGTGACATCTGGAAAGTATTCAAAATGGCCATCACGAAAAGTTATCAGTGAATCATTATACATCTGCCGATTACTCTACAGTACATGTGAAGGGCTTTATATACTTAAGGATTATAAACTTCATCTTGTCATTATGGAAGCATGGAAAAAGGCAAGTTTTATTTCTTTCTTTTTTTTAAAAGTAAACACATTGTTTTAGTTTGTATTGTGTTACATTTTATGAGCAGTCATGAATTGTGAACATATCTGTAGATATGTCCAACACATCAAACTCCAGTTTCGACCAGGGGAATGCCGACGGAATCAACACATTTTTTGTGCCTACCACCCATCAGCTTCAGCTTGTGGGTGGGCCCACATAAAAATGTCCTTGTGTCATGCCCTCATAAGTGGGATGAGAGGCAAATACCTATCTATCAATTTATGAGCAGTCGTAAATTGTGAACATATCTGTAGCTAGAAATTTGAATTAGGGCTGTTAATTTAAAAACATGGAGTCTATAGAAAGTTACCGGCAATGGAACCTTTGACTCCTTGAAAAAGACATGTGAATAGATGTATGGGAATAGTTTCTAGTTTAGCAGATGCAACCCGATTTTGAAGGAGCGTAGACGTGTTGTCAGCTCCGGGAGCCATCTCCCCCCACGGTGGAATCAATATGGGCTAAGAAATAAAACTTAATCAAGAAACAAACTTTTAAAGTAAACACATTGTTTTAGTTTGTACTCATGTTATAATTTATGAGCAGTCATAAATTGTAAACATACCTGTAGATATGTCCAACATATCAAACTCCGGTTTTGACCGGAGTGTCCGTTGGCTTCAGCCCTGGATCATATAAGTTGACATCATTGATCCCAGGATTTAAAAGGGCAGGGTAAGGTTTATTGCCCAGTGCCTGAGACACCATCCTTGAGGTGGAATGCAGACAGAATCAACGCATTTTTTGTGCCTACCACCCATGAGCTTTAGCTTGTGGGTGGGCCCACATAAAAATGTCCTTGTGTCACGCCCTCATAAGTGGGATGAGAGGCAAATACCTATCTATCTGTAGCTAGAAATTTGAATTAGGGCCATTAATTTAAAAACATCGAGTCTATGGAAAGTTACCTGCAATAGATGGTTAATAACCTTTGACCCCTTGAAAAAGACATGTGAATGGATGCGTGGGAATAGTTTCTAGTTTAGCAGATGTGACCTGATTTCAAAGGAGCATAGACGTGTTGTCAGCTCCAGTTTCCATCTCCCCCCGTGGTGGAATCAATATGGGCTAAGAAATAAAACTCGATCAACGTTTCAGACGATGTGCCGTCTGACCCTATTTAGGTATTTCTTGTAAAGTTTTAAGAACCTTTTCATTGTAATCAGGAGCCTTCACAGAGCTTCAAACCAAACACTCTGGGGTAGATTATTCTAATTCCGTTAATTATAACTGATTATAAGTGTTAAGCTATGTTATTTTTTACTGTACCCAGGATTGAACCTACAACCTACAGATTACTGTCACTTAGAACTGTATTAATTCATCTCTTAATAAAGGATTTGAATTGAAGTTCCATGAAGGCTCCTGAGTTCAACAAGAAGGTTCTCAAGTTTGACAATAAACACCTGAAAAGGTGGGAGGGCCAATTCCTAAGGCAAAATTCACCTTATTTATTGAAATTTGGTGATTTTACTTATGGTACAAACTGTCTAACATTGAAATTTTAACGCCCACACTTTCAGGCAATATCTTTAAAAAATTACAACTGTAAACAGTGCTTCCTATTGTCATCTCCTTAAGCAAAATTCACCTTATTTATTGAATAACCCTCATACATATTTATATACTATGCCTATATTCATATACTCATATAGACATGTTGTTGCATAGGGCCAAATTCGAATTGTAGTAGTAGTAGTTGTTTAGTAGTAGTAGTCATCGTTAGTTCAGAAACAACATACTCAAGTTGTATAGTCACAAGGGGCTGTTTATTTCTTTTTAGCCTCATTGGTTCTTTACAGAGAGAAGGATAGAGAGAGAGAGAGAGAGGGGGGGTACGGTCAAATTACTCTATCGTAAATCATGTTCGGTACTATGCAAAACCCATACGGAGAACCAGGAGGCCACGTCTGGCTACCACCAAAGCCCAGCCGAAAAAAGACCGATTTTCCTCTTCTTTCATTTCTCATCCTGGGGTGGGAGGGTCACCCAACTTCCGCTTCCAGTCAAAATCCAGAACTTCCGTTTTTATTTTTAAATCTAATTTCAGGGTCATTCGTCACTCAGTTGAGTTCCAACCTCTCCCTGCTCATATTTCTTTTCCTCTCTTTCTCCAGAAATCTGAATACCGTTTTATTTTATATCCCGAATTCCCCGTAGACCATAATAATTATGCTACAAATACTCACCCATACATGCCTATGCATTATTGCACTTAATTATGTGCACCCAAGTGCAGAAATGCTTATAGTGTCACAGTTTAGTGGTTTTATTACGTTATGTTTATTTTGACTCTGCACTATTTTCCAGGCCTGTTTAGAATCTGAAAACACAGCCACTCCTGTCCCAACTGACACAGACAGTGACGACAGTTGCTCTTCGGAAAGGTAAGCACATATTGTTAAATCTATTTCATAGATTATAATGGGCCATTGATTTTTCAGTTCCTGGGAATTATTGAAGTCAGTAAGTCAGTAAGTCTACTGTTGGTTTGAATAACAGCAGCTAACTAAGAACAACTTAAGCAGTGTCCAAGACAGTCGGTATATATAGAAATCAAGAATGACCCATTCATGAATTTGGGTGATTTGGGTCATTCCATTCCTTGAGTTCTGATTGGCTGCTTGACTGCTTGATTTGAATGACATTGTGGAGTCTTATATATATCCTATTATTCTGCAGTAGACTTTGTGACATTCGGGTTTGTATTTCAGTTACAACCGTTTGTTGCCTAGTCTTCCCAGTTCGACGGTAATTGGAACTTTAATTATTCTTCAGGAATTAAAAGTAAAGGATTTCATTAGACTAACCAACATTTCTATTTAATTTCTATACTATTATTCTACCATTACACCACACGCCTCCATTCTGCCTATTTGTATGTATAAGAGCATTCTTAAAGAAAAGGTCCCCAAAATATTTAGTTTATATTGATGATAGACTTCTGTATAAAATAAAGCTAATTTTAACATGCCTGCATAAAAAGCAATATCAAATACATAGCTTCATAGCACCAAAGTAGGATATCATACAGAATGGACTCTGACATTTGGATCATCTAATAGACACGTTTACCTTATATAAAAACGACAAACAAACACAATTCTGACCGTATAATCTTCCCTCTTCCACGCAATAAAAAAGCATGAATATTCAATTAATCACACTGTGTTAGGTTAAAGAATGATCAATTTACTCTAAGAAAAGAGATACGAATTTCACCTAACTTTACCTAATGGAAATGAAGCTGCTTGTGAATTAATAATAATATCCAAGATCTCATCAGTTAGAAATGTTAAGTTTAATAAATTCTTTAATTTTATACACCGGTCCATACATCGATCAAAAATGTCAACTGGTCCGTATAAAATACAAGAGACATGTTCGGACATCAAGTGCCCAATTGCCAAAATAGCCGCTTCCTTTGTTCATCTTTCTCTGCCAAGGGCAGATCACTCTGTCTCTGTTTACTAAACACAAGGGCAGATCACTCTATTCTACTTATATGGTCTGCAACTGTATAACTGGAGGCATGTGGTGTAATATTTAAAGTTGTAGGAAATAGACACGTCAACATGAGTTCAATTCCTGGACGAAGCTGTTTGCATTTTACTTGGGGAAGGTATGAATCCAATTTTTCCTCCAGCTATGGGTAAATAGCAGGGCAAACTGGGCTCTTTAACCATGATGAAGTAACCAGTCTAGGAGAAGGAAAACTCTGAATTCAAAGCTGTTAAACTCTGCTTAAGAAATTGACCTTGTGTCGCATCCTGCTGGTATGGAGGGGTTAGTAAATATATATACAGTCTGCAGCTTCCCAAAGTTTGAGAAGTTCTGTTGTAGACAACCATTTGTAGCAGAAATATTATGAGAATCTTTTGTATATGAAATTGTTTGATTGTATTTGTACAAATTGTGTCATTCCAGTGTCCCCAACTGGGAGTTGATTCTGCAAGACAATCTCTTGAGTGTGGCAAGTTGTGCGAAAGGAGTTTTACTTATTGAACAGTTGGGTATACTGTATCAATGTGCAGCGTATATGAATAGTCGGATGTCCAAAGAATTACAGGTGAGTTATTCACAAACTCTTTTATATCAAGGGATAACATTCATTGATAAATATATATATATATATATATATATATATATATATATATATATAATATTGTAAACAAGGTTTGTTTAGAATGGCTTTTTGCCGATAATTTTTTGGAGAATAAGTGTTTAATTGGAGTCGTACCTAATTTTGAAAATTAATTAATTAATAATGAATTAGGCGGGAATACCTATTAAATGTATGGCTAAACAAATCGAGAAAAATCAATCTCTGTATGTACATTTCAGCCTATTAGGCCTCATCAGCAGAGCTACAGATCGGAAGACCGCCCTGTGCGTGATTTGAAACCGGACTGCCAAGCTGACAGGCCGATCCCATAACCCCAACACTAAACGAACTTCTTAGATTTTATGATTTGTTTAGAGTAGGTTAACATTTTTCTCGATTTGTTTAGCCATACATTTAATAGGTATTCCCGCCTAATTCATTATTAATTAATTAATTTTCAAAATTAGGTACGACTCCAATTAAACACTTATTCTCCAAAAAATTATCGGCAAAAAGCCATTCTAAACAAACCTTGTTTACAACTTACCATATCGTCGTGTAATAAAAGTCACTAGAAGAGGAATGTTAACCTACTCTAAACAAATCATAAAATCTAAGAAGTTCGTTTAGTGTTGGGGTTATGGGATCGGCCTGTCAGCTTGGCAGTCCGGTTTCAAATCACGCACAGGGCGGTCTTCCGATCTGTAGCTCTGCTGATGAGGCCTAATAGGCTGAAATGTACATACAGAGATTGATTTTTCTCGATTTGTTTAGCCATACATTTAATAGGTATTCCCGCCTAATTCATTATTAATTAATTAATTTTCAAAATTAGGTACGACTCCAATTAAACACATATATATATATATATATATAAGTAAAGAAATAAAATATATATATAAGTAAAGAAATAACAAAAGACTTAGAGACTTAGCATTATAGTCTATTTCATTCGCATCTGATGAGTCGGAAGATTTAGACTATTTGTCTAAGCTCCCTGAAATAAACTATAATGCTAAATCTCTAAGTCTTTTGTTATTTCTTTACTTATATATTTGCTCTGTGACTCTAACATTAAGAGCACACATTGAGCTCTCAAACTGCGACTTGGTTTTGTTTAAATAAAACTCTAGTGTCGTAAGGAAGATTTCTTCTCTTGACTTTTAGATTATATATATATATATATATATATATATATATGGTAAGGTAAAAGGAAAGTGAACAAAATTAATCACTCAATCAAGTCTGAGAGGGGGAGAAATATTTTGTCCTTACTAAACGCGAAGGACTTCTTCAGACTAACGAACATGATCATTTCTATACTGTTATTCTGCCTATTTGTATATATTTACCAACCCCTCCATACAAGCAGGATGACTGAAGAAGTCCTTCGCATTTAGTAAGGACGAAATATTTCTCCCCCTCTCAGACTTGATTAAGTGATTGATTTTGTTCACTTTCCTTTTACCTTACCTCATACTGTCGGATTTTACTCCAACCCTCCTATCTTCATATATATATATATAAGCACTGTCCTGTCTATAATTCATTTAATTATAACTAATTAATTCTCAAATTAGGTATGACTTTAACTAAGCACATAATCACCCCAAAAATTGTCATCTCAAACAGATTGTTTGATCACTTCATATATATACATATATACACAAAAAAATTTTCAAAAAAGATTCTTTTTTCAAACATATCCAAATTCTCTGTTTCTGACCATTTTATTTTCAAATATAAAGATCTCTTGTCCTGAAAAAGACTGCTTTTTGTATACTTAAATTTTATGTTTTTCTATTATTATTATTATTTTATTTTGTATTTAAATAATAGTGAATAGAATACAAGGACAAACTTTTGGTCGAAACACGTGTTGGCATTCCAATAAATAATTTTTATCCCTACAACATTTTCTTTCCTTTTATCTTTCAACATAATTGTCAGATTCACTTCCCTTTTTCAACTTACATATATATATATATATATATACATATATCACCTCACCACCTGAACCTAATTAATCTCATATTTTATACCCCTTTATTAATTTTTTTTTTGGTTTTTTGGGGTTTTTTTTACATCTGGACACTGCATGCATTAAGACTTATACATGTTATGTCATGTTTTTAAATATAAGTTTATAATATTCTATCATGTGAACATGCATCTCTTTATACAAACACTGGACATGCCACTTTTTGATATTCAACCATCTGAGGATTGCATAGTTACTTTAGTAACGGTAAATTAGTACCATGATATTTTATTTGAGATTCAAAATCTGCTCTGCTAATTGAGTTTTGAGCAGTTTTATATGCAAACACTTTTCATATTTGCTATTCTCCATTATATATATATATATATATATATATATATATATATATAGGAAGCGCGTGGTGTAATGGTTAAAGTCATAGGAAATGGACTCGTCGCCCCGAGTTCAAATCCTGGAAGTGGTAATTGCATTTCACTTAGCGCTAATACCCTTGGGAAAGGTATGAATTCTACTCTCTCTCCAGCTATGGGTAAATAGTAGGGCAGACTGGATTCTTTAAACTTGGTTTAGCCATCGGTCATGGAAAAGGAAAACTCTGAATTCAAACCTGTTAAACTCCGCTTAAAAAATTGACCTTGTGTCACATCCTGCTCGTGCGGAGGGGTTGGTAAATATATGTTTGGTTGAACATGACAGACATTTCCTGTCTGTTGAGTTTCATATCAATCCTTTTCAAGTCATTTAATGCTGAATCAAATCATTTTTAATAAACAAAGGACTCAAGCTGCTTACAGTACCTGTTGTTGCTTAAGTGGTCACCCAATTAAATATTGAACAGGCTCATCACTGCTAAACTTTGGTGATATAGCAGAAACCAGTGTTTTCAGCATGACTTGACAATAATACGGATAGATAGATAGATAAATAGGTAGGTGGGTTGGTTGGTTGTTTTTTGTTGTGGACTAGCCTAGCTTACCTTTCATAGAGAGTAAATGAGCTGTCCCAAGACTGTTTGTACACAGCTGTTTTAAGACATCAGAGTGATTACTGAGACTGTGAAGATTACGGAACCATTACGCAAGCCGTCTACCTTGATGGTTTATTACTCTGTTGTGAGTTACTCTATGTCTGGCACAAACTGTATTTGGATATACTAGTATACTAAATATTGTATGATCCAGTATACAACAGTTTTACGGCATATCAACCCATTTTGGGTCATTTAATGCTGAATCAAGTCATTTTAATAAACAAAGGACTCAACTTGCTTACAGTAGCTGCTGTTGCTTAAGTGGCCACCCAATTAAGGATTAAACAGTCTCATCACTGCTTAACTTCAGTGATCTAGCTTAAGTGCATAGATTTTGCTTATACACTGTGAATTTTGCAGATATTGCATCTTCAATTTACCATTTATTTAGAATTTATCAAATGAAAAAAAAAAAGGAAGAAATAAAAGAAATTCTTGAATTCCTTTGAAGATTGTCAAAGTTACCTTAGAGCATTTCTTCTTCTTTGCTGAGAAAAGATAAAACATTTTGAGGAGATGGAATTATCAAAGATGCCTGAAGAATGGCAGATGATAGAAGAACAAAATAACAGCAAATAACGTTGTTCAAATAAAGTTAATGTCAGAAATAAACAGTTTATCTTTTATTTTTATTTAATAAACTGAATAAACTTTTTAGACACTTAATACTTGCAATACATCAATTTTGTGTATAGACCAACACATCCTGTTACATAATATCGTGGGTAGCCTATAAATTACGTATGTAAGTAAAGTAAAGTCGTCGGGGTGGCCTGATAAATAAAGGATTCATTTCCGGACATGCGCACACACATACACACACCGGCTGGCGCCAAATCTTTTGAAATAAAATTCAGTTCTTATCCTGTTATCAAAAGAGTGTTGACTTGTTTTATTCTCGCTTAAAGAACTCACAGTTACCCTTTTTATAAACTGGGATATAAAAAGGCAAACTATAATAGTCGGTATCAGCCAATCAGCGAGTGAGTCTATCCCCTTTTCACTAGCGCTAGACCGAGGAGATTATTTTAGCATCTGAGGTGGAGTGCCACACCTACCATCAGCTCCTTACTTTACCGCACAGATCCCTTTGCTACTCATACGCTGAGTTGGCTAGGGCCGGTATCGAACTAGGAACCTTGTGGTTTCTAGCCAAACGCTCTACCGACTGAGCTAACCTGGCCCATGAAGTATGTCGAAGATTTAAAATTGGAGGGGGTTAAATAGAAAGTTGCCGTGAGCCATCATAGTTATTATTGACAGGTAATGACCTTTACTTGATCTCCCCCCCCACAACTTCCGCCATCGTGAGAACAGAAATTAAGTTAGTTAAGCAGTTGCTACGCATTAACTGAGGGGAGCAGACTTTAAGGATTGTTGCTCCCATGATGCCAGCTTCTCACCGCGCAGTTAGAAATCCTTTTGGGCTGTGGATTTTGTAATAAAATATAGACATCTAAAAAACAACAAAGTCTTGCTTATTTATTACAAACAAGAAATGAGCTTTCCTTCTCCTTGACTGGTTGCCTAACCAAGATTAAACAGGCCAGTCTACCCTACTATTTACCCATAGCTGGAAAGAGAATAGTTGGATTCATACCTTTCCCAAGGGTATTAGCACCATGAGAAATTTAAACAGCCTTATCCAGGATTTGAACTTGGTTTGTCATATCCATTTCCTACAATGGTAACCATTACATCTTGTGCCTCCAGTCTCCAAATGAAGATATATATATTATTTACCAACTCCTCCACACGAGCAGGATGTGACACAAGGTCAATTTCTTAAGCGGAGTTTAACAGGTTTGAATTCAGAGTTTTCCTTCTCCTAGACTGGTTGCCTAACCAAGGTTAAAGAGCCCAGTCTGCCCTACTATTTACCCATAGCTGGAGGGAGAGTAGGATTCATACCTTTCCCAAGGGTATTAGCACTAAGTGAAATGCAATTACCACGTCCAGGATTTGAACTCCGGGCGACGAGTCCATTTCCGATGACTTTAACCATTACACCACGCGCTTCCAAATGAAGATATAAGAACAGAGAAGATTTGTTTATTTTCAGAATTAAGAGGGGGGCTCCTTTGAACTAATTTGAGACAATTTAGAGTATTTGGGCCCCTCTAGTTGGAGTGGGTCTTTTAAATTCTTCCAGCCTATGGTTATATCAGTACTGCTGTATGGCTGCACCACTTGGACCCTAACGAGGTGCCTTGAGAATAAGATAGATGGGAGCTGCACAAAAATGCTGCGTGCAGTCTTGAACAAGTCGTGGAAACAGCACCTCACAAGGAAACAGCTGTACGGTAACCTACCCCCTATCTCACAAACCATCTGAGTGAGATGGACAAGACATACTGGACACTGCTGCAGGAGCAAGGACGAACTCATAAGCAATGTTCTCCTGTGGAAACCAAAACATGGGCATGCTAATGTGGGCCGTCCAGCAAGGACCTACATTGACGAACTCTGCACGGATACTGGATGCTGCGCAGAGGACCTCCCTGGTGCATGAATGATAGAGAAGGTTGGCGAGAGATTTTCATGGATATCTGTGTTAATTGCACGACATGATGATGATGACATATTCAGTTGAACAGACAAACAAATTTAGTCACAATGGCTTACATATTGGTTTGCAGATAGGTTAGAGGTTATTTATTCATCATAATGGTTAGTATTGTAGGAGATGACATGGTGGCCTGAGTTCAAATCCTTTCTTCCCAACCTCCCTCCACCTTTTCAATATATACATATGTTGCAATATATAGGGCCGGGTTAGCTCAGTCGGTAGAGCGTTCGGCTAGAAACCACAAGGTTCCTAGTTCGATACCGGTCCTCGCCAACTCAGCGTTATGAGTAGCACAGGGATCTGTGCGGTAAAGAAAAGGGGATAGACTCCCTCGCTGTATGGCTGATACCGACATTAGGCCGCCCCGACGACTTTTACTTTTACATATAATATATGTGACCACTTAGTATCTGTTCACTGACTGCTCAGCCACCTGAATCCTTTCCTCGGGCATTATTGCATCTCCATCCACAGCCAACAGGTGGCTCTATTGGAAGGTGGGTCTTATTCCTCTGCAGGTTGGATATAAATTAGTTTCAGTATGTGACACATTTGGATGAACAGACAAACAAATTTAGCCACAATTGCTTACATATTGGTTTGCAAATAGGTTAGAGGTTATTCATTCAAACAAATATCCTCACTTTTGCTAAGCTCCCTGGTGTAAACAGTATCAGATTTACATATGGGTGTAACGTAGGGAAGATGTAATTATTGTCTTGTACAAATGCCCAGAATAGAATGCAAATGGCTACCAAGTTGATTTATTTATATATACATCTGTCCAAGGGCAGATCACTCTGTTCTGCCTATACACAGGGGCAGATCACTCTGTTCTACATATACAATGGGCTAGAGGGTTTCCCGATAAAAATAAAAAGATATGTAACTTTGAACTAATTTTAAACTATGGGATGGTAAGAATTTTATGTTTTAGGTTAAAGAGGTAGCTTGTTATTCCTGGTGCGTAATCTTAGGGTTTGCTTTTAACCCCATCTTATTTGGTTGTCGCACTGAAAATGAAGAAATTCAAGGAATGAAAAGAAAGAGACAAAGACAGAAGGTGGTCTTATGATTTAGGCTTTATTCGCGAGTCATAGCCACCACGTGGCAAAGAAATATCTTCATAGCCAGTAGTAGTGTCTAGACGCAGTAAGGTCAGAATGGTCAAGAGATTCTCTTCAGGGTCGAAAGTGGGTCCTTTTTCCCATACATGCTCATAGGGTTCTTCCAGCAAAGGCTTATGGGAGTTTGTTATTTTTAATTTATTTATTTTTTATTTTAATTTTATTTTAATTCCCACAAAACAATTTAGAGTATTTGGGGTCCTCTAGTTGGAGTGGGTTTTTTTTTTTTACATTTGAAGGGGGCCCCATTTAGATTTTGATGCATCTTTTTATGTACAAGGGTAATCCAAAAGTAAGGTCTCCAAAATATTTAGAAATCACAGAAACGTTTGTTTGTTGCCAATAATATTTACATCATTTTAAAGTTTGAACATGTATCAATTTTTCTACATAATCACAATTTCAATGCAATGTCAGTACACTGTTTTTAAAATATCTCAATGAATATACAAGGGTAATCCCATAGGTAAGGTTTCCAAAATATTTAGAAATCACAGAAACGTTTTAGTTTATTATCAATGCTGTTCATTTTAAAGTTTGAACATCTATTTATTTTTCTACATAATCCCCATTTTGGTTGATGCATTTTTGTAGACGCTGTGGCAGTTTTTGTATGTCCCATGTCATACCAGCTCCCTACACTCTTTGTGGATGTTTTTGACATCATGCATGACTTGCCATACACTGCGTGAACTTTTCACTTGGCAGTTGCATCAATTAGGGGCTCCATCAGAAACAACTACCAAGCTAGGACTGAGCGTGTCAGTGAGGTACATGCACAACAAACACAAGTTGGGGCTGTCATCTCTTGTTTTTAATATTCAATTAACAAACAAGACTTGGTTGTTTTCTTGATAAAACTTTATTTCCAGAACCCAGCCCATGATTCCGCCGTGGGGGAGATGCATCAACAATAGCATCCTTGCTCCTCAGGAATCAGGTCGCATCTAACTAACTAAACTAATACTTATTCTCACGCCTGTACCGGAAGTTCAGCAGAATGTCACTGGTTGTCAATCATCAGCCATTGTAACTTTCCACTGAACCCCTGTTTTTCTGATTCTAACAAACTTTATTCAAATATTCTAACTACAGGTACGTACATAAATCAGAAGCTAATCAACCTACCCTACTGTATACATAGCATCCCATTCCTTCAATGAAGACTGACCGTCAATGCAGTGGAGCTCAATTCATCTGCCTAATGATCTCTTGCATTCCATATAGTCAGAGTTATTAATATTTCTATTTTAGTTTTATATACTCGTTCAACATCGGGTATATAATAGAGAGACAGACAGACAAACAAACAGACAGACAGTTGATAGATAGTTGATGGTTCTTGCTTGTTACATTCTGCTTACTTTGTCTATCTCAGCTGCCATCTTCTCCTGTTGATCTAGTGGGGCTTCCTGTTAAGGGTTGGTTTTCTTTGTTGATTTCTTTGGGGCTGTCATCTCTTGTTTTTAATATTCAGTTAACAAACAAGACTTGGTTGTTTTCTTGATAATGCTTTATTTCTAAACCCAACCCATATTCATCCGCTACGGATCGACACCAGCTCAGAGCAAGCGACCAACAGGTCCGCTCTCCCTGGGTTCTCTGCCGCAGCTGCCCAAACTAAAACTTATTCTTACGGCGCCCAATCACGAGCTTTCTAAGGGGTCAAGTACAAAGGTTTCTACCAGTCCATAACTGTAAGGTTATTTCCATAGGTCCTCATTATTCTAAATCTAATGGACCCTAATTCAAAATATCCAAACTACAGGTACATTCATAATTTATAAGCTGCTCATAAATTATGCTACAGAGGCCCAAAATTCTGTTAACCCAGGGACCTCTTATGCCTAAATCCACCCTGGGTATAGGAAGTTATTATTATTATTTATCATGTGGCTTAAAATCAAAAAATAAAATCGAGAATGTGACATAAATAACTAAGGGAATTATGACTTGAGTAGTGGTATAGTTTCAATTACAGACAAACACACAATCTCCATTATAATAAGATTTATTATGTGACTTTGAAACATTTTGTTTTACAGATGAGCAAATATGAAAAATTTGGCTATGGTTCAATGATTAGTGTCTTTACTGCCACAGCTGTTGGAGTTCATGCCTTGCAATCAACAGGTCAGTCTGATTACATAGTTTGTTTTGTTTTACTATATATACTTACATATCATGTGACATTCCCAGACTTACATTTTAGCTTGAAACTATACAGGTGTGTTCAAATTAGTTGAATTTGATAGGAATACTTGAAACCATGCAACTGTGTTCAAATTAGTTGAATTTGATAGGAATACTTGAAACTATACAACTGTGTTCAAATTATTTAAAATCTTGATACTTTTTTGACACATCTTGTATGTAATCAATGCAGCCCTAGGGGGCTACTCAGTTTGACATGACTGTAAAATTAAATAATTTTCACCTTTGACCTTTTTTCAGGTTTTATTCAGTACCTCTTAGTTGACACCTGGTCTGCCTTGGAATGTCCCATATCGGATATTCCACCAATTCGTCCAAAATGTTGGCCCACTGAAGCTATTGACCGATCGTACCAAAAGGTAACACTTACAAATTTGTTTGTCTAAATTTTTGATATGAGGCTTGACATGTATTATAATTTTGATTTTTTAGGCTGTTGTCCTCATCTTTTTTGTGAAATTGTTGTAGAGTAGCTAGCACCCCTTCAGGATTCTACTAGATAGACTGGTTCATAGCCATAAAATAGCTTACGATTAAGGTAGATAAACTCGCTGAATAATATTCAGACTGACTTTGCTGTGTTGTCTATACCAAACTGACCCTCCTCTATTAAGTGTAAGTTTGTTTTGTTAATTGTTTGTACTTATTTGTTCTGTGTTTGTATGTATCTGTTTAGCACCAATGCTAGTGCTTAATAATTGTGTTAAGCACAACATTCTTCTGTGTATCTTTCCACCTCACAATACAACTGAAATATACATACACAATGTTTCAGTTGATGTACCCTCCAACCTTCTTCAGGTGTTCCTTGTAATCCATTGGGGTAGGACAGGATCCCCCCAAAAGTGGTTCAAAGGCCATATTAAGATAACGCTGAAGAAATGTATCATCACACTTTCAACTGTGGAAGATCTGGCCTCCAACAGACAGGGTTGGCCAGACACCTGCCGCACAGGAGCTAAGCAGCTCAATAATGAGATAAACAGGACTGCAGAGTGGCAATGTCTTCATCATCATGAACAACCAAATGTAGATGGGAATTTCCCCTGCAATGTGTGTGACCACCTCTGCAAGTCCAAAAAGTTCCCCAAGGAAAATATCCCCTTGGAAAATATAGCTTTCCTCAAGGTGGGGGTCCAGTGGCATCAGTCCTGGACCTTACAAGCTAACATCATTGATCCCAGGGGGCCAGCCCCCAGGCAACACCTGCCCCCTTGATTTAAAGGGACAGGACTGGATTTATTGCCCAGTGCCTGACACACCCCCTTGAGGGGGAATGCAGACGGGATCAACATATTTTTTGCCCTCGCACCCATGAGCTTTGGTTCGTGGGTGGTCCCACATTAATAGGACCTTGTGCCTAACCCATACAACATGGTAAATATCTAGCCTTTGTTGATGTTACTCAACTTAAGAAAGAGAGTATAAATTTTAAAGAATTTATTTTACCCTATATTCTTGATTTATTTAATTTTTCCCTGGGGTGATTTTTTTTCCGGGTAGTGGAGGTGGGGGTGATATTTTCCTTGGGGTATTATTTCCTTTCACTGTCTTCTTTTTCTTTTTCTTTTTCTTTTCCCTGCTTCTGTAGACAAATTTAAATCTGACATTGTTATAATTTTTATGTTCCTTCTACCAACAGTTCTTCTTCTCCTTCTTTTTCTTCCCCCATTTGACAATAAATGTCTATTTTCAAGTCTTAAGAGATAATTTGAATTACAAGATGGCAAAGTAGATTTTAATGGCAAACACACACACACTCACACACACACACACCGCCAACCTCCAATGAAAGATGAATCTATAAATATGGGGAGCTATTTTTGCCAGATGCCTTCATGAAGTAAATGGGTATAGAGTTGCTAAGAGGAGACAAGAGAGAAGTAACACAGGAACAGAGAGTGAGAGAAGTGACAGATAGGAACAGAGAGAGAGAGAGAGAGAAATGACAGATAGGAGAGAGAGAGAGAAGTAACACATAGGAACAGAGAGAGAGAAGTAACACATAGGAAACAGAGAGATAAGAGAGAAATGACAGATAGGTAGAGAGAGAGAGAGAGAGAGTGACAGATAGGAATAGAGAGAGAAAGAGAAGTAATACATAGGAACAGAGAGAGACAGAGAAATGACAGATAGGTAGAGAGAGAGAGAGAGAGAGAGATAGGAATAGAGAGAAGTAATACATAGGAACAGAGAGAGAGAGAAGTGACTGATAGGTATAGAGAGAGAGTGACAGGAATAGAGAGAGAGAAGTAACACATAGGAACAGATAGGTAGAGAGAGAGAGTGACAGATAGGTAGAGAGAGAGAGAGAGAGAGAAGTAACGCATAGAAACAGAGAGAGGGGATGACAGATAGGAATATATATATAGAGAGAGAAGTAATACATAGGAACAGAGAGAGAGAAGTGACAGATAGGTAGAGAGAGAGAGAAGTGACAGATAGAATAGAGAGAGAGAGAAGTAACACATAGGAGAGAGAGACAGAGAAATGACAGATAGATAGAGAGAGAGAGAGAGTGACAGATAGGTAGAAAAGAGAGAGAGAGAGCAGAGAAGTAACACATAGAAACAGAATGTAATTAGTATATGTATTCCTGTCTTGCATGTATTTCTCCGTTACTCATGGAATAAAGTCTGTTATTATATATAAAACTTCTTTGTCGGAGTAATTTATGTACACCTATGTACCCACATACTTTAAGTCTTCCAATTTTTTATAAGACCTTAAATCTTACAAAGTATTAGATAGGAATCATATAATAGATCATGGAAGTTAAGCAACAATTAGCCTGTTCAATACTTAATTGGGTGACCACTTAAGCTAAAGCAGGTACTGTAAGCAATGTGAGTTCTTTGTTTATAAGAGGAATTTACAGGTTTAGGGGAGCTCTTATCTCCCGGTTGTAGGCAAATTATTCGGACAAAAGAAGACAAACAACACAATGGAATTTAAACACATGTATTGACAAATAGTACAAGAATATGTTGCAAATTTTGTTGGCATTTGCTACGAGACTTATCTGAGAGGTGAAATACTGTTTGTCGGAGAAGTGGCACTAGCAAGGGTATTCTGGTCGCTGTGGTTGTAGAGTTCTGTAGAGATGTGTCCGTTGTGGTCAGTTCTCGTACAATAAGTAAAAAAGTGTAGTGCTTATTAGAAGCTACATGCCTGGGTAACTACCCTTTTTATGGGCTAGGTGATGGGAGTGCTTATTTTAGCGACTCGCCTTGGTGACAATCTCCAGATAAGTGATGGGCTTTGATTCTCCCGCTAACCTCGTGTTGGCGATTCGCCCCCTAGCGGCAGGGGAAGATAATTTAACTATCAGATTTCCTACATTTATCAAAATAACTTTATTCAGCATTAAATGACCAGAAAAGAGTCGATATGCCATATAACAAGACAACCCGCCAACCAGCATTGATATCATATAATTTGTGGGCAAAAAAAGTCGTAAGAAATTACTTCATAAAAAAGTTAATAAATAGTTATATAATAATTTATTGATAAACTTAGCTTAGATGTGTCACAAGGCCAGAAGTAGGGTGCACCCAGTGAGAATCGAACTCACTAACAATGGTCTGAAAATCTAGCTTGCCAACCATTACACCACGTGTGGTGCCCATGTTATTTACTAAGCTTAGCTTAGATGTGGCACAAGGCCAGAAGTATGGTGCGCCTAATGAGAATTGGACTCACTAACAATGGTCTGCAGATCAAGCTTTCTAGCCATTACACCACCTGAGGTGCCCAATAGTTATTTACTAAGCTTAGCTTAGATGTGGCACAAGGCCAGAAGTATGGGGCGCCCAGTGAGAATCGAACTCTCTAACAATGGTCTGCAAATCAAGCTTGCCAACCATTACTCCACACGAGGTGCCCCCCGCCAAAAAAAGATGTAAATATATATGTATGTGGTAAAGAATAAAGGAAAAAGTGGACAAAAAGAGCAAAACTCAAACAAGTAGATGTAGATATATTTCATTCTGATTGAGCAGAACTTCCTCAGTCTTTTATTAAAGCTAGAGAAAGTGAGTGGGAGGGTGGAGTTTGGTGATGAAGTCAGGAGGAAGGGAAGAGTGTGTGAGGATTTGATTGGTCAGAGGAAATCTATCATGGGTGGGGTGGGAGAGAAGATCAAAAGTATGAAATCTGTTGGGGATAATAGAAATAATAATTTATTCTTTACCACATTCTGTTGGATTTACTCCAACCCTCCTATCCTCATATATATGTATATAATATATAAGTATATATACATATATATATATATATATATATATATATAATTGCATTTCACTTAGTGCTAATACCCTTGGGAAAAGTATGAATCCTACTCTACCTCCAACTATAGATAAATAGTAGGGCAGACTGGGCTCTTTAACCTTGGTTAGGCAATCAGTCAAGGAGAAGGAAAACTCTGAATTCAAACTTGTTGAACTCTGTTTAAGAAATTGATCTTGTGTCATATCCTGCTCATGCGGAGGGGTTGGTAAATATATATATATAGATATATATATATATATATATATATATATATGTGTGTATATGTATATGTACAATAAATACTTACCTTGTTTCTTCAGAAACCTGTGTCCAGTGGCTTCAGCTATTGGACTGGTAAGATATTTAATATCAGTATGATCCCAGGGGGCCATCCTACCAGGCAACACCTGCCCCCTAGATCAAAAGGGGCAGGGCAGGGTTTATTGCCCAGTGCCTGAGGTGCCTCAAAAGAGGAATGCCGAAGGGATCCATGCAATTTTTCACTGGCCATGCATGAGCTTCGGTTTGTGTGTTGTTCCCCACGTTAATTGATCCTTGCGTTCAACTGGCATGGTGGGGGTGCCAGTAAATAAGTATGCGTACAATGAAGGCAATTACCTAACCTCTAGGCAGAAGATAACCCTATACAGGTTGAGATGCAATTAAAATCAATCAAATACCAATTCTAAAAAGCCTTCAATCAAATACAATCGCTTTATCGGAGAATTAACTATATCAAATTTCATCAAACTGTCGTGCACTCGTCTGCACTGGTCGACGAACGATTTATTTTTCCTTTTTTTTTTTTTGTATGTTTGGGTGTTTTATTTTTTTAATTTTTGTTGCGTTTTTTTTTTTTTTTGGAGGGGGGTGTTTGTTTTTTTGTTGTTGCTTTCTTTTTTCTTCTTTTTTAGTAAAATCTAAGATGTCCTTTTTTTTTCTTTTTTTTTTTTTAAATACTTTTGTTTATTTATTTTTTCCAATCCAAGCCGGGGGGTTGGGGGAGAGGGAGGACTGTGATTGAATTGGAATTTACTGTAATGACTTGTGGCACAAACTCAACATTCAACCAATTATTTCGTTCATCAATTTCATCCAATGTTGATTGAGTCAGTTATCATCATTGTCATCATCATTGTTATTATTATTTTAATTGCTTTTGTCTTGGGATATTTGGGGTGGGGTGGGGGTGGGCAGCCAGCCAAAAGGAAATGATGCGGGGGGGGGGAGATATTTGGCATCTGAAACATAAAGATGGCAATTTTGTTCTTTCTTGTCACTTTCTCTCTCTCTCTCTCTCTCTCTCTCTCTCTCTCTCTCTCTCTCTCGCTTTGTTTATTTTCTCTCTCTCTTTCTCACACTCTCTACCTATCTATCTCATTTTTGCTTGTCTCTCTCTCTCTCTTCTCATTTTTGCTTTTCACTTTCTCTCTTTCTCTCTCTCTCTCTCTCTCTCTCTCTTCTGTAATTTGTTTCTCTTTTTCATTTTCTTTTTTTCAAATCACCTCTTATTTTATTTTATTCTTTCCCCTCCCTTCTTCCTCAATTCTATTTCGTTATTATCTCTCTCATCTTTGTCTTTTTAAATATATATAATCTTATTCAATGAACATACGTATGATCAGCTGCAATTAATCGGTAACTCAATTAAGTCAGTGGATTTAACCCTGATGATTCTAGCGATGAAACTTGAGTAGGTTTCTGTTGTATCTATTTCTTCAACAAATTTGCTCTACTTTGTATTGAGCACTTTGTATTGTTTTATCACGGACTTAACCCCTGGATCCTGTGCACCTCCAACGATCGTGCCCATATTCACCGGTAAGCCACCCTTTATATATATATATATATATACACACTTCTCTCTCTCTCTCTCTCTTCTTATACTTCTCTCTTTCTCTCTTTTCTTACACCTCTTTCTCTCTCTCTCCCTCTCTTCTTCTTCCACCTGTTTTCTCTCTCTTCTCTCTCTCTCTCTCTTCTTCCTCCACCTCTTTCTCCCTCTCTCTCTTCTCCTCTCTCTCTCTTCTTCCACCTCTCTCTCACCCTTGTTTTGTCTTTCAATTCTCTCTTTTTCTACCTTTATTTTCTATACTCTATTTCCATGTCTCTCTTTTTCTCTCTCTCACCCTCCTTTTGTCTTCTTATTCTGTCTCTCTTCCTTCTTTCCAATCCTCTTTTTTCACATCTCTCTCAGTTTTGTTTTGTCTTTCACTTTTCTTTCTCTCTCTCTCTCTCCTATACTCTATTTTCTCCTATTTCTCTTTTTCCCCCTCCCCTTCTCGCTCTCTCCTATTTTCTCTATTCCTTCCTTCTTTCCCACCCTCTTTTTCCACATCTCTCACCCTTGTTTTTTCATTTCATTCCTCTCTCTCTCTTTCTCTCTCATGTCTCTTTCTGACCATTTTAACTTCTTATTCTCTCTCTCATTTCAACTTATCCTTTGATCTTTCCCCCCTCTCTCTCTCTCTCTCTCTCTCTCTCTCTCCTTACACTTCTCTCCCTCTTCTTACACCTCTTTCTCTCTCTCTCTCCTTCCACCTCTTTCTCTCTCTACCTAGCATCCCCTCTTCTATCTCATCATTACTAAGCTCAGCTTTGTATCTATTTTCTAACCCCCCACCCCCGCCATGTCAGATGAACATAAAGTCCAATTATTATGAGGAGCCGCACAAAGCCGGAGCTCATGCAGTGGCCTATGTAAAAATTGTGTGTATCCCCTTGCCATTCCTCTTTTGAGGGGTCTCAGGCACCGAGCAATAAACCCAGCCCTGCTCCTTTTAGACTTGCACTAGTCCAAGCCATGATTGTAACTTTTTATGCCCATTTCATGTTACATCAGAATGATTGCTGTTCTGGAGGGTGCATAGTTATTCATACCTTTCTCAGGGGTATTAGAAACTATATGAAATACAGCCTCGTTCACAATTTGAACTTAGGTTGCTAAGTCCAGTTCTATGAACACCTCCAGGCAAGTGACATGCTATTAATCAATCAGTTAATCTTGTCTCGGTGCTCCATAAATATAGCCTTGTGCCAGCATTTCCTCTGATTGTTGAATAGCCCTTATCCTTGTTCTTCATATTGTACTTATCTTCTTCTTGTAGGGCATAATAGTTAGCAAGCTAGATTTGCAGACCATTGATAGTGAGTTTGATTCTCATTGGGCGCCCCTGCTTCTGGCTTTGTGCCACATCTACATTAAGCTTAGTAAATAACTATATTTACTACGTTCGGACACCTTGTGTAGTGTAAGGGTTAGCAAGCTAGATTTGCAGACCATTGTTAGTGAATTCAATTCTAATTTGGCGCCCCCTACTTCTGGCCTTGTACCACATCTAAGCTAAGCTTAGTAAATAAATATATGGGCACCTCATGTAGTCTAATTGTTAGCAAGCTAGATTTGCAGACCATTGATAGTGAGTTCGATTCTCATTGGGTACCCCTATTTCTGGCTTTGTGCAACATCTAAGCTAAGCTTAGTAAATAACTATCTCTGCTATGCTTGGCTGAATCCTCTGGTCTTCTTCTTCTTCTTGGGTTGACTTGGGTGCTTCTTGTGTTTGTCTCATCTCTGCGTCCACTTCTTGCTCTTATTTTAATGAACACAAAGACTGTTAAAATTTTCAACCTTGTAAGGCCTGGTTTAGCTCAGTCGGTAGAGTGTCAGGCTAGGGATCACAAGGTTCCAGGTTCGATACCGACCTTCACCCACTCGGCATATAATTAGCACAGGGATCTGTGCGGTAAAGTGAGGAGCTGATGCTAGGTGTGGTGCTTCCCTCAGATGCCAAAAACTATCTCCTTGGTCTAGTGCTAGTGAAAAGGAGATAGACTCCTTCGCTGTCTGGCTAATACTGACTTTAGGCCACCCCGACGACTTTACTTACTTTTATTCTTCCAAAACCCATTTCAACCATATGGATGGAGAATTAGCCATTTGAATACATCTGGTCACTACAGGGCCTGGGACTACTCTGAATGTATAACTAACCCATTCTCACAACCAGGTGGTCATACGATAAAACAAACCAATCAGAGAATTGCTAACAGGTCAGCTAAAGATTACTACCTGTCTATCAAAGTACATGAACTCTTGTACAAGTTATTACATCTAAATCATTACTTTTAAATTCTATTAACTTACGTAATAGTCTACCTATCCATTATGTAACATGATGATTATTTTATGCATTTTTTTGTTTTTTTCAGCAACTGGTTCGCTTATGTACACTGCTGTATGCCTTTCCTGCTGTCTATGAATTATTGGCTGAAGAAAAACTTGCAAACAAAGAAACTTACAGCTTCAGGGAAGTGCCACAGACTTTGATTGTAAGTCCAATCTTTTGTTCCAGATCTTTTCAACCAAGTTCATTGTTCATCTCTTGCCCTAAAGTCCGACCCAAAGACTTTCATTGTATGTGATTACATAGTATTATTATTAAGTATTTATGCTTTAAAGATGTCTGCAAGAGGGATATGAAGACATGCCACATCGACACCAACACATGGGAGGCTTAGCCAACAACCTATATATGATGTTTTTTATATTGTATTTATGCTTTAAAGATGTCTGCAAGAGGGACATGAAGACGTGCCACATCGACACCAACACATGGGAGGCTTAGCCAATAACCTATGTATGATGTTTTTATATTGTATTTATGCTTTAAAGATGTCTGCAAGAGGGACATGAAGACATGCCACATCGACACCAACACATGGGAGGCTTAGCCAAAAACCTATATATGATGTTTTTATATTGTATTTATGCTTTAAAGATGTCTGCAAGAGGGACATGAAGACATGCCACATCGACACCAACACATGGGAGGCTTAGCCAACAACCTATATATGATGTTTTTATATTAAGTATTTATGCTTTAAAGATGTCTGCAAGAGTGACATGAAGACATGCCACATCGATACCAACACATGGGAGGCTTAACCAATAACCTATATATGATGTTTTTATATTGTATTTATGCTTTAAAGATGTCTGCAAGAGAGACATGAAGACATGCCACATCGACACCAACACATGGGAGGCTTATGCAGAAGACCGTACGACCTGACGCCTCCATGTCAAACAAGGAGCGAAAGGAGTGAAAAAGAGAAGAAAGAAGCTACCTCAGAAAAGAAAGCCATAAGGAAGGAGAGACAACAGCATCTCCAGCAAGCATCATTTGTTTGAAATCACAGCACCAGAGATTTCCATTCAAAAATTGGTCCATCATCTTTAGTATAATAATAATGCCAACAAAAATATTAAGTATTATCCACCAAATAAAAAAAATATATTTATATATTGTGCAGCTTTGGTAAAATTAGGCTAACAATTTTTTTAATACCATTAAATTAAAAACCTGCTGAAATAAATTAACATTTTACCTTCCAAGATTCGTAGGAAAAAGTGTCTTTGAGGTCAATTTATAACAATATTTGAAAATTGTCTGAGATTTCCGAACATGAAGTTTATGGTTAAGAAATAGGAGTTGAGACTCCACTCAATGGAGATGAGCAAAAATTCATCTTATTTACTTTCCATATGAATGGCTCTTGTTTTAATAATTTTCTTTAGAATTGTCAATTTTATTTGCTTTTCTGGGCGAATTAGATCTTCCTGATCAATTCTTACCTAAAATGTCCCACCTTCTCCAAAAAATAACATTAAAACACTTGAATTGAGTTTATATGCCAAGATTCATCAATATTAGCCAATTACTTTATAAGTCTGTTGTAAGAAATACAAAAACCAAGAAATTATGTATCTAGATCAGTGGTTCTCAACTAGGGTCCATATGGCCCCTGGGAGTCCATGTAAGGTTTTTGGGAGTCAACCCAAGCTAAATAATAAATTGGAGGTCCTCAATCGTATTTTTGCAGTCACTGAAAAAAAATTTTAACCAGATTTCACGGGGCTTCTTTGATCAATCAGAAATGCTGACTGTTATTCTGTGGAATTTAGTGTATCCTTGATTAGAATGAGTCCCCGGAAAATTTGAAGGTGTCCCAACTAAAGTTTCTTGATAAATTGTAGGTTTTTTATTTATTAACTGTTTGTTTGTTTTTTGTTTATTGATTTTAATGGCATATCAACTCGTCTGGGATTATGTCATGCCTAACGGTTAGGAAGTGATGTATATTGTGTATTTATATCTATACTTTTTAGTAATTGGTTTTAACAATGTGTTAGGATTATTGGGGATTATGTTGTATGGTATTGATTTGTTTCATGTCTATATTCTATGGTATGATTTTATTTCCCTCAAAAAAGAGATTGACATTTTCAAACATATCTTTCATATTGTTTGCTTTAAAATAACGGTTTCTGATGTGAGCAAAAAACCTGCATTCCATGAATAAGTGTTTAACTGTCAAAGGTGTTTGACATGTTCCACATTGTGGTTGTTGTTCTAGTTTGAGTATATAAGAGTGCGTTAGTCTTGTATGACCAATACATAATGGGGACACAATGACTTGTTCCTTCCTAGACTTCCTTATTTATTAACTGTGAAACAACTAAAGCTGTCTAACCCCTACCTTGTACCCCATCCCATGTAATTCAATTCTAAGAAAATATTGAAATGTATTTATAGTTAGCTTGAAATGGTGGGGGAAGAAAAAAACACTGGGACACATGGATACAATTTCACGGAGTCCTTTTAGATTTTTATGCATCAGGGATGCAGGACACATCCATCAGCATCACTTGGTTTTTATTTCACCACCAAAGAACAAAGCGAAACCAATGTGGGTCATATTTATAGATGAACTGTCAAATTATAGCACAAAGCCAGCTCAGCTTAAAATTCTGTATGTGTCAGGGACACAGGACATGTACCTATCAGCATCTCTGCTGATGGTGTCATTTCACCACCAAAGAACAAAGCGAAACCAATGTGGGTAATATCTATAGATGTACGGTCAAATGATAGTATGACGCAAGATATGTATCTATCAGCATCTCTGCTTATGGTGTTATTTCATCAAATAAAGCAAAACCTATGTGGGTCATATTTATGGATGTCCTGGCAAATAATAGTATGAAGCCAGCTCACCATGGATACGATTTACACTGCGTAATTTTAGATTTTTATGCATCAGGGACAGAGGACACATAACTATCAGTATCTTTGCTTATGGTTCTATCTTATCACCAAAGAATACAGCGAAACCAATGTGGGTCATATTTATGGATGTCCTATCAAATGATACCATGAAGCCAGCTCAGCTTAAAATTGATTTGGAGACCAAGCACAAAGAGAGAAAAACAATTCACTTCTTCTAAATGAATATCGAATGCAGTGCATTATTACAATTTCCTGGTTTAGAATCAATTAGCATCCATCTGCATGATGAGGATGTTGCATTGTATGCTGATCAATTTAAAAACTTGAAAGACGATATGCAAGCTCCATTTAGGTGACCTACTCAAGCTAAGTATACGACATAGGATGACACTTCCTTTTGAAAGTTAATGTTGCTGATATAGATATCTGTTTGCAGGCCAGCTCTGTCGGCTGGGGATTTAGAATACACCAACTGCACCACCTGTTGGTCGTGCGTGGCGATCCATGATGATTAAGGATGGAATCCTGGTCGTTGAACTGTCTATGATATGCAAGGCTCCACTTAGACCCTTACTTAGGCTCTCTCCTTCGAAAGCTGGGTCGCATCTGCTAAACCAAACTATCTTATTCTCACTTGTCCAATCATGTGTCTTTTAAGGGGTAAAAGGTTACCATCACCGGTAATTTTCCATGGGGCCCTGTTGTTTTTAAGTTAACAGCCTAATTCAAATTCTAGCTACAGATACATTCACAATTTATGACTGCCCATAAATTGTAACAACAGGAAATATAATGGGTAATTTGAACATTAGCTACATAAATGAGAGTAACCTCCCCTTGTTTCTTTCACTTTGAGGAAGCCATCTGTTTTGGTTGGCCATTTTCATTTCACCGTAAATCTACACTGAAAATACGACTTTGTTTGAATCAATACAACTGAATGTTTTAACACGAAAATATCATAAAATGTGTTCTTAATTGTGCTTGTGCATTATTTGAAATGAACTTAATTGTTATTAAGAACACATTTTATGAAATTTTTGTGTTAAAACATGCAGTTGTACTGATTACAATGAAATGAAAATGGCCGATCAAAACAGACGGCTTCCTCAAAGTGAAAGAAACAGGGGGAGGTAACTCTAATTTATGTAGCTAATGTTCAGATTACCACATAATGTTTGGAAAGGAATGACACTGCTAAAAAATATCCACTTCTCTGAGAGAAAACACAGTTGTATTCTATTGCTTTTCCTTCGTCTTACCTTGTTAAGTCTGGTTTCAGTCATGTCTCTATCTTACCATCTGTTGAATTATCTCTTGGTATAAGATGCACACAAAATCGCCACTTATATTTATGAACTTTCCCAACAACAGCAGACACGTCTGTCAAAAAATGGCCAATAAGAAATGGGGACAGAAAGCATTTAAGATCATTTGCAATTGCCCTCAAATCAATTCTTGGTTGAACTTTCTGCCAGGTAGACCCATCTTTTGGATTAACACCAGAGGAATACTACAGACTTGGACTTATATAAATTACAAGGAATACATTTGGATTCTGTGAACAACAGAACAACTGAACCCTTAAAATGGTGACATGGATTCTAATACCAGGGTAATTTCATGTCAAAACATCCAGAAAAAAGTAAAATTTTCACCCACCCCATTCAATTTTTCTGAAATTTGGTGGGGTTAACGAAAAATGGCAACTTTTTGTAATCTGTTTTTGTCTGTAAAATGAGTTCTAGAGCTTCTCTACTACTAAAAATTGGTTTATAAAAGCATTTTTGCACAAGAAATCCAAAAATGCTGTCCAATTTTAAATTATTGATGATTTCTGATTTTTTTTTCTTAGCAAGATAAATATTCTGATGTGGCACTGCATCTATGACAATTTTTTTTCTATTATTATTTCACATATATTGAACATTATTTTTACCAAAAAGATAGTTTGATATTTATTCAGAGATGGATGGGTAGACGTAGTCTGCATGAGTGGCTGGCCAGAAGCCCTGATTTAACACCCAGTGACTTTTTTCTTTGAGGCTGGTTGAAGGAGCAAGTCTCCTCTACAAAACCAATGATTTTGGAAAAAACTTGAAGGACGAATATGAGAATTTATTTCTGCCATTCCACAAGAGTTCTTGGAAAGATCAGTTGATGCAATTCCCGATGGAGGCGAATACTGGTGTCCATATAGAATTTTAAATAAAACTCCATGTCATGCAAAGTACAACTTACAACCAAGCATATCCTTCTAAATTGTAACAGACTTAAACATATCCGCGCCAATTACTATCAAGCAAGAAACCTGAGAGACATCTTTAAGAATACAAACCCTGAAAACATTTTAAATTTTATTAAAAAAAAGCAACCTTTTCAACAAAATATAACAGAACATAACCAATTATCTCCATAGAACCACTACTTTAAAGACTGAAATCCAAAATAACCTTTTTGGCATTAAATGACCCACAGAGGTTGATATGCCGTTAAACAAAACTCTAACTCAAACTCAAACCTCCATGTTATGTGTGTTTTCATATTCATTTTTTGTAAAAATAATGATTCAGGAATAAATTATAAGATTTTTTGAATCGGAAAGAGAGTTACTTTATAATCCTGCTGCAGTTTTTTTCGGGTTTTTTTTGTTTTTGTGTTTTACATTGTTGATTTTATCTCCGACTATTTGTCTCATCTCCAGGACTTTGTGGATCGCCTCATCATTCTCAACAGTCCAGGAAAAATCCATTCCCTGTTCAATTACGAAGAATCGCATGGCTTTGGATTGAGGTAAATTATCTTCAATTTTAATCTGGACTAATATTCTAAATAGACGCTTTTTAATCACTTAATAATATCAATAATTCATATTTGCCAATATCAATCAATGGCTAAAGCATAATGTTGGCGATTGAGACGTCTACAGTTTGTCGATACAAGATGTCTTCATAAAGTATCAGGGGATGGCTTTGAATAGGGTCCTTTAACTCAAAATGATGGGGTCCATGGAAATTTACCCAACAGTTGGCGATGAGTAATAACCTTGACCCCTTGAAAGCATGTGATTGGACATGTGGGATAGTTTAGTTAGATGTGATGCAGATTTCAGAGCAGATGGACCTATGGGTCGCCACTCTGATGTCGTTTCTCCCTCCACGGCGGAATCAAATGGGCAGGGTTGAAAATAAAGCTTTATTATTAAGAAACATCAAGTCTTGTTGTGAATAGATTATTAAAACAAGCAATGTCCAGCCCAGCCCAGAGAAGATTGTTTTTTAGTGTCTGAGGTGGAGCGTCACAATTACCATCACCTCCTCACTTTACTGAACAGATCCCTGTGCTACTCATATATATTTACCGCACGAGCAGGATGCAACACAAGGTCAATTTCTTAAGCGGAGTTTAACAGATTTGAATTCAGAGTTTTCCTGCTCCTAGACTGGTTACCGAGCCATGGTTAAAGAGTCCAGTCAGCCCTGCTATTTACCCATAGCTAGAGGGAGAATAGTTGGATTAAAAACTTTCCCAAGGTTATTAGCGCCATGTGAAATGCAAACAGTTTTGTCCAGGAATTGAACTCGGTTTGACGAGTCCATTACCTATGACTCTAACCATTACACCACGTGCCTCATACACTGAGTTGGCGAGGGCCAATATCGAACCAAGAGACTTGTGGTTCCCAGGCAAACGCTCTACCGACTAAGCTAAACCAAAAAACTCCAAAGCAATAACTACACAAAAAATGTAAATATATATGTATAATGTTCATGGTTCCCCAAAATAAAATAACCCTAGACAGGTTGATATGCCATTAAGATCAATTAAAAAATCTCAACTGATTAGTTTTAGTAAAGATGCTGGTTTGAATATTTTGCTTGTTTACAACAGTCAACAAAGTGGAATGACTAGTATAGAGGTGGGGGAACCTGTTGCCTTAAGGCCTCATGTGGCCTTCTAAATCAGTTCGGCCTAAAATTGAAAGACCAAAATTTTGCACATCCACTTTAAAGACATTTTTAAAAGGTCATTTAAAGGTCAGCAAAGTTTCCCTTTTTTTAAAAAAAATATCATTATCATCAAGATCTGCCAACAGCACTGATTCCCTTAAATATCTCTCAATATCAATCCCTATTAGCAAGTCCTCTAAACAGCAGTCGTTTTCTGACCTCCCACAATGTCAGATGAACATAAATTCCAATTCATGTGGGAAGCCACACACAAACCAAAGTTCATGCAGTGACCAGTGGTAAAAATTGTGTGTATCCGTTCGACATTCCTCTTTTGAGTTGCCTCAGGCACTGGGCAATAAACCCAGCCCTGCCTCTTTTGGAAAAGGAAGCAGGTGTCCTTGGGGGGATGACCATCTGGGATTACGCTAGTAGTATATATCTTAAAGGTCCAGAAGCCGAAGCCACTGGACACAGGGTCCGTAGGCCAGGTACGCATATGCTGCTGTCAAAGAATCTTCCTCTAAACGGCATCTGGTGTCCGCACAGAACTGATAAATGTAAGATGTAAGTTTTTGCTGGTCAGCCAACAGAGTGTAGGAGTTCATTACAGAATGTTGCTTCTGAGTTTATCCTTACTTCTACATAGCATGTCTTGTCGTGGGGAGACCAACCTCAGAGCATGTCTAAACTCTCTGGTGATTGGGTTGAATCTAATTTAACTCTAACTAAAACTATATCACGTGTCTTTCATGGTGTGTTTCAAGAGATTAAAAGGTTTGTTAACAGTCAGCGTAATTTTCCATGAACCCCTTGATTCTAAACCCGACAGACCCAAATTTAAATCCTTACTTACAGGTACGTTTCACAATTTATGACTTCTCATAAATTGTAAGACAGCTACACAAAATAACTAACCAACCATCTATACATATATATAAAGGGCAGTTGTGTGTATGTATGTCCGGATTAAATCTATACATATATAAAGGGCAGTTGTGTGTATGTATGTCCGGATTAAATGTATACATATATAAAGGGCAGTTGTGTGTATGTATGTCCGGATTAAATGTATACATATATAAAGGGCAGTTGTGTGTATGTATGTCCGGATGAAATCAATACATATATAAAGGGCAGTTGTGAGTATGTATGTCCGAATGTAATCAATACATATATAAAGGGCAGTTGTGTGTATGTATGTCCGGATGAAATCAATACATATATAAAGGGCAGTTGTGTGTATATGTATGTCTGGAGGAAACTTTGAAAATAAAATAATTAACAACAAAGTAAATATATATATACATTCACTATCACCAGGGCTTCGTTTTTAAGCAAAAATAATGTAGATTTTATTTATATTTGGGAAGTTTGTTGAATTAAAAACAATATTCTTATGCAGGGTTGTCCATGAAGCGTTTCTTCACTGACTGCAGTTTTGCGTAGGCCAACTGCTTCTCCCAGCGCTCCATTCGCTTCAGTTATTTATGGGCATATTCCCCAAACATCTGGGCACATCAGTCGAACCTTGCGCCCGTGCAACGCACAATTCTCGTGCATTTGGATGGACGTGTGTAGGCCCCAGCATCCGGGCACCTGAATTGCACCTTGCGTCCATCCAGCGCCTAAATCACATTTGTTTGCATTTGGGAGGGCACGGGTTCGACTCCAGCAGGCAAGACAATGTCTTGCTCTTTGTCTAAATGAGTATGGTAATACTCGTTCTCCGTCACAGGAAGATATTTAAAAATTACAATTTGTATAGTAACTGAAGGTAATTGAAATATGATGTTGATTGATTGAATTAATCGCCTCATTTATATTGTATTTTTTTTAAATTGTAAATTATTGAATTAAAATTTCTTACTATATTGTTATATATTTACGTGGAGATTTTATGGGGCATCCAGTGAGGATCTAACTTGTGATAAGTAATAATGGATCTGCGAGACTAACTTTTAAAAATCCCCCTCTACCCAGGCGACGCCGGGTAGCCACTTCTAGTACATATATAAAGGGCAGTTGGTGTGTATGTATGTCCGGAGGAAACATCGAAAATAAAACAATTAATGACAAAGTAAATATATATACACATTAAATATCACCAGGGCTTGGTTTTTGAGCAAAAATAATGAAGATTTGATTTATATTCATGAAGATAATTAAAAAAATTGAATTTAAATTATAGCAACATGGATTTTTTTTTTTTTGCATTTAATATTTTAAATCATCATCATCATCATGTCGCACAATTAGCATGGATATCCATGACAATCTCTTGCCAACCTTCCCTATCATTCATTGCACCCGGGAGGTCCTCTGTGGAGCAACCAGCATCCTCGCATATTTGGTCAATGTAGGTCCTTGCCGGGCACCCCACACCTGCATGTCCATGTGTTGGCTTCCACAGGAGAACGTTGCTTATAAGCTCGTCCTTGCTTCTCCAGCAGTGTCCTGCATGCCTTGTCCGTCTCACTCGGATAGTTTGTGAGATGGTGGGCAAGTGACTGTACAGCTGCCTCCTCGTGGGGTGCTGCTTCCATGACTTGTTCAAGACTGCACGCAGCATTCTTGTGCAGCTTCCATCTAGCTTATTCTCAAGACGTTAGGGTCCAAGTGGTGCAGCCATATAGCAGCACTGATACAACTACAGCCTGGAAGAACCGTCGCTTTAGCTTGTCAGGGAGATCAGACCTCCATATGACTGATAATTTGTTTGTGGCCGACCATGCCTTTGCTATTCATGTATTAACATCGCTCTCTGTGGATGAGATATTACTACCTAGGTACGTGAATTGTTCTACTGGCTTAAGAGGTGTAGTGGCTGGATCAAGGCAAGGTCTATTTTTACATAGGGATTTTAATGGGGCCTCCTGCGAGGATCCAACCTGTGATTCAACATTAATGGATCTACGAGACTACCTTTCTTAGCCCCCCTCCTCTACCTAGGTGACGCTGGGTAGCCGCTTCTAGTTAGACATAATTCCATCTACCTGTCAGAGTCATCCTTATTTAAGTTCTGTCTCACCTATGCAACTTCAGGATGCAGTCATTGCTACTCTTAGAAACGCCTGTTTGCAGATGCGTGCATCAACTTCTTTAGGCCTTTAACCTATGAAGCTAAAACTATGGTGATGGCGCCAGCATTAGTGGCATTCTTTGGCCGATCACTTTGAGTTTTGTTGTACCAAGTTTTCAGTCTCTTTGAACTTTTTCAAAAGTTTACTAACACAACCTTGGGTAATTGGTTTGGCTGTCAGGAGGGAAATAGTTGAACTCTTCAGCCATTTCTGTCGCCAAACAGCAGAATGGCTGTAATATGTTCCTCTGTAGTCAGAGACATCTTCATCACTCTGAAAAGAAGATGAAAATGAAGAAAATCATTATGATTCCCAGACTTTTTGGAATGTCCTGCAGAAAAGGTCAAGAAAGATGGGCAGACAGACAGACAGATAGATATGAACACACTGAGATAGATATGAACATACAGAGATAGAGAGAAAGAGGTTGAGATAGATAGATAGATAGATATGAACACACTGAGATAGATATGAACATACAGAGATAGAGAGATTGACAGATAGATAGATAAAGAGAAAGAGGTTGAGATAGAGAGATTGATAGATAGATAGATAAAGAGAAAGAGGTTGAGATAGAGAGATAGAAAGAGGTTGAGATAGATAGATAGATATGAACACACTGAGATAGAGAGAAACATAGATAGAGAGAAAGAGGTTGATAGATAGATCAACTGATGATAGATAGATAGGAACATACAGAAATAGAGAGATTGATAGATAGATAGATAAAGAGAAAGAGGTTGAGATAGAGAGATAGGTAGAGAGAAAGAGGTTGAGATAGATAGATAGATAGATAGATAGATATAAACACACTGAGATAGATAGATAGATATGAACACACTGAGATAGAGCGAAACATAGATAGAGAGAAAAAGGTTGAGATAGATAGAAAGATCGATAGATATGAACAAACTGAGATAGATGGATTGATATGAACAGATATATATATATATATATATATATATATATATATATATATATGGACAGGATTGAATCAATATATTGAGAGTTGAAAGAAAATTTTAATATGACCAATATAGATATTTATTAAGCTTAGTTAAGTACAAGGCCATAAATACAGGACACACAGTGAGTATCAACCTCACTAATTAGTAATAAAAACCAGTTTGCTAACCATTACACCATGGCATTGCACTCATAATCAGACCAATCATTATTTACTTATAGCTTAGAATTAGCACAGAGTCATAAGTATGGGGCACCTAGTTAGGTTCAACTTCACTACTCAATAGTATTTGATCTCCAACACTACTTGTTAACCATTATGCCACAATAAGGTAACCTGATCGTATGGCAACAAAGTTGGAATATCAACATCCACAATAAACTCTTCCTAATCAAAACCACTTTGGGAGGCTGGAGACCAACTTTAAGAAAGTCTAGAAAAGAACAAGTCATTGTGTCCCGATTACGTATTGGTCACACAAGACTAACGCACTCTTATATACTTAAGAACGACGACCACAATGTGGAAACATGTTGTGATGAACAAGCTGACTTACCTCCGACGAAACGCATCTGCTTAGCTTGTCAGGTTTTGCCTGAACTAAGCTAAAGAAGCGTAGTCGCCATTGACGAGCAGATTTATATGGTGTGGTCTCGTTCTGTCTCGTTCGTGGCGTGAGTATAGCGTCACCTATGCAAATTATGCCGACAGTATAAAAGGAGCTCGTTTTTTTGCCAGTGGAAAGCAGCAATCTAAGTAAGAAGAAAGACTGTAAGCATGACGTTATTTCTACTAGAACTTACACATGTCAAACGCCTTTGACTGTTAAACACTTATTCATGGAATGCAGGTTTTTTGCTCACAACAGAAACCATTATTATAAAGCAAACAATATGAAAGATCTATTTGAAAATATCAACATGGGGGACATTCTGTCCTTTTTGAGAGAAATAAAATTATACCATAGAAAAGTATAAATATAATATACAACATATATTACTTCCTAACCATTAGGCATGACATAACCCTAGACGGGTTGATATGCCATTAAAATCAATAAACCAACCAACCAATATAGATAGTGTAACAGCTGCCTTGTCCTCATTCATTTACTACTATCTTGTTTCCCTCTGTCTCATTTGTCATTTCATTCTCAACACAGCGTAAAATTTTCTCTCTCATTCCTCCTCGTGGGATGGTGTCACTCCAAAAAAGTTGTAATATAACCAATATAGATATTCATTAGGCTTAGCTAAGTACAAGGCCATGAATATTGGACACATAGTGAGAATTGAACACACTAATTAGTAATAATATTCACAAGTCTCTCTCTCTCTCATTCCTCCTCATGGGACAGTGTCACTCCAAGTGTCAGTACAAATTACTACCTGTTTTTATGGTGGGCAGCAGAGTCGCTATGCAAAATCTACAACTCGTACTGGCCACTATGCATATGCACAACACATGCTACCCATATTGCTTAGGTCAGGGAAATAGAGTGATGAGACAGCTGTTATGCTATGAATAGACTATATTAGACCAAAAAATGACAGTATAATTCTTAATGATATTGTTGACTCAGAACAATGCATATTTCAAACCCATCTATTGCCTAATGGTCTTATTTTTTAAGGTATAACAATTCACTATTTCTCTGAATTTTTGAACACATAGCATAGTGGATAAAGGCATTGGGTTAAGACAGTTCTAAGTGATAGTTATCTCTAGGCTTCAGGTTAAAGCCTGGTCATGGGCAACTGTAACATAGAATAATAATTAACACAGCTTAACACCTGTACCCCAACTATGGTTAGCGGAATGAGAACAGGATACCCCCGTGGATTGAATAAAGGGTTGGGTTCAAAGTTCCGTGATGACTCTTGATTACAAGAAGGTTCCCGAGTTTGGCTAGGCTCTCGAGTCTGACAAGAAATACATGAGGAAGGTCATAGGGCACATCAGCCGAAATCTTGTAGAGATAATAATGAAGATGAGGACAATAGTCCAAATAATCCAAATAATAACAATTTACTGAATAAAGTAAGTAAAGTCGACGGGGCGGCCTAAAGTCGGTATCAGCCAGTCAGCGAGGGAGTCTATCCCCTTTTCAATAGCGCTAAACCAAGGAGATTGTTTTTTAGCATCTGAGGTGGGGCGCCACACCTTCCATCAGCTCCTTACTTTACCGCACAGATCCCTGTGCTCCTCATACGCTGAGTTGGCGAGGACCGGTATCAAACTAGGAACCTTGTGATTTCTAGCCAAACGTTCTACCGACTGAGCTAACCCGGCCCCTAAAAATAAAATGAAAGTGAAACGGTCGAGAGGTTCAAGAGTGCCATTTGCTCTTCATTCAGAAGATTATCAAGAAGAAAAAAGCAATTTCAGCGGTTAATGACTTTTACACAAAATAACCAACCAACCAACCAACCAACCAACCAAATATAATTCCATTTGCCTGTCAAGGTCATCCTCATTTAAATTTTGTCTCTGCTGCAATTTGAAGGGAGGAAAAAGTTCAAGGTGCGTGTAAACTTAACCTAAACTTAAATGTTTATGATTTTTGTGGCCATCCTTAGGCTTCAAGTGAGAACACTCCCCAATGGAGATCCCTTGTGTTAAGCAGAGCACAATCTTAGTGAAGAAACCTTTGATTTCTCCTTGGTGTCCCTTAGTGTTGGATATGATCCTTTGGTTGTTCCTTGGTGTCAATGTTGGGTATGATCCTTTGGTTGTTCCTTGGTGTCCTTTAGTGTTGGGTATGATCCTTTAGTTCTTCCTTGGTGTCCCTTAGTGTTAGGTATGATATTTTGGTTGTTCCTTGGTGTCCCTTAGTGTTGGGTATGATCCTTTGGTTTTTCCATGGTGTTGGGTATGATCCTTTAATTGTACTTGGTGTTCCTTAGTGTTGGTATGATCCTTTGGTTGTTCCTTGGCGTTGGGTAAAATCCTTGTGTTCAGCAAAGTCCCTCGTTGCAGGTCAGTGTCAAATTACGTGCAGTCCATATCGACAATTAAATAGTTAACTAACCACGTATTAGAGCTGTTGATTGGCTGTAGTTTAATCCACAGGACCATGCCGAGTCTATAAGTTTAAGTGGTGGATTCCAGCTTGCCTTATATAACAAAAATATTTCAACAGCAACTTTGTGCTTCCATAGTGAAAGCTCACCAGATTTTAAAACCGTATCTAAAATGTCATATAACAAAACTTGACTTATCTGATTCCAGAATCTTATTTAAACAAATTGATTTTGTTTTTTTTTGTTTTTTATTTATATATTTTTATTTTATTTCTTTGCTTTTGGATTGCTGCAGGGTTCTAAGCGGATTGGTCTGCTCCCTGGATACTTGCCTGCTGATGGAGACACAGTACCAGTTCCAAGAATTATTCCTCGGAGCTCAAGCTGACTCGGCATTGATGCCTGGTGATGAGTACGAATCAAAAACCAAAATTTCACTTCTTACCTTTGGTGGCAGGCAACAGAGTGATTTCTTGCCAGAAGCCAAAACCTGGCACCATTATTAATGGCACTTCTCCTCATCTTTCTCCTCCTAATCAGCCTCACTCACTCACTCACTTTCTTTCTTTACTTTTACTTTCCATATTATTTCTTATATTCATCTCTTCTTCTTCCTCTTTATTGTTCAGTTTTTTATTTCTTATTACTTCATTCCTTATGCCTTTTTCTTTCTTCTCTTTCCTTCTTTCTCTTTTCTTTTCTTTCTTCTCTTTCTTTCTTTCTCTTTTTCTCTATTTGTCTTTTTTATTTCTTCTTTTTTTTATTTTCATCTTTCTTTCTCTTTTTCTTTCTTTCTTCTCTTTCCTTCTTTGTCTTTTTCTTTCTTTCTTCTCTCTCTTTCCTTCTTTCTTCTCTTTCCTTCTTTCTCTTTTTCATTCTTTCTTCTCTTTCCTTCTTTCTTCTCTTTCCTTCTTTCTTTTTTCATTCTTTCTTTCTTTCCTTCTTTCTTTTTTCATTCTTTCTTTCTTTCCTTCTTTCTCTTTTTCATTCTTTCTTTCTTTCCTTCTTTCTCTTTTTCATTCTTTCTTTCTTCTTTTCCTTCTTTCTCTTTTTCATTCTTTCTTCTTCTCTTTCCTTCTTTCTCTTTTTCCTTCTTTCTTTCTTCTCTTCTTTCTCTTTTTCTTCTTTCTTTCTTCTCTTTTTTCTTTTTTTTCTTTCTTTCTTCTCTCTTTTCTCTTTCTCTCTTTTTTATTTCTTTTTTTATTTCCATCTTTCTTTCTCTTTTCATTCTTTCTTCTCTTTCCTTCTTTGTCTTTTTCTTTCTTTCTTCTCTCTCTTAGCTTCTTTCTTTTTCATCTTTCTTTCTTTCTCTTCTTTCTTTTTTCTTTCTTTTTTTTCTCTCTTCTTCTCTCTCTTCTCTCTTTCTCTTTTTTCTCTTGTCTTTTTTTATTTCTTCTTTTTCTTTTTTCATCTTCCTTTCTCTTTTTCTTTCTTCTCTTTCTTCTATTTCCTTTCTCTTTTTCTTTCTTTCTTTCTTCTCTTCTCTCTTTCTCTGTTTGTCTTTTTTTATTTCTTCTTTTTCTTTATTTTCATCTTCCTTTCTCTTTTTCTTCCTTTCATCTCTTTCCTTCCTTCACTTCCTCTTTCTTACATTAATCTTCTCCTACTCCTCCTCATCCTCCTACTCTCTATTGTTCAGTTTTTTTTTCTTATTCCTCCATTCCTTATGCCTCTTTCTTTCTTCCCTTCTTTCTCTTTTTCTTCCTTTCTTTATTTCTCTTCTCCCTCTTTCTCATCTTCTATCTTTTTTTTCTTTTTCTTTTTCTTTTCTTTTCTGACTCCTTTTCCTACTTCCTTTCTCTTTCCCTTTCTTTGTTTTCATCTTTTTCTACTTTCCTTTTTCCTTCATTTTTTTTTTCTTCTACTTGTCTTCCTTCTTTCTCTTTTTTTTTCCTTTTTTTCTTCCTTCTTTTTTCTCCATCTCTTTCTCTTTTCTTCTTTTACTTTCAATTCCTTTTTTCTCTTTCTCTTTTCTTACTAATTTTTCTTTCTGTTCCTCTCTGTTCAATTCTTCACTTCTATTCCTCCCTCCCTCCTCTATTCCTCTTCTACTTCTTTGTTTCCTTTTTATTACCCCCAGTCGGTAGAGTGTCCAACTAGGAACCACAAGGTTCCTGGTTCGATACTGGCCCTCGCCAATTCAGCGTATGAGTAGCACAGTGATCTTTGTGGTAAAGTAAGGAGCTGATGGTAAGTGTGTGCTCCACCTCAGATTCACAGACAATCTCTTTGGTCTAGCACTAGTGAAAAGGGGATAGACTCCCTCGATCTGGCTGATACCGACTTTAGACCACCCCGAACAACTTCTTTTCCTCTCTTTCGTCGCTTTGCTCTATGAACTTTCATTATCTATTTCAGTCACTCTTTTCACCCTCTTTATTTTCACTCTCTCCCCACCCTCTCACACTCTCTCTCTTTCTCTCTCTTTCTTCCTTGTCCACTCTTTTTTTCCCTCCTCTTCTTCCTCCCTTCTCATTTCTTCTTTTCACCCTCTCTATATTCTGTTTCTCTCTCCCTCTCTCACACACTCTCTCCCTCTTTCTCTCTTATCACCCCCTCTTTCTTTTCCTTTCTTTCATCCTATTGCTCTATCAACCTTCACTATTTTTTTCAACCACTCTCCTTTCCTTACCATCTCTTCCTCTTTTTTCTCTCCCTCTCTCTCTCTTCTCTCTCTCTCACTCACACTCCCTTGTTCACTCTTTTTCCCCTCCTCATCTCCCCCCTTCCTTCTTATTACCCCCCTTTTCTTTTCCTCTCTTTCTCCCCTTTGCTCTGTAAACTTTCATTATTTTTCTAAGTCACTCTCCTCTCCACCCTCTCTCTTTCTCTCTCTCTTCTCTCTCTCTCCCTTGTTCACTCTTTTTCCCTCCTTCTCATTCCTTCTTATCATCTCTTTCTTTTCAACCTCTCTATATTCTGTTTCCCTCTCCTTCTCTCACACCTTCTCTCTCCCTCTCTCACTCCCTTGTTTACTCTTTCTCCCTCCTCATCTTCCTCCCCCTCTCATTCCTTCTTATCATCCCCTCTTTCTTTTCCTTTCTTTCACCCTATCGCTCTACCAACTTTCACTATTTTTCTCAATCACTCTCCTTCTCTATTTTTTCTCTCCTCTCTCTCACACACTCACTCTCTCTCTCTCTCACACATTCCCTTATCCACTCTTTTTCCCTCCTCATCTCCCCCCCTCTTCTCATTCCATCTTTTTCCTTTCCTTTCCTTTCCATTATTACTTATCTCTAATCATCTTCCAGCAAAATCAGATCAAACAAAATTCCCACTCTCCTCGTCCAGATTGAATTTCTCTCATCTATTTCCCAAAACTGATCAACAACTCATCTATAATCATCCATTGGCACACCGCTGTGCACTCTCATACCTATCATTTTATCAACATCACTTTTTAACAAGTTTTCTTCAGTTTAGTTCAGTCGGTAGAGTGTCCGGCTAGGAATCACAAGGTTCCTGGTTCAATACCGGCCCTTGTCAACTCAGCATATGAGTAGCACAGGGATCTGTGCGGTAAAGTGATGAGCTGATGGTAGGTGTAGTACTCCACCTCAGATGCTAAAAACAATCTTCTTGGTCTAGCGCTAGGGAAAAGGGGATAGACTCCCTCGTTGTATGATTCATACCAACATTAGGCCGACGACAAATTCCAATAACATATGCGTCCTGGGTATGATATTAAACTGCATCTAATGGTAAGGTTCCAATTCTGGAGGTCGCTGAGCAGTCCATGACATGCAACACTCCACATTGGTTGTCACTTAGGCTAGACAGTGGACCAGTGATCAATCGGCTGGTCATGTCAAGCCCTAGTACGTATATGATTGTCCCAACAGCAAGCCCCAACTCTTTTTATCATATATATATTTACCAACCCCTCCGCACGAGCAGGATGTGACACAAGGTCAATTTCTTAAACGGAGTTTAACAGGTTTGAATTCAGAGTTTTCCTTCTCCTAGACCGGTTGCCTAACCAAGGTTAAAGAGCCCGGTCTGCCCTACTATTTACCCATAGCTGGAGGGAGAGTAGGATTCATACCTTTCCCAAGGGTATTAGCGCTAAGTGAAATGCAATTATCACGTCCAGGATTTGAACTCGCGGCGACAAGCCCATTTCCCATGACTTTAACCATTACACCACGCACTCCTACTCTTTTTATCATATATGTGCTAGAAAGCAGTGGCTGGGGGGTTTTATTGTCCTTGGTATGACAATAAACTTTGATGGTGATGTTCCATTTCTAAAGCTCTGAGGAATGTCAAGTACCCCTTCATCACCATTACTCCCATGTCCACTCTGACTTAGAGTGGTAGTACCCATTAGTGTCCCATCTATTTGTTGAATAGGTTAAAATGAATTCTAAAAAATGTGTTTAAAAAAAAAGAATTTACAAAATTGAGTACCCGGCAAGAATGATAAATGTCTTCAGCATAAAATAACCCAACAAGGTTTGACATGCTGTAAAATCCAACCAGCCAACCAACTCATACCATTTCACCGATAATGAATAATACCAACACCATCTATATAAAGGGCAGTTTGTATGTATGTATGTCTGGAGGAAACTATGAAAATAAAACAATTAACGACAAGGTAAATATATGTTGTGGGGTTTTTAAGGGTCAAAAATATGACAAACGACTGGTAAAAATGGATACAAATGTATTGAACAAAAAGGAGTAGAAATTACAGAAAAGAAAGTGGAGATTGCGTCCGACCATACAATTGCGAGCTGATTCACATTGCTTTGAGTCAAGCCACAATTGTTCCTGCTACTTATGCTGTAAAATCCAACTAACTAACCAACCAACCAAATCTAATTCTGGAGCTCTGGGGAGTGTGGAGTACCCCTTCATCACCATTACACCCAGGTCGACTCTGACCCAGAATGGTAGTACCTATTAGAGTCCCATCTCTGGGTTGAATAGAAAAAATAAGTTTAAAAAATAATTGAGTTTAAATATTTTTTTAAAATTTTGAATGTCCATCAAGAATGAATTTTTAAAAAAAGTATTTGGCCTAAAATAACCCAACAAGGGTTGACATGCTGTAAAATCCAACCAACCAACCAATAAAATGCAAGATTATATTTATTGGACAAGGTGAGTTTGGTACAAGGCTACATTTCTTGAGCATCTTTGTATGGAGTGTCCTTTATCCACTGACTTTACTCTGAGTTTCCATGGCAGAGTAGCTACCATGCTGGACTGCAACATCATAGTAAGCTAAAACTCCAATTGCTAATACCCTTGGGAAAGGTATGAACTCCCTTCATCTCCCTATGGGTTAAATAGTACCACTACTGTTGTTCTACAATGATGGCTTTGCCATTAAATAACCCATGAAAGTTGATATGCCATTAAACAAAGAAACCAGACCCAACACCTTTGTACTTTCTGCCAAGGAAAACATTTTTATGAAGAAACTTTAAAATCAGGTATGACTGAGCATGTATGAAAGAAGAAGGGTGCACACAAACCCTGATGGAGGGAAATCAAAATAATAGACAAGGTACACCTTTGGAGAGTAAGATGGTATAGCTTACACCAGCATTTGATTGGTTGAATTTTACGGCATGTCAACTCTTGTTGGGTTATTTTAAAGTTGATGAGTGTAGTCAAGATTCATCTTTTTCTATAATCTAAAAGATTCTTATTTTACTATAATCAATAAAAATTTATATTTTATTATTATAATCCAAAAAATTCATATTTTACTATTGATATATCTGGGTAAGGGATATATTAGTAGAATTAGTAGTGTGGTACACTCAAGCTGGTAAGTAGTAATACTGGTGCAACCTCGTAGTAGTAGGCGTAATAATAGTAGGCAATTGTACTTCTACATTGTTCGGTATTTATAGATGACATCAGTCAATCATATTACCGTGAGGGGAGTACCTAAGTGTTTTCATATTCATTACATCAACTATCATCTAAATAAATTCATATTTTTCTGTAATCTAAAAATTACAAATTTGGCTATAATCTAAAAAATTCATATTTTTCTATAATCTAAAAATTTCTTCATGTAGAAATAAAGTTGGTGGAGTGACCTGTTATTGGTATCAGTCAGACAGCGAGGGAGTGTATCCCCTTTTCACTAGTACTAGACCAGGAATATAGTTTTTGAATCTGAAGTGGAGCACCACACCTACTGTCAACTCCCCACTTTACCAAACAGATCCAAGCTGTGCTACCCATGTGCTGAGTTGACTAGGGCCAGCATCAAACCCAGAACCTTTTCCGCCCTGTCGGCTGGGGCGTTAGAATGCACCGACTGCCCTTTGCAGAGGGGTAAGACTCCCCCAATGGGGCCACCTGTTGGCCATGAGTGGCAACCCGTGATGCTTAAGGATAGAGCCCAGGTGGATGAGCAGTTCATGACTTGCAATACTCCACTTTGGCCATATCTTGGGCTAGATGGGTGGTCAGAGAAGCACTCTCCCATCAATCGACTGGTCACATCAAGCCCTAGCACCTATATGATTTTCCCAACCCTATTGCCCTTATGGCAAGCCCCAACCCCTTTTTATCATATGGGTGCTAGAAGGCAGTGGCTGAGGGTCTACATGTCCTGGGAATGACGCTAAACTCTATCTGATGGTAAGGTTCCAGTTTTGGAGGTTTGGGGAATGTGGAGCACCCCTTCATACCCATTGCTCCCTGGTCCACTCTGACCCGGAGTGGTAGTACCTGTTAGGGTCCCATCTATGGGTTAAATAGAAAAACATGAGTTGATAAACAAAATTGTATTATGCATTAAGAATGAATTTATTTCACAACTTTGTTGGCATTAAATGACCCACCGAGGTTGATATGCCATAAACAAACCAAACCAAACCAGAATCTTGTAGTTCTGAGACATATGCTCTTCCAACTGAGCTAAACTGGCTTTAAGCTGATATCTAATCTTCATCTTATTTGTTATTCGTTTTTGCTTTTGGGTAATTCCATGTCAAATCATCCAGAAAAAAAGTAAAATTGTCACCCACCCCCTTCAATTGTGGACTAACTTAACATTAGACAATCCCCAAAATTTGAGCTTCCAATTCTAAAAATTGGCAGAGTTATGTCGATTTTTAGCTTTCCGAATTTGAAGGCAGTCGCGAAAAATGGGGACATTTTGTAATGTATTTTTGTCTGTAAAATGAGTTCTAGTGCTTCCCTACTCCTAAAAATTGGTTTATAAAAGCATTTTTGCCCAGTGAAACCAAAAATCCTATCAAAAATGTTTTAAAATCAACCAATTTTAAGTTATTGATGATTTCTGATCAATATCCTGATCTGGTACTGCATCTATGACAAATTTTTTTTCTTTTATTATTTCAGATATATTGAACATTATTTGTACTAAAAAGATAGTTTGGTTTTTGCTCAGAACCGAAACTTCGCCAAATTCAGAAAAATTGAAGGAGTTGGGTGCCATGGCCTGGATGATTTGACATAGAATTACCCTTTTTTTTAATTCAATTATTTGATAATCAATTTCAAATTAAATCCTGCCCCATGATTATTTTCTTCTATTACAGTAATTCAATCATGATAGATATGCTGTCAGTAGAAAGGAATCACATTCTCGTTCGGTCGTATTTGATTGGTGGACCAACTGAACGAATTCTACCTTCTCGAATCCTTCAACAGGTGAGTCATTATTTCTTCAAACTGCTGTTGCATAATCTATGTGGTTTTATAAATCCCTAAAGAGAGCTCAATGTATAATAAGACTGATTTACAAAGAAATTGAGAAAAGCACAACAATAGCTGTTTTAACCTAATTTGGGGGTGCTGAATTCAGATTTGAAATCCATTTTTACTCATCACCTCTAGTTTTTTAGATATGCATACTGTACATTTTGTACACATACTGTACATAAAGGCGTATATGCATTCAGGGTTAATTTCTAATATTGTGTGACTTATGTCTTCTTTTTTAGTTATTATGCAGTATTGAAGTAAGTCAGACAGTCAACAATTGGTTTCAGCAATGTGACTGTCCAAGCCTAACCATGCAGTTACTAGTTCTCCAATGAACCCACTATAACAGCTTAAATAATTACTGCCACTACTGCCAGGAAGAGTCCATTAAGCTGAGGAGGTGTTTGACTGTTCCACTGTCCAATAGTTAACAATCTGTAACAGTCATTTCCAGACTGCAGGTTCAATCCTGGCTAAGGGTGAAAGTAACACAGAATAACAATTAACAGTATTCTACATGCAGGAAACTGAGAGCATGGGAAGCATTTAAGTCAGTCTGTAGTGGCTTCCTTGGTAACACACATGTACCAAATTACAAAGCCTGTATTGAGAAGTTGCTAAAGACTTATGAGGATATGGGATGCCAAATGTCACTCAAAATTTATTTTCTCCATTCCCACCAACTTCTTCCCTCCAAACCTTGGAGCAGTGAGTGATGAGCACAGAGAAAGATTCTACCAAGACATTACAAAGATGGAGAGCAACTACCAAGGCAAGTGGAACCCCGGCATGATGGGAAACTTCTGCTGGATGCTCTAGCGTGAGATCCCGGAGGCAAAATACAGCAGATCATCTAAGAAAACACACTTCTAACTATCTGTGGTACTATGAATTGTGTACATTGTGTCATCTAAGTATATTTATTCCGTCAATGTTCTTTATCTATCCTGTTTTATCTGTAATAAGCTGCTGCAACTGTTGAAATAAGTACGTATATACTCTGTATATACTAAAATGAGACTATTTAAAAGACAGAAAACTAGAGGTGATAGAGCAAAACTGTTTATAAATTTGAATTCAGCACACCCAAATTAGTAAAAAAAAAAAAAACACCTATTCACATTCTTGCCTCAGACAAACAATATTTTTTTGTAAACCAGTGTTATTGGCAACACCCTGTAGGAGAATTCTGCAGGGAGCGGGGGGGGCAGTGTTTTCATATCACGGGATGGAAAACTACTGGACAGTTGAAATCTTGCATATCACGTGATTTTGACTTAGTTAGTCAGTTGGCAGTCAGACCCTGGTTGGAACAGACGTGTTACAGCCCGGCTGTCAGCTCCGTGTGATGAGTTAGGAAACGACAAATGAAATTTTAAAAAGCCACATGTCTTGTTGATCAGTTGTTGCATGACTTAAATGCATGCCCTTAGTTAGAAAGACTGGCCAGGCAAGAAAATGAAGAACTGACAAGAGAAACCAAACTAGACGATCATGCCACCTGTAGGCCATGGGTGGTAACAAGTGACAGAATCCTGGTGGTTGAGCAGTCCATGACATGAAACACTCCATTTTGTGACTTTACTCAGACTAAACAGGCAGTTGGAGAAGCCCTCTCTGATCAATCGGCTGTTCACGTCAAGCCCAAGCATTTAGATGATTGTCTCAAGCCTATTGCCCTTATGGCAAGCCCCCAACCCTTTTATCATATATGTGCTGGAAGGCGGTGGCTGAGGGTCTTAGTGTTCTGAGTATGACGTTAAACTGCATCTAGTGGTGAAGTTTCAATTATGGAGCTTTGGGGAGTGCGGAGTACCCCTTCATTGCCATTACTCCCAGGTCCACCCTGACCTGGAGTGGTAGTATCTGTTAGGGTCTCATCGATGGGCTACATAGAAAAAAATGAGTTTCAAAAAATGTGTTTAAAAAAGATTGAGTTTTTAAAAAAAAGAATTTTCAATACCCATCAAGAATAAATAAAACAAATTGTCTTAAGCATAAAATAACCCAACAGGGGTTGACATGCCTTAAAATCCAACCAACCAACCAACCTTCCTTTCTCACCATAACTTTTTCTCTCACTCCATACAATACTCCTTTTTCTGTGTACTTCTCTTTCTATCTTTATGGTCATTTCCTTTTCTTGATAAGTTAAAGTGGGAATTCTTCCAAGCTCTATCTGTGTCAGTGCTACTGTATGGCTACACTGCTTCGACTTTAACAAAACACTTGGAGAAACACTTGATAACTATCATGCCATCAGAGATGCTGATAGGTATGTGTTGTATCCCGAGATGTAGGATATACAGAAATGATAATAAAACAGAGAATATGTTAACAATAACAATATTGGTTTTATTTATTTTTCACTGACAGGGAAATACAGTGGATGGTTTTGGATTAGAGTTCTGGCTTGATGTTAGGATACACGTGTGTCACCTACTCGGTTCTGATCTGCTCTACCGTCTTTTTTCCCCTCCTCTTCAGAGAGTCCAGTTCGAATCGTTAGGGGGAGATAACTCTCCCTAACAGTATGCATCCTGCATCCCTGATGCATAAAAATCTAAAAGGATGCAGTAAAATCATATCCATGCATCCCAGTGTTTTTCGTTTTTCTTCCCTCACTATTTCAAGCTAACTGTAAATACATTTCAATTGTTTCTTAGAAACAAATTACACAGGATAGGTTACAAGGTAGGAGTTAGACAGCTTTAGTTGTTTTCCTAGATCATGAATAAAAATCCTACAATTTATTAAGAAACTTTAATTGGGACCCATAAATTTTCCCGAGGACTCATTCAAAGCAAATATGTGCGTCTCAGGATGCACTAAATAAAAAGCTATCAGCATCACTGATATAATTTTAAAATGTTATGTAATTCACGGTTATTTCCTATAAGTCTAACATGATGAAAGGGCAACCACACTTTACTGATAAATTATTTATTGATCTACTAGGAAAAAAATTAAAGCTTCAGTCTCGATAATATTTTTTTGTTTGTTTGTTTATCCTATCTTGTAATTTCTGAAATGAGTTTTTGGCAACTTTTCCAAACGTGACGCATTTGGGAAATTATTTGAAACAAAAACCATTCCACATATGACTCATGCAGTAACCCAGAGATGCTGATAGGTATGCATCCTGCATCCCTGACGCACAAAAATCTAAAAGGATGCAGTAAAATCATATCGATGCATCCCAGTGTTTTTCTTTTTTCTTTCCTCACCATTTCAAGCTAACTGTAAATACATTTCATTAAGAAACTTAAATTGGGACCCATAAATTTTCCCGAGGACTCATTCAAAGCAAATATGTGCATCCCAGGACGCACTAAATCAAAAAGCTATCAGCATCTCTGTGCCATGCGCACTTCCATCAGGTCCAAATTTATGTAGGGAATGTAAGATGGATTGCTTCCTGGACGTTTAAAATATTCCGTTTTAGCCGTGATTTCTACAGAAGAGGGACAAAGCATCTTTTCTTGTCAAAATGAACACCATTTTTTTTTTTTTTTTTAAATTTTGTAAATTTGATATGTGCACATGACACTTAAGAATGATACAAAATCATTTGACAAGATTTATGAGGTGAGAAATCGGCCTGCACCTTCGCTCACCCCATCACTCGAGGTCAACAAGTGTCCGTTTTGGCTTCTGAAAAAGCCATTCAGTCCAACTCAAACGTCCTCTGTTCATCGGCTATCAATCAATGAAACGTGGATTCCCTGAAAAAAAAACGTTGGAAGAGGGAGGAGGAGGTAGGAGGAGTGGTAGGAGGAGGAGGAGGTGGATGGTTCAAAGCAAGGCTTTTGATTCTATATCCTGCAAAACCGATCTAAATCCACACTATCCTGTGTTTCCCAGGGGAAATTAGAGACAGCCTCTTATGGATTAAGATTTCCCCCCAAAAGCCACCAGTTGTGAGTAGCATCGACTGTCACAATGCCAATCACATGAAATAGACATTTCCATTCATAGATAAAATCGACGGAAAAACATATTGCTAAAAATTAAGCTCACTTTGGTGATATTCAGTAATGTGTATGTGTGTGTGTGTGTGTGTGTGTATATATATATATATATATATGTATATTTGGGCAGCATTCTTTCATTTATACATGTAGAATTAAACAAAAGACACATCTCCTGTTTAACAATTTTATTTTTGATCTTTTCGAGTTTTCTGGCCAACTTTTTAATATTTGGGTGGAATTTGTGGATAAGTCCACTAAAGTTCAAGTCCCAAGTACTTTCGGCACTTCGAAGTGCCATCATCAGGGGTGATGTGTTCCAGTTATTTTTAAATTATATTAATGTGGAGGCTGGAAAAGATAAAAAATAAAATTGTTAAACAGGAGATGTGTCTTTTGTTTAATTCTACATGTATATATATATATATATATATATTATATAATATATATATATATATGTGTGTGTGTGTGTGTGTGTGGAGAAAAGTAGACAAACACGGTATGTTATGGAAACTGGATGTTTATTGTCGACGATGCAACCTTATCAGTCATTTAGACCTTCTTCAGGACTCGAATTTAATTCTTGCTTCAATGAAGGACATTTTCAAAATGGTGAGAACAGTAGGTTGTCAGTAGGGGCAGGGGTGGTTGGGGGTGGGTAGTGGATTGGAAATTCAAGTTAAATATACAGACAGATACACAGAAAGATAGATACTACTGAATAAAAATAGACAAATAGATGAACAGTAAGATTTTTTTAAAAAACAAAAAAACTTGCACATATACAACTAATGACAAATCCAGTTCCCAAACATACATATATATAAAAGACAATTAAAACAGACATACACACATACTCATTCATCTTGACCCATCCCCATCATCCAACATTCTGGACCAACACCTGCATCACCATATAAACACTCCCCATCTCCATATAAACACTCCCCATCTAGAGAGAAGAAAAACCACATATTGTCGTTTTAACCTCATCATATTTCTCCCATATATATGTATATATACATGTGTATTGAAAGGGAAAATGAATAAAGGAAAGAAAATGTTGAATGGATAAAATAGATTTAATATGAGTTACAAACATGTGTTTCAGCCAGGAGTTTGTTCATGTACACATTGTATTCTATTTATTATTATTTTAAATATAAAATAAAATATTTAAGTATACAAAAGAAAACGCCTTTTTCCGGGTAAAATGTTTGATATTTTAAGTTAAAACTGTCAAAATACAGAGAATTTTGAAGTGTCAATAAAATCAAAAATTCCCCCTTTTTTCAAATGTCACTCTTCACCGAATATATCCTTTATTCTCTAACTCTCATCAAACATCTATTTCTCCAATTGTAAAGTGTCTCAAATAATTAAAAAAAAAAAAATTATTTTTTCAAACACTTCAAAATTCTCAATGTATAATAATTAATAAATTAATCATATACAGAGCAATATTTAATAATAATATATATGTGTATATACGAATGTATGTATATATATATATATATATATATATATATCATCATTGTGGTGGTCTAAAGTCAGTATTAGCCAGGCACCAAGGGAGTCTATCTCCTTTCCACTAGTGCTAGACTAAGGAGTTTGTTTTTAGCATCTGAGGCAAAGCACCACACATACCATCAGCTCTTTACTTTACCACACTGATCCCAGTGCTACTCATACAGAGTTGGCGAGGGCCAGTATTGAACCAGGAACCTTGAGGTTCCCAGCCAAACACTCTATCGACTGAACTAAACCAACCCTATATGTATATATATATATATATACATTTGTATGTATACTCTTTAGTGAGGTTACTCAGTCAGCAACAAGATGTATCTGAATGAGTTTGTAACATGACTGGGGGGCAGGGTTGGTAAGGGGGTTGTCAAAAACATTGAATTGCCTCGGTCTGTGTGAACAAGCTTACACAACAAAAACAAAAATTGCAACAACACTGAAGAAATTTACCATCACACTTTCAAGCCTGGAAGATCTGGCCTCCAACAGACAGGGTTGGCGAGACATGTACTGCACAGTAGCTGAGTGGCTCAATATCAAGATTAACAGGGCTGCAGAGCAGTGACATCTTCATCGTCATGAACCACCAAATGCAGATGGGAATTTCCCTTGCAATGTGTGTAACCGCATCTGCAAGTTCACAATTGGACTAACTAGCCACCAGAGGGTCCACAACTGTTGAAGACATGGAGTGACATCATTGTTGTCTGTGACGGACTTCTAAGAGAGAGAGAGAGATATATATATACATGTGTATATACGTACGTGTGTATATATATATATATAAATTTTGTTATCTGGTTTTAAAGTATGTAGGATTTTTAACTAAGATTATTAATCAACTCATTTCCCCATATATACCCACTAATTACAGTCTGAAATCCAGCCATGATCTACTCCAAATCCTACATACTTTAAAACCAGATAACAAAATCATAGCTTCACTTAATGTTGAAAATCTTTTCACCAATGTTCCAGTCAAAGAAACTATAGACATCGTCATTGAAAAAAAAAATATATATATATATTGTATGCTCCCAAAACCCGGTAGATCTCTCTAGGCAGGGACTAAAATATATACATATATATATTATTTATATTTTGCTTGAAGGCAATTATAATGCATGTATCGCATAAAATTCGATAATTATAGAAAATAATCTTGACAAGTGAATCCCGGCAAAGGATGGCTCGCTATGTAGAACACCGTACAGACTGTTTCGACTTTATTAAGTCTCATCAGCGATGTATACTAATGACTTCCCTCCGACAGAAATCGAGACCGTGACCTCAGCAGGCATAGTCAGAGACCATATCGCTTCGGCCGCCAGTACATAGTGAACAATCCCTACGAAATTAACCTTGTCAATGATACTTACACGCCTCTACCATAGTAGGTAAGGGGACGTTTATTGAGTAGTAAACAAACCAGGCCGTAAGCTCTTTGGCGAAGTGAATAAGATTTTTGGATGTTTGTTTTTTAGAAGCATTGTTGAATAAATTACTATTTATATTTTGCTTGAAGGCAATTATAATGCATGTATCGCATAAAATTTGATAATTATAGAAAATAATCTTGACAAGTGAATCCCGGCAAAGGATGGCTCGCTATGTAGAACACCGTACAGACTGTTTCGACTTTATTAAGTCTCATTAGCGATGTATAATTTGTATAGCACTGAAAGTGGGGGAATCATATGTAATCTAATTACATATGATTCCTCCACTTTTAGTGCTATATATATATATATATATGCTACCAAATCGCAGTAGAGCTCTCTAGGGTTGACTTAAATTAACTTTCACTGCCAGCATAAAGCAATGATCATCTGTATACAGACTGGATCTCTCTGGTGATTGTAAAAATATATAAACAAATGTATGTATTTAATAGTTTAAATACCACCCCTTTACGCCAACTGTCAAATGGCCGAGAGGTTAATGAATTGGACGGACGAAAAATCAGTCGGATTTCGCCCCCAGTCAGAGGTAGCCACACTGAAGAGACATGAAACGTTGAAACACAGTGTCTGTGGATGACTTTTTATATATATATATATATATATGTAAACTCTTTTGTGAGGTTACTCATTTAGCAACAAGATGTCTCTGAATGAGTTTGTAACATGTGACTGTTTGTTTGGGGGGGGTCAAAAACATTGAATTGCCCCAGTCTGTGTGGACAACCTTACAGAAAAGAAAAAAACAACAATCACACTGACAAAGTCCGTGTTTCAATCCGTGGAAATTATCATCCGACTGTCCATGAAGATATAGGAGAATCTATAAAAGGTTTATTCACCCCACATCCGCCCCCCACCCCCGCCTGATTTCAAAAGAAAAACTGACAAGGTATTGTGTTGACAGCGGAATGTGCACCAAGTTTGCTGGCTGATGAACAAAAGATGAAACATGTCAGTTAGGAGTTGCTTAATTGGCCCTACTATACAGATTTGACCCCTGCAGACTTTTTTTTTTCGGGGGTGGGGGCAGGAATCCATCTTGAAAGGTCATTGATTTCAACCAACAGAAGAGATAGAAGAAAATGTGCTACAAAACATCTATATGGGAGGCACGTGGGTGTAATGGTTATTAGCCTTAGGAAATGGATTCGTCAACCCGAGTTCAAATCCTGGACGAGGCTGTTTGCATTTCACATTGCACTAATACCCGTGGGAAAGGTATGCATCCAACTACTCTCCCTCCACCTGAATTTAAATCTATTTCTACACTAATCGTCCAAGAAGTGACGGTGCCAATCATGGTATAACAAGTGAAGTGGAGTGAATATGATTAGTTATGTAATGGTTAGAGTCATAGGAAATGGACTCGTCGACCCGAGTTCAAATCCAGGACAAAGCTACAGTTCTCATAGTGCTAATACCTCCAACTATGGGTAAATAGTAGGGCAGACTGGGCTCTTTAACCTTGGTTAGGCAACCAGTCGAGGAGAAGGAAAACTCTGAATTCAAACCTGTTGAACTCTGCTTGGCGTGGAATAGGCTCAGTCCTAATTAGTGATCTAATTTACTAAGTAATACTAAGTACGAAGATGATTTTTAATTAAATAATTTTTTTTAAATATTAAATGTTTTTTCATTTTATTTATTTAATTTTTATCCCACTCCCTCGGGAAATATATTTTTAAAATCAATCTTTACACCACCCGGAGGGCGTTTTTTTTTTTTTTTTTTTTTTTGCTAATATGAATAAGATTCATTGAAATTGATCTGATGGTTTCATCAACAGAGAGAGAAAAAATGTCCAGATTTTTTTTTTTCTTTGTTTATTCATGTCAAAACTTTTTCTTTTCTTTGAATTATTTTTTGGAGTCAGATTTCTTTCTGGATGAAATGAAAATTTCCATTTCTAAAACTTGGGACAAGTTTAATGTAATTACATGAAATGTCTAAAATGATGCAGTGTTTATAGAAAAGAAATATATAAAGAAAGAAAAAAAGGAAAGAAAAAAAACAAAATGGTTTCTCCTTCTTCATTTGCATCTGATGGAATTTATTTTCTGTCCAAATCAAAAATGGTGAATATTCAAAGAGGACTCATTCCAAAACCATTTCTCAAGACAAATGGCTTCTTCCTGTAGAATGAAAATCATACTCACCTTTATAGGAAGGCTGTGACTAGCATCCAGACGCCAGAAAAAAAAAAGGCAGAGAGTAACCGAATACACTCTCTAGCAACTGAGAGAACATAGTCAAGTGTTGAGTATATTCGAATAAAAATATACACACTCAAACCAGCATCCAATCAAAATCATAGAAATAGACTTGACCATGCTACAAAGTAGAATAGTCTAACAACTATAGAATATGTCCCCCGTTTTTCTCTCCCATAAATCTGAAAGCCCTTGGTAGTTTTCACTGAAACTCAAGTGACAAAGTGTTGTAAAGGAGAATATTTACCTTACAAGAAAGTTGGATTCGTCCAACAAAACGAATAAAAAATAAGGACTACACGAGGGTATTTGTCAAGTAGTACCTAGTCTTGCTAACAGAGTTTTCATTACTGTTGGTTGAAGAACTGCATAAATTCTATTTATTTAAAACCCCTTTGTACCAAATATTTTTCAGATTCAATGTTGTTTATTGATAAACTCAGTTACAACACAAAGCCAGCACTTTCCTCAGTATTCTTCATAATTTCATGTTTTGTTTTATAGAATTTGACAATTAACATCTTAATACTATTTGGATTATTCGGACTATTGTCCTCACCTTTATTGTTATCTGTACAACGTTTCCAAAATATAATAAATATAATAATCCATATAATACTAATTATCAAGCCTCATCTCAAAAATTCAGGGAAATAATTAACATTTTTTTTTTTCTCTTTTATATTTGTTCCAGGATTCTGAAAACCCTTATCCGTTCCCTTTATTCTCAAATTTTCCAGTTCCTGCTTCTTACATTCCAGAATTACCAAAATGGAATCCTACAAATCAAGGTATCTCAAATATTCAAAACTTTTTCTTTTTTTTTTTTTTCAATTTACAATATGTTAGCATTATTCAATATGTTAGCATTATTACAATACAATTTACAATATGTTAGCATTATTATATGTTATTTATAACATATTTACAATATTTACAATATGTTAGCATTAAATCAATACATTAATCATTAAATCAATTTTAATAGTATTTTTAATATTTCACATTTATAATTAATTTATAATTTAATAATTTGATATTATTATAATTTATAATTTAAATTTATTTAATTTATATTTATAATTTTTAATAGTGAATTTAATTAATCATTAAATCAATTTTAACCTTAATGACATATTAAATCAATACATTAATCATTAAATCAATTTACAATATGTTAGCATTATTCAATATACAATATGTTAGCATTCATAATGGGGTTGATGTGCGCCCCTGCTAACAAACACATGTTTTGTTTTTTATCTTTTTTTTATTTTTCACCAAAATATTTTTTAAAATCTTTTAAGATGATTACATGTAAGTGTGGACTAATGTAGCATAGTCACCAACAACTGCTATAAAGAGGTGGCACTGAACTCCCCCGAACTCCAGAACTGGAGATTAACTCTTTATCTACCACTGCAATAGCCATGTCCCAAATGGTTGATAAGCATGTTGAATGTTTCATTTTTAAAATTAGATGAAATAAAATGGGATAAATAAGAAATCTGATTAAGTGACACCAGATAATCTGGATTTATATTTTTGCATTGCATTTTGAACAATTTGGATGGTCTCATTTTTAACCAGAGGTGTTGCAGAATGATAACAGACAGAAGATTGAGGAAAATGCTTATTAATATATATATAAGATATATTCAGTTGATTTATTTTCTCTTTTACTTTCTTTCTATGATTGATCATACATAGACATATTTTTACATACAAACACTTTACGTATATTTGATACCATCAGCCAAAGAGGAAAAGACCAGGGGGAAAATAGATCAACTCCAAATATCTTATATTTCACTAGAACTGACAGTCACCATTGTTTGTTTATTTGTTGTTTTTTTTTTTTTTTTTTTTGTTTTTGGTTTTTTTTTTATATTTGTCTTTGTCTGATTGTAACACTATTGTGTTTTTTGGAATCAAAGACAAGAGTGTTTTTTTTGTCCTCCCTAAAATAAATCTCGTAAATTTACCCTTCATTCTTTATTTCATTCTTATTTTACTTACATTTTTTTATACAAAATTTTTCGAGTCAAAATTAGGTCAGAATATCTTTGACCACAAGAGCACTTGACTAGGAATTGCAAGGTTCCTGGTTCGATACCAGCCCTCACCAACTCAGCATATGAGTAGCACAGCGATCTGTGCAGTAAAATGAGGAGCTGATGGTAGGTGTGGTGCTCCACCTCAAACACTAAAGAAAAAACAATCTTCTTGGTCTAACGCAAGTGTAAAGAAGATAGACTTCCCTCGCTGTCTGGCTGATACCAACTTTAGACCACCCCAACTTTTTTATTTTATTTTAGACAGCAGAAATACAACATCCATCTATCTTTCTTTATAGCTAATTAATACTATATTTCTCCAATCTTTCTTCTTTCTTGTCCTGGGTATGATGTTAAATTACATATAGTGTTGAGGTTCAAATTCTGGAGTTCTGGGGAGAGTGAAGTATCCCTTTATTGCCATTACTCTCAGGGCCACTCTGACATGAAGTGGTACTGCCTGTTAGGGTCCCATCTATGGGTTAAATAGATCAAAAAATGTGTTTTTAAAAAGATTGGGTTTGAAAAAAAAATTGAACTCATTAAAAATAAACCATTAAAAAACATTAAATAATATCAAATTAAATATTAAATTAAATTAAATGATATTAAATGAAATATTATAAATAAATCCATTAAAAATTTTTTTACATTATTTAAAAAAAGTTTTATTAAAAAATAAACCATAAAAACCCATTAGATAATATTAAATGAAATATTAAATGAAATTAAATGATATTAAATGAAATATCATAAGTAAACCCATTAAAAAATTGAATATCCATTAAGAATGAATAAAACAAAATGTCTTCATCATGAAATAACCCAAGGATTGACATGCTGTAAAATCCAACCAACCATCATTTTTCTTTTTCTAAATATCTTCCCACTCTTTCTTTGTCTTCTCACTCTTTCTTTTAGATATTTACATAAAGAAAGAGTGAGAAGACAAAGAAAGAGTGAGGGGGGAGGAATATGTAGAAAAAGAAAGATCTTCTCATTCTTTTTCTAAATATCTTCCCACTCTTTCTTTCTTTATATCTTCCTCTTCTTTCTTATTCTGAATATTTTATTTCCAACAAACAAGATGCATGCTTTACAAAACTATTTGTGGGAACTGCCCCTCACTGTAACCCCCTCCAAGTCCATTTCAAACACCAGTAGAAAACCCTCTAGTCATAATACCACTAAATGATTTGTTGGGTGATATTGGCATAGAATTATTTCAATGTTAAATGGGCATCTTATATGCCAGGAATTGGGGTATACCTCCCCCTTTTTTGCTTTAGATCCCCCCTCACTCTTTATATATTCCTACTCTTTCTTTCTTCCCATCTATGGGTTAAATAGAAAAATGTATTTATAAAAAAATTGTATTATCCATTATGAATTGATTTATTTCAAAACTTTATCTGCATTAAATGACCCACTGAGGTTGATATGCCGTAAAACAAAACAAACTTTCTTTCTCTAAATCTCCCCACTCTTCTTTTCTACTCTTTCTTTTTCTTTTTTTTAAAAGTTGCTTACAGTACCAAGTATTACTAAATGGTCACCCATCTAAATACTGACCAGACTCATTATTGCTTAACTTACAAAGCTTTGTACAGTCTGTCACAAAGGCTGTAGGTTGCTTACAGTACTTGCTGTTACTAACTGGTCACCCATCTAAGTACTGACCAGATTCATCATTGCTTAACTTATTTACTTAGCTTAATCTGGTACACAGGTATCAGGTTGCTTTACAGTACCTATTCTAACTAAATAGTTACCCATCTAAGTGCTGAACAGGCTCAACACTGCTTAACTTCTGTGAATCTGAAAAAGAACCGGTGCTTTTAAAATGACACGACGGTATGTTGTGACTCATTAAGATGTTGATGTACCAAGACTGTGGGAGATGATTAAAAGAAACGGATTCCGTGGTCCTTCTAAAGTTTTGATTTTAAACAAATGTCATTTGTGTGTGCGGGTAAAAGTCACAGCTGGGATTACAAAAGGTCACATCTCAGACAAAAGGTCACGGATCCTTCCTTTAACAAATGTCACAAATAAACCAAATATCAAAAGATTTGTTCGCCTTTTTCTTCGGTGTCAGTCAATGCCAAATATTGCAGTTTCCCCAAATCAGCTTCTAACTTTATTGTTGTTGTTGTTGTTGTTGTTGTTGTTCTTCCTCGAAACAGAAATGCAACTGTCAATGAAGAGCGATAACTGATAGGGATGGATGGCAAAAGAGAGTCAAGGGAATCTGTGTTGTTGGCACATCTTGATGATGATGATGATCTATTTAATGATAGTCATTTAGTCATTATACCTATTTAATGATAGTTATTTAGTCATTATACCTATTTAATGATAGTCATTTAGTCATTATACCTATTTAATGATAGTTATTTTGCACATATGGTTCCAAGTATTCCTATCTAACATCAATAATTTGAAAGCAATTATATGGTTTCATGTAACATAATAAACCTTGATAAGCAATATATTACTTTCAATAACTATTCTTAACTCTTTGCCTACCAAATTTCCCAGGTATTTTTTATGATGGGATATTTCAAAGTTTACTATCTATTCAACTCGAAACTCATTCTATTCAAGTAGTCCTATTATTATTGTAATCAGAGTTCTTCTGCTGACATATATGAGAGCCACTACCATGGGTTTACTGTAGGATTGCAGTGGTGGGATAGTCGTTGTGAGTGGCTTAAAGTAGGCAAAGAGTTAATACAATGGTTTAAAGTATTCCTAAATAACATTATTAATTCTATTATAAACATTTGTTGTCCTCATCTTTATTATTACATACACAACGTTTCGGCCGATGTGACCTTCGGCCTTCTTCGGGTGTTTCTTGTCGAACTCTGGAACATTCTCGTCGAACTCGGAAACTTCCTCGTCGAACTCGGGAGTCTTCATGTCGTAATCGGGAGCCTTCAGAGAAATTTGAACCAAACCCTTTATTTAACTCATGGCTTAGATTGTTTTCGTTCCGTTGTTCTTCTTCTTCCTCCTTGAACAGAAATGCAACTGTCAATGAAGAGCGATAAGTGATAGGGATGGATGGCAAAAGAGAGTCAAGGGAATCTGTGTTGTTGGCACATCTTGATGATGATGATGATAATCTATTTAATGATAGTTATTTGTTTGCACATATGGTTTCAAGTATTCTTATCTAATACTAATAGTTTACTCACAATAATATGATTTAAAGTAAATATACCTATTTAATGATTTGCACATAGTTATATGGTTTCAAGTATTCTTATTTAATACTAATAGTTTATTCACAATAATATGATTTAAAGTAAATATACCTATTTAATGATTTGCACATCGTTATATGGTTTCAAGTATTCTTATCTAATACTAATAGTTTATTCACAATAATATGATTTAAAGTAAATATACCTATTTAATGATTTGCACATCGTTATATGGTTTCAAGTATTCTTATCTAATACTAATAGTTTATTCACAATAATATGATTTAAAGTAAATATACCTATTTAATGATTTGCACATCGTTATATGGTTTCAAGTATTCTTATCTAATACTAATAGTTTATTCACAATAATATGATTTAAAGTAAATATACCTATTTAATGATTTGCACATCGTTTCAAGTATTCTTATCTAATACTAATAGTTTATTCACAATAATATGATTTAAAGTAAATATACCTATTTAATGATAGTTATTTGTTGGCCCATATCTTTTCAAGTATTCCTATCTAACATCAATAATTTGCAAGGTATTATATGGTTTCATGTAACATAATAATCTTTAAATAACTATTCTTAACTAAAGAATATCCTAAAAATAGAGTTACTCCCCTTGATCAGTAGGGGGTTGATGGGAACCCGGAAATGGGATTTCCACCATGACACTTTTTAACAGAAATTTAAGTAAAGGGGTATTAATTTCTGTCAGAAAGGAAAAAACACAAGACAAATATAATTTATATATACTAGCAAATATAAGCACCCTCCGGGTGCAAGTATTTGAATTTTAATGTAATGAAATATGTTAAATTTGAAATACTTTTGAAACAAAATAAAAATCCAAATAAAATGATTTGAAACAGAGGGGGTATAATCGAAGAATAGAACAACTTTGAAACTAAGTCTTCCATCATTTTTCATCACTCCCTCCTTCTATTGCTGAATTTTCCTAATTTAACTATTTAGTTAAATTAGGAAGTAAAGAATAAAATTACTGTTATTTCTTTATATTAAAGGATTTCTTTTAAGATTTATCTCCGAGTTTTTGCTCATATTCATTAAGAAAACAAAAAACAATTAGAAATCAATAATACCAAGTGCATATTAATAAATTAAACTTTTAATATCAATATGCAAATTAGCTTTCCTGTTCACACTGTAACCCGCTATTTTGTTGCATATATAAATACAATTGCATGTTATTAGGATGTAGATAAAGTCAAAAGTATTAATAAGGTTTAACAATTTTATCAATAACTGAGGTTTAAATAAAAATAAATTCATGGTGAATGTGACGTCAATAACTAAGGGAATTGTGACTTGAGTAGTGATTTAGTTTCGGCTTCAGACAGACAAACACACAATCTCCATTATAATAAGATTTGGGTGAATTTATTGGTGCAAATGTGTAAGACCTTACAAGTGTGTAATTGTGTAAGAGTTTGTAAAGTTCATAGAAGTTTGCTAAACTCATTCACTCAGTGGGTAGAGAACATATAAATATATATAGTGACAAGTGTTTACTTAGCTTGTTTAGGAGAATATTGTATTTGTAGAGGGTTTGCTTCACTTGTCTGTTGAATGAAGTCTTCGCTGCTGCTTTGCTCGTCAGCGCTGGTCTGTTGTTGCTTGCTGATTTTTAGATCTTACCCTGACGGGTGCTAAAGCTGTTCTGAGTATTTCTTAGGGACCCTCCCACCACCTTCCGATGCTCACTTCTGGGCTCAATTCAGGGGCAGACAACCCAAATTTTCCACATTTTGGAACGGGGTTCATACAGGATGGACACACGTGAACAGCACAGTGGAGCTAGTTAAGTCACTTTTATGGTAGAAGCCTTTCTCTACGCTGGGTTAAATAAAACCTTGTTAATTCCCAACAACCTGGTCTTGCATTCAGTCTTCCGTATCTTATCTGCATTTAAAAACATAACACCATTTTATTCGTTCTCCATTTATTTCTTTATTTAATATTCATTTTTCCTTCTCTCTTTACAGATAATGATTTGATGAAGAAAATGTCTAGCCTAAAAAGCAGCAGCAGCAGCAGCAGCCAGAGTTCAATATGGCTGACAGAGTTACGTGCCCTTGTCTCAGATGTGCTCCACACTCAGCCAAACCAATTACAAGGGACAAGTAAGTTAACAAGGATCTTCTTCTCTTTTACGAACCGATAAGACTCACTCATTTGGTATGATGTCCAAAATTCAGCCGAGTCCCCTTGACGTAGCGGCTAACATGTTAGACTGTGACATTGTTGTAAGCAAGTTCAAACTCCTAACACACTATTACGTTCACTTTCAGACTAATACCATTGGGAAATGTATGAACCCCCCTCATCCCTCAGCTATGGGTTAAATAGTACCATTACTGTTTTTTAAGAGCCAATTTAGCTCACTTGTTAGATAAATAAGGAGAATTTTTTGACTGAGGAAGAAACTATTATATACAAGGGTCGTTCTTTGACTGAGGAAGGACCTATTATATATAGAAGGGTCATTCATTAAATAAGGGGAATTTTTTGACTGAGGAAGATCTATTATATATACAAGGGTCATTCAATAAATAAGGGGAATTTTTTTGACTGAGGAAGGATCTATTATATATAAAGGGTCATTCAATAAATAAGGGAATTTTTTGACTGAGAAGGATCTATTATATATACAAGGGTCATTCAATAAATAAGGGGAATTTTTTGACTGAGGAAGGACCTATTATATATACAAGGGTCATTCAATAAATAAGGGGAATTTTTTTTTTTATAGAATTCTTTTCCCTTAACATAATAAATATCTGTATTGTTTAGAACTGGCTTATATCAAAAAATGTTGTTTTGAGACTATTCAAAATTATAACAAATCAAACAGAGTGCTCCAGGTTTGAACAGAGATCTGTCATCAAATTTTTGGTGGCTGAAAAGTGCAAACCATGTGAAATTTACCAAAGAATATGTGATGTGTACAGAGAAACATGTTTTAGTAAAAAAAAAATGTTTATAAATGAATGGATTTGCCACTAAGAGCCTGATTTGAAAAGATAGTCCATGGAGTGGAAAAACACTGACTCTCTGGTAAAGAAAATGTTCCAGGTGCAGTGGTCAGTAAAGAAGGTCATGCTCATAATGTTCGTGGACATGAAAGGACCCTTCACTATTGATTTCCTTGAAAATTGGGCAAATGTTAACAGTGTTTCCTATTACCAATTCTTTAAGCAATATTCATCTTATTTATTGAATGACCCATAATAATCTTCATACAATGACTGCTATTTACATAGTAGCATTGCAACCAACAAAGCCTTCATCAGATGATGACTCTGGGTTCAGGCATGGTTTCAGGGCCAAAGCATCATTACCACTAACCCAGAGCGCCCCAGCAGTATCTCACAATACCACCAGACTTTGTCAGTTTGTTGTCACATTGTAGGATTGCCATATCCATGCTGATGCGGTTAGAGTTTTATCCTGGATCATTTTAATGTATTTCCTCTTATCTGGTGGAGAAAGTGCAAGTTTAGTAAAAAAATGCAAAGGTTGAGTTGGTAATAAATCCTCGGCATCCAACTTCGATAGGAAATACATCTGTTATCCATCCATTTCTGACACATTGTTCTCGTAGATCTTTCATATTTTTATGCTGATGCGCCCAGTCAAGATTTTCCTCAAAAGGAACTGTTAATTCAACGATGAAAATATATTTCTTTGTTTTTTAACTGATATTATTCTTTGTTTCAGCTGTGCAGCGTCTGCTTGAAGACGTCACTTCTGCCTTTCTTAATTCTTCCGAGGAAGCCATCTTCCCATATTCAGCCACCATGGGTGAGTGTAACATGTTCATGGGTATTGGGTAATCTAATCTGTGCGGTAAAGTGGGGAGCTGACAATAGGTTTGGCACTCTACTCCAGCAAAAACAATCTCCCTGGTCTTATACTAGCAAAAAGGGAATAGACTCCCTCGCTGTCTGGCTGATATCAACAATAGGCCATTATGCCAAGTTGACTTTTTTACTTTTATGTTTTTTTCAGACCCTGAATCAGTCGTAGAGGGAAGTACGTTGTCTCCCCTCCAAGTGATGGGGTCAAAGATGGTCATCAGGTAAGGACAGGATTTTTTTTTTCTTTATGTTCCACAGTTCATAAAATAACACTTAATCAGATCATTGCCCTGCATAATTTACTAGAGTGAGTCACATATCTTGGTAGTAATATCTCATCTACAGGGTGAGTCACATACCTAAATTATATTTTTATTTTTGATTGTGTGTAGGAAGCACATACACCGGAGCTTTCAGGAGTTCTGACTGCAAGCGCTCAATCTCGAAACCCAGATATCTAAGGGCTTTTTATAATTTTTCAACTCACAGGGTCATGCCTCTTTGATCATAACACCTATGCAAGTATTCCTGTAGATGCAACTCCACGCAGCCTTTTTTCATTGGTTATGGGCTACACCTACACATTTTCTGTGCCTTTGCAGTCTCAATTTACACATGTATTTTCCGGGTGCCAAAGGTCTGTTCAATGCATTCCAGGCCATGTCTTATTTTTGTTTTCAGGCCAATGTTTGACACCCACGCATTTCCTGCATGCAACACCTGGTTCCCAGTGTGAACTCATTGACCAGGCAATATATTACACCTGGGTGTTGGCTGTCAACTCGTGCACGAATAAGACCATTTCCTCTTTTTTTTTTTCATACTTGGTGCCAGTAGCATTTGACACTGCATCCTTGTGTTTTCCAAGATGACTCCTGGAGTTGGATACCTTTCTGTATTAGGTATTATCACTGTGAAATATAAACAGCCTTGTCCAGGATTGGAAATTTGGGTCAAAGTCCATATCGTATGATGATAACTATTACACTACAAGTGCCTTTTGTTATTGTTATAATAAAAATTCAATCGCATATGTAGAATGTTTTTTAAAACTCTTCTAATTAAACATATAAATATTGTTGTTAGCTGTCAACTCGTGCACGAGTAAGACCATTTCCTGTTTTTTTTTTTTTTTTTTTCACACTGAGTGCCAGTAGCATTTGACACTGTATCCTTGTGTTTTCTCAGATGACTCACCAGGCCAGCCCTGGAGAGACATACTCTTCCACATAAACTACATGTTGGAACTTCTCCATTTGAATGTTACTGGACTGAAAATCACTCTAATAACCCACTTCAATTTTTGGTGATGAACTCAAATTCTTTCACAGACAGGTAGATGGTGGCTCTCTCTAATCACAGCTAACTGCAGGAGTTCATGTTGTAAATATTTACAACATGAACTCTTGCAGTTAGCTGTGATTAATCAATATCTTGATTAATTCAATGGATTTAATCCTGAAGATCCTTATGGTGAAACTCGAGTAGGTTATTTCTGTACACACTATAATAATATATATATATATTGTTATGTTAAAGTAATTAACAGATTACAGATTCCAATTTTTCATCAGTGCAGAAATGTACATTTCAATGTCAATGCACAAAAAGAAGATGACAAGAGACAAGATAAGACTGCATCAATTGAAATAGGAAATATGAAATAACTTTTTATTATGGAATTATTATTATTATTATTCAAATATTACTGGAAGGTAGGGGGAATGAAAAGGTCTTTGCATACTTTCCTTTTCTTCTTGCTCAAACAAAAATTAAAGTTGTTAATTGCAGTATACTTGGTGATAAATTGGTTGAGAATCAAGAAGAAGAAGAATGAAGAATGAAAATAGAAGAAGAAAGGGAATAGAAGAAGAAGAAGAAGAAGAAAGAATGAAGAAATGAAGAAGAAGAAGAAGAAAAATGAAGAAGAAGAAAGAATGAAGAAGAAGAAGAAATGAAGAAGAAGAAGAAGAATGAAGAAATAGAAGAAGAAGAAAGGGAATGAATGAAGAAGAAGAATAAGAAAGGGGAATGAAGAATGAAGAAGAAGAAGAAGAAGGGGAATGGAAGAAGAAGAAGAAGAAGAAGAAAGAAGAAGAAATGAAGAAGAAGAAGAAATGAAAAGAAGAAGAAGAAAGGGGAATGAAGAAGAAGAAAAAAGAAGAAGAAGAAGAAATGAAGAAGAAGAAGAAAAAGAAGGAATATAGAAGAAGAAGGGGTAATAAAGAAGAATAGGTAAAGAAGAAGAAGAAATTGAGAATAGAGAGAGAAGAAGAAGAAGAAAGGAGTGAATAATGATTTGAGTTCTCATGGAGGATAAGAATTGAGATGGAATTAGTATTATTTGTATTATTCAGACTATTGTCCTCATCTTCATTGTTATCTGTACAATGATTCGGCCAATGTGCCATGTAGCCCAGCTATGATTAGTGGAATGAGAACAGGATACCCCTGTGGACTGAATAAAGGGTGAAGTTCAAAGTTCTGTGATGGCTCTCGATTAAGACAAAAAGGTTCCTCGAGTCCGACAAGAAATACCTGAAGAAGGCCGGAGGGCACATCGGCCAAAATGTTGAACAGACAATAGTCCGAATAATACAAATAATACTAATTATGAAGCCTTATCTCAAAAATTCTGAGAAATAGGAGATGGAATTATTGAAAGTTTGTAGAAAGGGTGTTGTTACTTGCCGTTGATAGCTGGTTTTCTATATCCTTTGGTTATATCGTTTATGACACCTGTAGAATAATCATATCAGTTCCAATTACCGTTGAATTGGTAAGACAAGGCAGCAAGCAGTTGAAACTTAATACGAACCTGAATTGCTGCAAAGACTACTGCAAAATGGCAGGTTATTTATGAAACCTCAGAACATCATAGAAACCAAGCAGCCAATCAGGATTCAATGAATGGAATCACCCAAATGCATGATTGGACTATTCTGAATTCCCATAAGTACCAGTTGTCTTGACACTGGTTCAGTTGTGCTTGGCCAGTTGCTGTTGTTCAAACCAATACTAGACTGACTGACTGACTTCAATAACATCCATTGTCTAAATTGAGGATTTTAGCTTTTCGTATCCTCTTTTTGTGTCCGCATTGCTGGGGTCTCCTTGGGGAGTATTCTTCATTTATTATCGCAAATCCATCATTTTTCTCCATAGAGTTGATGCTCTTCATTTTGATGAAGATCCTCAAATTCCCGTCACGGTGTCCGTACATTTTGTACGGGAAGTAGTTAGTCCTTTTTTTTTATATTCAACTGAGTAGAAATATCTCATGTTGACTTTAAGGGGGTTAAATCCCACTTAACAAACATAAATTCCACCATCATATGTCACCCTGCCTAAAGAAAAAAAATACAAAAATCGAGGAATTAACCGAATTTAATGAAATTTTCAGTGTTGATATATTAATGAATAAAAGATATGATACAACAGTTATTTAAAAAAAAAAACTTTTACATTTTTTCAGGTCAGTTAACTTTGAACTACGTATCTTTGAGGTGTAACACAGATTCACAAACATACGTGGTTCAAAGTTAATTGACCTGAAAAAATGTAAACGTTTTTAAATAGAATAACTGGTGCATTATATCTTTTATTCATTAATGTATCAACACTGAAAATTTTGTTAAATTCGGTTAATTCCTTGATTTTTAGTATTTGTTTTCTTTTGGCGGGGTGACATACAATGGTGGAATTTAGGTCCGTTAAGTAGGATTTAACCTTTTAAGGGTTTACTTTTTAAGCTTTTAATCCACTCAAAAATGATCTCCCTTTTTAAAGAGTGGATAAAACAGCCACAGCAGAATTCATGGAACAATTTAAAGATTTTCAGCTTGGGTGTGGACACAGATTGCAGCGGCCTCCTTTGGACACATGTGTGCCTTCAAAATATCAACATCAAAAATTCAACTGACCATTTCCTTACATTTCCCCCCCCCCAAGGGATTACGTACCGGGATAGTGGGTTCCTTCTTCCTTACCCCCTCTCATGCCAGTAACAATAAAGAGAGATAGATAGAAAGATAGGAAGAGACATAGATAAATAATAGAAGAGTTTTTTTTGCGGGGAGGGGTAGTAGCTTGACCCAAATTCCATGTCAGCTACAAGCCATCCCATTTATTGACCGAGTCAATCAGTACACATAACAATATATATATATATATGTATATATATATATATATATATATACACATATATATATATATATATATATGGGAGAAATGTGAGGAGGTTAATCTGACAGTATGTGGAGAAAGGTAGACAAACACAGGATGTTATGGAAACTGGATGTTTATTGTCGATGATGCAGCGTTTCGGTCTATTAGACCATCTTGGATATAAAAATTTTTTTTTTTTTTTTAAATCACATTAACATCCAATTCCCCAACACATATAAACAAAAAAACAATTAAACAGACACACACACATACACATATAGAGTCATCTTAACTCCCAATCCAATTTTTTAGACTGACACCTGTGGTACCACCATCCACTATTCTGACACTCCCCATCTAGTGAGAAGAAAATCCACTACCCACCCCCAACCACCCCTCCCCCTACTGACGTCCTTCTGTTTCAGCATTTTGAGAATGTCCATCATTGAAGCAAGAACTATATCCAAATCCTGAAGATGGTCTAATAGACCGAAATGCTGCATCATCGACAATAAACATCCAGTTTCCATAACATCCCATGTTTGTCTACCTTTCTCCATATAATATATATATATATATATATATATATATATATATGTTTTGTATGTCTATATATATGTATGTGCATATTTCTGTTAAACAATTTAACAATTAATACTTCTCTCGTTTTTATACATTAATATTCATATGGAATACGTCACACCTTTTTAACTTCTACTCATGGGCCATTCACGTTTGTCTTTTCATGCATTCTGATCATTAATTTTCACTTTCGCATGCAATAATCACGTCATCAACTTTCAACTACAAACGCCACTCAACTAACAGTAAATAACCTTTTTCCACACATTTTTCTAATTCAACGCATACAAAATATCCTTCATCTTCTATCCACACAAATCCTTAGTCCTGAAGAAGGTTTCCACTGTAAAACCGAAATACTCGTGTATCGACAATAAATTTTCCATCCATCATAACATCCTGTGTTTTTCTAAATTTTCTCCACATATATATATATATATATATATATAATTAATGTTGATATTATGATTTCACACTCATAACTTCAAGTTTCTTGGTAGTCCAATCATCAGATGAGAAGTGGTTGAGATGTAAAAAACCAGACTGGTTTTTTACATCTCAACCACTTCTCATCTGATGATTGGACTACCAAGAAACTTGAAGTTATGAGTGTGAAATCATAATATCAACATTAATTATAAAACTGCTCTGCTTTATTAGCATTGAGCACCTTTCCATGCAAATACTTTTCTCATTTTTTCATTCACTATTCATTATATATTATATATATATATATATATATATACCCCTATCACATAAAGTATCCAAGTAAGATGAACAAGACATGCTGGACACTGCTGGAGAAGTAATGATAAACTCATAAGAGACATTTACCTGTGCACACCTACACATAGGCATACTAGAGTAGGCCAACCAGCAAAAACTTACAATCAATCGGCTGGTCACGTCAAGCCCTAGCACCTATATGATTGTCCCAACCCTATTGCCCTTATGGCAAGCCCCAACCCCGTTTTATCATATGGGTGCTAGAAGGCGGTGGCTGCGGGTCTACATATCCTGGGAATGATGTTAAACTCTATCTGATGGTGAGATTCCAGTTTTGGAGGTTTGGGGAATGTGGAGCACCCCTTCATCACCATTGCTCCCTGGTCCACTCTGACCCTGAGTGGTAGTACCTGTTAGGGTCCCATCTATGGGTTAAATAGAAAAATGTATTTATAAAATAATTGTATTATCCATTAAGAATTGATTTATTTCAAAACTTTATCAGCATTAAATAACCCACTGAGGTTGATATGCCGTAAAACAAAACAAAACAAAACAAAACAAACAAAAACTTAGATTGATCAGCTCTGTGCAGAATCTGGATGCCGTGAGGATGACCTACCAGGAGTGATGACCAATAGTGACAAATGGTGCAAGAAAGTTATGGAAATCTGTGCTGGGAGCCCAAATTAATATTCTCTTAAAACTGATGATGACGATGATGATGATCATCATCTGTTTAAGAGAATATTAATTTTTATGAAAAAGTTTAGTTGGACTGTACTTATTTATGGGTGATACATTCATTTTTTTTCTGCATTATTAAAATATAAGTAATAATGATGATAATGATAATTTTATTATTAAAATATAAGTAATTGGTAATGGTATTTGTATGTTAGAAAGAACTAATTCTGCTACTAATAAATACCATATTCTCCAAGACTAATTCAGATAATTGAATTCATTCCTTGTTTATTTTATCAACACAATGATTTGGTCAATTCATTAAGAATACGGTAATTTATTGACTTAATTTATAAATTCAATATAGAATTGGTCTCTTTACTGACTCCATTTTCTATGAAAATAGACATTATACCTAGTGTATATGTGTGTGTATGTATATTATGGACTCTCTCGTCGATTTTTCGACGCATGAGGGTTTGTACAATGAACACCCACACAGTGATTTGTTTATAGTGGTGAAGGCTTGGGTTGGACCATCCACACTTTTTGACCCAGTCGATAGGAAAGAATTGGTGCATCAAGGATTGCCACAAACCCAATCAACGACCGACCTCAGGAATTTTGAATTCAGAGTTATCCCTCTCCTAGACTGGTTACCTACCCAAGGCTGAAGAGCCCAGTCTGCCCTACTATTTAACCCATAGCTGGAGGGAATTTTGAATCCAGAGTTATCCATCTCCTAGACTGGTTACCTACCCAAGGCTGAAGGACCCAGTCTGCCCTACTATTTAACCCATAGCTGGAGGGAGAATATATGGATTCATACCTTTCCCAAGGGTATTAGCGCTATGTGAATATATGTATATATATATATATATATATATATATATTTACCAACCCCTCTGCACAAGCAGGATGCGACACAAGATCATTTTCTTAAGCAGAGTTCAACAGGTTTGAATTCAGAGTTTTCCTTCTTCTAGACCGGTTGCCTAACCAAGTTTAAAGAGCCCTACTATTTATCCATAGCTGGAGGGAGAGTAGGATTCATACCTTTCCCAAAGGTATTAGCACTAAGTAAAATGCAATTACCACATCCAGGATTATATATATATGTATATTGGTTTGTGGTTGGTTTTGAAGGCTATCACAATGCAAATGTAAAGAAAAATGAGGTAACTATGATGTTGTTTGTTTACCGTTGATTTATTTTCTTAATATTTCAGGATAAAGATCTCTTCATCAGAAGATTTCTGAAAGCTAAGTTCTGAAGCTTATGGCTAAGATCTGTCCATACGGTCGTATGTTTGGCGATCTATTCCTCTGAATTCTTTTCGTATGTATGTGTGGAAGTGTATGTTGTTTATGTCTATCCAAAAATGTCTTAGTATCATTCCAGATTTACATATAGTGTTACACATTGGTAGCTGATCATGTTTTTTTTATTAAAGTATGAGTCCTCTACTTAAATTCCTTTCTAAGATTTAAAGTGATAATACTTGAAGATAAAACTCTGACAAAGGTTGAAGAACAAAACATTTTATATACAGCACAAGAATTAACAGGGTACATAATACAAGGAGGTGTACATAAACATACATACATAAGTAAAAGGGAAAAACATAAAAGCACAGACATGAGACTAAGAATAGTCCATGCTGTATAAATCACTTACAGTGATAAGTCCGGCGTTGAGGGCTGAAGCCCCAACGAGGAGGGGGTAGACCAGAGTCTAACCCATGTGTCTCGTAGGTCGAGCAACAGGAAAAGAGAGAAAGAGATGTTCAAACCAGCCGCTTAAATATCAAAGGCCCCTAGCGGGAACCAACAAACTAAACAGGCAGACAACTCCCCAGGCAAATACAAAACTAATGCCACACCTTTATTGTATTAGTTGTACCAAAAATTTGGGTTATTTCCTATAACTCCAACCTAAAAAAAGTGGAGCCACTCTGAATGAATTTTATCTGCTAATCAATCTACCCATTATTTTCCCATTAAACTACCCCTAACTTCTTTTTTTCCTAGTTGATCAATAAATAAATTATAAAATTCATTCAGAGTGCACCTATATGATTTTCCCAACCCTATTGCCCTTATGGCAAGCCCCAACCCCTTTTTATCATATGGGTGCTAGAAGGCGGTGACTGAGGGTCTACATGTCCTGGGAATGATGTTAAACTCTATCTGAGGGTGAGGTTCCAGTTTTGGAGGTCTGGGGAATGTGGAGCACCCCTTCATCACCATTGCTCCCTGGTCCACTCTGACCCAGAGTGGTAGTACCTGTTAGGGTCCCATCTATGGGTTAGATAGAAAAATGTATTTATTAAAAAAATAGTATTATCCATTAAGAATTAGTTTATATCAAAACTTTATCGGCATTAAATGACCCACTGAGGTTGATATGCCGTAAAACCAAACCAAATCATTCAGAGTGGTTCCCCTTCTTTTAGGTTAAAGTTATAGGAAATAACCAAAATTTGTTATATATATATATATATATATATATATATATGTTTATATGAGAGAGAAAGAAAGAGTGTGTGTATGTGTGAGTGCATACAAGGGCAATGGATTAATCTTAGTCTAAATTCCACAAAATGAAAAAATAATACTAACATCACACTTTAAACAAGATATATTTATCAAAGGATTTACATGAAAAAAAAAAAAAATATTTTTTGAAAATTACAAAATTAAAAAAAGGGCTTTAAAAGAATTTTTTATTTTCCAAAAAAAAAAAGAAAAAAAAAAATTTTTGGGCCCTTTTTTTTTTTTTTTTTTTTTGGGGCCCTGGAAAAACCCCCCCCCCAACCCCCAAAAAAAAAAAACCCCTAAACCAGGAACCGGGGACTTCAGAATCTTCCTGCAAGCGTTTCCGACTCTCTCTTTNCACTTCCGCTACTAACTCACCCCCCTCACCAAATTCACAAATTTCAATAAAAAATCATTTGAACTGGATGTCCTATGAATTTGGGACGAAGCGTTTCAACTCTTGATTTGGTTTTGAGTTTTCATTTCTTGTTCACGTCATCCTTCTAACCTTCATAGCCACACATACTAGTATCTTATATAATGGGGCGAGATTGTGTGTTGTTTGTCTGTAAGCCCGAAAACTAAATCAACTCAAGTCACAATTCCCTTAAGTTACTTGACGTCACATCTACCATGAATTTATTTTTTAATTAACCTCAGCTATTGATAAAAATTGTTTTACATTATTAATACTGTTTGACTTATCACCGATCTAATAACATGCAATTGTATTTATATATACAACAAAATAGCGGTGTTTACAGTGTGAACAGAAGCTAATTTGCATATTGATATTAAAATTTTAATTTTATAAATATGCCTTGGTATTATGATTTCTAATTGTTTTGTTTTATTCTAATGAAATATAGACAAAAATACTCGTAGGATAAATCTTAAAGTAAATTTACTTTACATATAAGAAATAACGTAAATTTAATTCTTTACTTCCTATTTTAACTAATCAGTTAAATTAGGAAAATTTCACATAATACAGGAGTAATCGAAAAATGATGGAAAGACTTAGTTTCAAAGTTGTTCTATTTTCAGATGTATAATACCATCTGTTTCCATAAATATTTTATCTGATTCTTTATTCTAGTTTCAAAAAGCTATTCTAATTTAAACATATTTATTTACATATAAAAACTTAAATACTTGCCACCGGAGGGAGGTGCCAATATATTTGCTAGTACATATAGAAGTGTATGTCTGGACTGCTCTGCTGATCTTATAGTTTACAGTCAATAATATTCAGACATTTATGCTTGTGAAAAAGGAATGAATTTCAAAATATCCACATTTAAAAACTCTTTCTAAATACCTACAGAACTAAGGGGGAAGCAACTTTTAGTCGAACTTAACTAAAAATAAAGCAAATATTAATCTGCCCCTTTTGGAGTTTTATACGCTTTGTTTTAAGACATTGCAACATTCAGAAGTTTATATTTCATTGCCTAAATATCTAGATGAAATAGAATAAGACAAGGCTGTATGTTTTTCGAATGTCACGTCCTTTCATCAACTCAGAATAATGGACTTGCATTGACTTCAGAAACATTTTTTCACACTCAGAGCTGCTACACAGATATGGAAAAACTGCCCTGCATGCCGTTGTTGGCTTGCTGAAACACTGCATCTTTCAAAACCTTCAAGGGGGGCGGGGGGGGGGGGGGGGGGGGGGGGGGGGGGGGGGGGGGGGGGGGGGGGGGGGGGGGGCCCCCGGGGCGGGGGGCCTTACTGTAATTCGACAAAACTATACCGATATCCCTCTCCAAGTAACACATATGCTGTACATGCATACATACATGTATATTATTATGTAAGCTGAAGTAACATTTAACTTTAATTTGAAATTCTGATTTTTAATTATTTCTCTGGTAAAAAACCGTTGCAATAAATTGAATTATTAGCAGGAACTGTGGATATACACAGTATGATAATTTCCCATTATTACGATGTTTGATATTATTTTACTTAAGAAATTGTTCAAATGTAGAAAGTATAATAAATACACAGAACAGGTAATACAGGACCTCAGCATCTTGATTAACTCTCTCTCTCCTTTTTTTCTTCTTTCCTTCTTTTCATTATTTCAATTGAAATAGATTAGGCGATTATCACCGTCCAATGCAATGTACCCCCCCCCTCTCTCTTTCTTATCAATATCTTTTCTGTGTAGCATGTCTTTTTCTTCCCTTTCTTTGTAATTAAAAACGTAATGATCCAACATTTACTTGAGGTGACGACACTCATAAAAAATAAGAATCCACGGATAAGCAATCCAGATAAATCAGGATTTTTTTTTTTTTTTTTTTTCGACAATTGGACTGTCGTTGTTTTCAACCAGAGGGTTGTTGGCAAGTCGTTTTTGTTCTTCGCGCTTGTCTTTGTAATTAAAACGTATGATCGCAACATTTAGCTGAGGTGACGACACTCATAAGAAAGTAAGAATCAGCGGAATAAGCAATAGCGGAGATAATCAGGATTTGACAATTGGACGGTCTTGTTTTTCAACCAGAGGGTGTTGCAAGGATGAGAACGTCCATACTTTTAAGGAATATGAGTATTAACATATATTTTTATTTTATTTTTAACCCAGTCGGTAGATAGGAACCTAGGAATCGCAAGGTTCCTGGTACAATCCGGCCATTGCAACTCAGTGTATGAGTAACACATTGATCTGTGCAGTAAGTGAGGAGCGATGGTAAGGTGGTGCTCCATCTACAGATGGCCAAAAAACAATCTCTGGTCTAGCGCTTGTGAAAAGGGGATAGACTCCTGCGCTGATACTGAACTTTAGGCCACCCCAATGACTTTACTTTTTTTTTTTTTTTTATTCACAGAATGCTTCTGGCTTCCAGGCCAGAATTGAGTAGCATTCGCCGTCTTTACTCGAAAACAGCTTATTTGGTTGATTTTCCTTCTGCAGATGGAACTACGCCCTTGTTAGGCTTCGGCTTTTAGGATGTTTGATTCTCATCCCAAACAAAAAAGCTCAGGTCAGTAACAACATTTTAACCCCCCTACCACCCACACATGACTTTGAAGACTTTTGGTAATCTGAACATTAGCTACATAAATGTTTATTTCACTTTGAGGGAGCCATAAAAAAATATTTTGGTGCAGCCATGTTTCATTTCACCATAATCAATACAACTGCAATATTTTAACATGAAAAATATCATAAAATGTTTCTTATAACAATTAAGTTCATTTCAAATAATGTTGGCCGCCAAATTAAGAAAAACAGAAACGGCTTCCTCTAGAGTGGAAAAGCAAACACAGGGCAAGGTTACTCCTCATTTATGTAGCTAATTTTTCAGATTACCATTTTTGTTTTCTTTGTAGCATGTCTTTTTCTTCCTTTTATTTCTCTATAATAAAAAACGCAATGGTCCGATTATTTAGCCTGAGGTGACGACACTCAAAGCAAATAAGAATTCGATAGATAAGCAAAAGGAACATTATCAGTGTTTGCATTTCATCGTTGGACGATTTTGACTGTCTAATTTAACCAGATTTCCAAGATGATAACAGTCATAAGATTAAAGACAAGAGTCTTAAAAAGCATTATTAGAAGTTTGTTTCATTTTATTCACAATATCTAGAGAATCTCGCACTGATTATCTCCCTTAGATAAACTAAACATTTATGATTATCTCCCTTGCATATATCGCAATTCTGCTTAGATTTTTTGTAGTTTTCAATGTCTCATGTTTAATAATAATATCAAATAACATATTCTCCCAAAAAATACAACCTGGACTTGAATTAAAATTAAGCCGGCAAATTCAGGGACAAACTGACTCACTATAATAAGTGAGTCAGTTTGTCTGAATTTCCGGAAAATTCATTCTTGATCTTTATCTCATGTTTGGCTTCTGCGTTCACAGGTTTTCAGAGAAACCTTTCAAACACTTACCCTGCCCTGTTGGCTGGGGCGTTAGAAATGCGCACCTCCTGCAGAAGGGGTAAGACTACCCAATGGGCCCTGTTAGTCATGGGTGCGAACCCGTGATGCTTAAAGGATAGAACCAGGTGGCTGAGCCGGTCCATGACTTGCAATATTCAACTTTTGAGGCTTTTCTGGGCTAAGACGGGCGGTCAGAGAGTCCCCCTCCGATCAATCGGCTGTTTCACGTCAAGTCCCTAGCAGCCTATATGATTGCCAACCTTATTGCCCTTGATGGCACCCCAATCTTATCATATGGGTCTAGAAGGCGTGGCCTGAGGGTCTACATGTCGCTGGTTAATGACGTTAATATTCTATCTGATGGTGAGGTTTCCAAGTTCTGGAGGTTTGGGGAATGTGGAGCACCCCTTCATTACCATTGCCCCCTGGTCCCAACTCTGACTGCGGGGTGGTAGTGCCTGTTAGGGTCCATCTATGGTGAAATAGAAAATCATGAAGGTGTTTATAAAAAAATTGTAATTATGCGTTAAGAATGAACTAATTTCACAACTTTGTCGGCATAAAATGACCCCACCGAGGCTGATATGCCATAAAACAAAACAAAAAACAAACAACACTTACTTACGCTGGCTCTTCAGGTATGTTCCTGTTGGACCTCTAAAGCCTTCTCAAACTCAGGAAACTCTTTTCAGAACTTCAGAAGAAATAACCGAACAAGGGTTGACATGCATAAAATCCAAATAACCAATCTTATTTTCATTCCTGAAAAGATGAATATCCCTTTCTTTTTTCTAAAAAAATATCACAAAAAAAGGGCTTGAGGAACATAGTTCTGGCAGCTTCAGAGTCATGTTTATTTCTGATTCTATTCTCTCTCGTCTCCTCTGCCCAGATCTGTCAATAGTAATTTCTAGAAATATATTCTATTCTCTCTCTTCTTGTCCCAGATCTGTCCAACAGTTTTGCTGCAGGGTTTCTGGAATTATTTGACTGGCCAGATATCATTCATTACATTTGTGTATGTTTGTGTACTCGGCGTGACTACCAGGTGTATTTGTGTGTTGCAATTTGCGTTACCTGCACACAGAAAATTGCTCTCCATACACAGCAAAAAGATCTCACCATCGTTTCTCAAGGTATGTTATTTACCCTACCCCTCTCACCAAAGTGTAAACACAAGGTCAATTTTTTAAGTGGTTTGAAATTCAGGGTTTTGCTCAGACAGTTGCCATAGTCAAGGAGGCTCAATTGCTTTACCTATGGGTGAACCTACTTCTAAAGGGGGGGGGGTATGTTATGAGCCCTCGTGGTTATTGTAGCTTTGGTTGAACATACTGTGTTTCCTTGGAAATAAGACAAGGCCTATATTAATATTTTCACCTGCTGAAATATAACACTAGGGTTTATTTTTCGGGGGGATGTCGGAGTGTTTGTGCGCACAGGATGGGAACCAATTTTCAAGTTATTAAATGATTTTCATTTGAAAACTTTTCACTGTATGTACGCTTCATGTCAGCATTGAGCAAAATCAAACCAAATCTTTTTGGTACAAATAATCTGTCAATATATGGTGAAATGATAATTGAAAAATTTTTTTGCATAGATGCAGTGCCAATATCAGGGACATTGATCTTGCTATGAAAAATCCAGAAATCATCAATAACTTAAATTGGTTGACTTTTAAAGACTGTTTTTGCTAGTATTTGTTAGATTTATTGGGCCACATAGACTTTAAAACTTTTTGATAGGCATTTTTGGATTTCATGGCAAAAATGTTTTTTTATCGCACCATTCCTAGAGTAGGGAAGCTCTAGAACTCATTCTACAGACAAAATAAGATTACAAAAAGTCGCGCAATTTTTTACCAAACCGCTCCCAAATTAGCAGTGGCTAAAAGTCAACAATTTTTTTGAATTGGAGGCTCAAATTTTGGGGATTGTCTAACTTATCATAATCCACACCTGGCAAAAAATTTCAAGAAAAATTGAGGGGGTGTGGGTGACATGGCAGGTTTTGACATACAAGGTCATTTTTAAGCGGAGTTCAACAGGTTTGAGTTCAAGTTTCCTTCTCTTGAACTGTTGGCTACAAGGTTAAAGAGCCAGTTGCCTACTATTTATACCGCATAGCTGGAGGGAAATTAGTTGGATTCATACCTTCCCAAGGGTATTAGTACTTATGTGAATTGGTAGCCGCCATCCAGGATTTGGAAACTCAGGTCACGAGTCCATTTTCTACAACTCTAATCATTACACCTTCCAACTGGTGACTGCTGTAGTGAAGAGATGGAGATAAACTTGAGCCTTGCATTTTCATCTCAAAGCTTGGCATAAGTTTCTCTGGCAGCTTGTTTTTGCCAATAATGGACAGTCCCAGAGCAAGTGACTCTGTAGTTGAGGTTAAGGTCCAGGTTTGATATGCCATGGTTAACTGGCAATTTGAGTTTGTGTTTTGTAAAAATCATATTGAAATTGTGCAAATTCATAACAAAAAAAAGGGTTAAATCGAACTTAACAGACGTAAATTCCACCATCGTATTATCACCGCCACTGAAAGAAAAAGAAATACCGAATCGGGATAACCAAATTTTAATGAAATTTTTCAGTGTTTGATTATAATCAATGAATAAAAGATTATAATGCACTTAGTTATTTTATTTAAAAAACTTTTTAGACATTTTTCAGTCAGTTAACTTTGAAACCATGTGTACTTTGAGTCTGTGTTATACCGTCAAAGATACAGTGGTTCATAGTTAACTGACCTGAAAAAATGTAAAAAGTTTTTCAAATAAAATAACGTAGTGCAATTATATCTTTAATTCATTAATATATCACACTGAAAATTTAATTAAATTCAGTTTTATTCCTGATTTTTTTTTTTTTTTTTTTTTTTTCTTTGCAAGCGTGGTGCATACAATGGTGGGATATTTAGGTCCGTTAAGTTCGATTTTAACAAAAAAAAATTCTTTTATCCAGGGGTGGGGTGGGGGGCAATTGGTAAAAATATCTAAATTAAATTTGCCTGATAAAAAGCAAAAAATAGGTCATGGTAAATATCTACTTTGGGACTGTTTTTGATGGGCTGACATCAAGGAGAATATAGCGTAAAGTAGATGGGCAGGAATCCAGGACACAAATGCCTTACAGCAGCCCTTTCTGAGATAACCTGCAAAGTGGCCTGAGGTTCCAATTAATATCAGCTAAGTTAGAAGCCACAATGCCTGCTCAGTAATAAATGGGTGAGCCTCTTGCAATTTGGATATCATGTTGTCAGACGGGCAAACTTAGTAAATAAGCAGCCTATTTAGGCTCAGTTGGTAGAGCGTCCGCCTAAGGTAATCACAAAGAGTCCTGGTTCAATACGCCGCTTGCCATCCCCCTCCCCCGCCCCCCCCCCCCCCGCCCCCCCCCGCCCCGCCCTTCCCCCCCCCCCTCCCCCCCGCCCCCCCCCGCCCCCCCCCCTCCCCCCCCCCCCCGCCTCCCCCTACCCCTCTACTCGATGCCCCCCCGACCCCCCCCTCCGTACGCCCACCTCCCCCGCCCCCCCCCCCACTCAGTGACAAGTAGCACAAGGATTGTGCGGTAAAGGTGAGAGCTGATGGTAGGTGTTGACGCTCAGCTCAAGTGCTAAATAGATACATCTTCATTGGTCTAGCACAATTGATATTAGCATTATGGCTCGGAGATGGCCCCAAGCCCTATTGGCTCTTATGTGAAGTTGACTGAAATTCCTGGATGTTTGGAGTCTGGAAATTAATTGGGATGCTGGGGGACATCTTGCTGTTACAGTGAAAAGAGGTAGACCTCTCTCGCTGTATGGTTTGGATACCGACATTAGGGCCTATTCCGCCAACTTGTACTTTACTTTTTTTTTTTTATAGTTGTTATTTTTCAAATTGCTTAGAAACCACCTGAATTATGCTCCCTGTTTAATTTGTGATGTTGCAGGAAGAGGGCTCTGCATTGGCTTCCATGTTGGGGAACATCTTGTTTATATGACAGAGTTGAGACAAACTCAGAAAAGTTATTCTACCCGAAATGCACACATCACCTGAAAATGTAGCAATTAGACTTCTTTTGATGAGATGGCTTACACTGGTGTGTCAGTGTAAGTTGTCCAACAAGGAGAACATCATTTAATTGAGATCTTCCACTTGCTGTCTCCAGCAGTATGTCTTGCTTCATCCTTACTTTTTTTTGTTTGGGCTCTAAATGGTAATGCTGAAACATTAGCTACATAAAATGAGAGTAATCGTCCCCTTGTATTTGTTTCACTTTGAGAAAAGCGCGTGGTTTGGTTTTTAGTCAGCATTTTCATTTTACGCGTAATCGTACATCTGTTTGTTCGATATCAAATACAACTACATGTTTTAATACAAAAATAACATAAATGTGTTTTGTTATAACGAATTAAGTTCCTTCAATAATGCGCAACAACAATTAAGAAACACATTTTATGAGTATTTGGTGTTAAAATATGCAGTTGTATTGATTCAACCAAATTTATTATTTTAGTGAGATTTAAATGGTGAAATGAAGAATGGCCGACGCAAAACATATGGCTGTCCTCAAAGTGATAACCTCTCATTTATGTAGCTTGTGTCCGATTACCTAAAAAGTTTGTATAAATTTGTTTCGCTGTGTTGGAACATTGAACAGTGTAGATTGCAATATCAAGTGAGCATTTACAAGAATGCCGTACAGGAAGCTGAAGATTTCAGATGAAGAATTGGTGTTGTTACAGTTCTTCGGGTATTATCGGCATAAATGCGTCCTAACCTCACTGCCCTAAAAAAACCCAAATGGTGCTGGCTGCAAAAATCTAACGCCATTGCTACTACTCAGTCATATTTATTTAAAATACGCTGACAGTTTGGGTTTTTTTTAATTAAATATGAAATAATACGCGGAAGGAAAAAATTTTTAATTAAAGATGAACGTGATATTGTTTTTAATTTAAAATAAAAGAATATTCTGATTTTTTATTTGTGTATTTTTAACTCTTAACATCCTATAGCCGCTTCATTCCACCCAGCCAGAAGTCATATTGTGTTTTCCTAATCTGGCCCGCAAATGTTAGCCTTGGTTTAAATGTAATATTAAAAATATTTAGAAGTCTTTGAGTTTAAGGGGAAATAACAAGTAACTTAAATGAAAAAGCCATTTTTAGGGCATTTTTTGTTAAATCCTTATAGGAATGGTGGTCTGGGGCTTAGAAATTCTCAAGGATGTTAAGAGTTTTATGAATGTCTTGATTGTTGTTTTTGTGACAGCCTTCAAACCCTAAAAGAATATATATATATATTATATATATATATAATGATTGTGGGCTGAAAAGTTTATATATTAATGCATACAACATGAAAGAAATCTGCAGATCAATGTTGAAAAATAAAACTCATAGTGAAAGGGATGGAGGTTAGGGGGCAGACATAAATGAAGTGAGGGTAGGACTACAGGAAGTAGAGAAGGATGCCGCGAGTGATGGCACAGCGGGTGGGTTTAAGGGAGGGGGCTGGCCCCTAAAACCTCCCTCTCTCACTTCCGCCTACTATACCCACCGCCCCCTCACCAAATTCACTTGACTTGCCACAAAATTTTGCTTTCAATAAAAAATCAACTTGGACGATGATGTCCGTGATGAATTCGGACGAAACTTTCAACCTAATAGATTTGTTTTGAGTTTTCTATTTCTTGTTCACCATCCTTCACCTACCTCAATACTGTCGGATTCTAACTACATCCATCCTATTTCTCTACTGATAGTGATTTACCAACCCCTCCGACGAGCAGGATGTGACACAAGGTCAATTCTTAAGCGGCAGTTCACAGGTTTGAATCAGAGTTTCCTGCCTCCTAGGACCAGTTGCCCCGTAACCCAAGGTCAAAGAGCCCAGTCTGCCCTACTACTTCTATCGATAGCATGGAGCGAGAGTAGGATTCATACCTTTCCCAAGGATATTAGGCTAAGTGAAATGCAATGTACCACACTCCAGGATTTGAACTCGGCGGCGACGAGTCCATTCCCATTTGACTTTAACCATTACACCACACGCTTCCCACATATATATATCTATATATTAGTCATTGCTAAAACAACACCAAGATGCACAAAGGAGGACAATTGCGTGATGTTACTCCAGTACTATCTTACAATTTCGGGTTTTGCAACATTTATATCTGTTCCACCTGTAGACCTGCATGTATTTAGGGCCGCCTCCTTTCCAGACTTCGTCTGCTGTAATACGAATAGCATCATTAATTCTTTAATATTGGCTCAGGGATATGCAACAGCCCTGCTGAGACACTGCTCGGTATTTTATACACATAGGGAGACTTGAAAAGACATTACCTAACTAAAAGTTAGTCATTGAATATGTATTGCACCTCTATTACGTTTTAGGCGGTGTCATCAATACTTGGTTCCTTGAGTGGAGTTCGGCGTCTTACAACATCAGATACCCCACACCAGCCAAGACCCTATCAGAGGAGATTATATATTATTATATATATCATCTTATTATATGCGAGATAGTGGGGTTTGTCTGTCTGTAACCGAACTATATTACTTATTCCAATCACAATTCCTTTAGTTATTTGACGTCACATTTCTCCATCGATTTTAGTTTATATTAACCCTCAATTATTAATAAAATCTGTTTTACCAATCATTAGACTTTGACCTCAGATCTCATACTACATAACATGCAATCCTGAGTATGTATCACTATACACCCCACAAAATAGCCGGTCTTCCTACAGTAGTGAATGGAAGGCTAATTTGCATATTGCATCTTTAAAAATTGATTCATTTAATAAATATATGCTTTAGTATTATTGCTTTCTAAGTTGTTTCGGGTTTATCTTATCTGAATTATGAGCAAAAATCTCCGGATAAATAACTTAAAATCTCTACTCGTATAACAATAGTCAATTTAGGAGAAACCAAGAAGAGGGAATATGAAAATGAGGAAGATTAGTCAAATGTCTAGTCTGATTACTACCCCCTCTGTTCCAAATCTTGTTTATCTGCATTCTATGTGCATTTTCATTAGCCCTTCTCTCAATTTTAAGCATGATCATCTCTTCTTATTATTGAAAACTTCAAAATACTGCACCAGAGGTGCATTATCACTTTGCTAGTCATAGTTATAATGTTGTGTATTTGTCAGCACAGCTTATTGTTCTAACAGGTGTATTTATTGAAGGACCACAGGAATATTTCTCTTCTATGATTCTTCACTTATATTCTGTACATTTCCACATTATATGTCCAATCTCTTTGTTCACATCAGGACGAATTTCTGCGTCCAATTTCTTTGTTCTAATAGGGCTAATACTTAACCTTCTGTAGTTAATCTTCGGTAATCTTGGAACATTAAGCTACATAAATGAGTGTAACCTCCCTTGTTTGTTTCACGTTGAGAGCCGTATCTTTTGCTGGTCATTTTCATCCTTCACCAATATATCTACACTGGACAAAAACGAGTTGTTCCAAATCAACTAGCAGACACCGCATGTTTTAACACGGCACAAAGTATCATAAAAATTTATTCTTAATTGTGCCTTGTGCGATTATTTTTGACCAATCCGAAACTGTAACTTGGTTTTTTAGACACACGATTTTATGACATCTCGTGTTAAAAAAGACGTCTGCAGCGTTGAATGATACTAACAAAATTCGTATTTCAGTGTCAGATTACGGGCGGAAATGAAGAATGCGCCAGCCCAAGAAGATACGGCTTCCTCGCAACGTGAACAACTAACAAGGGAAGTGCGCTCTGTACAGCTCTCATTCAGCTAGCTAACTCGCTATTCCAACCTCTAGCTTGGCGGGGTAAGGTTGAGTTCCGTACCGCTTCCCAGGATTGGATATTTATCCGAGGCACGTGACACCATAAGAGTGCAGTTGGGGTGTACAAACCCGCTTCATAATATCCCTCAGCTATCTAATTCGGCAGCGGGATTTTAGGGGGCGTGTAACCTCTGAAACAAAAAATGAGTCTTAATAAACATTGCCGGCAGAGACTTGGACATTGCTTCAGAAAATATATTTTAACCCTGTATATAGTACGCACTAGATTTTGACCTTTAAATTTTGGGGAAAGTGTGGATTAGATCAAGGATTTAATCGGTTACCTACAATGTCATACATTAAGCATTACGCCATGGCGACTCCCTCCAACCAATCTGCGGACTTCAGGACAAACGTTTTCAAATCAAATTCACTGAAATAAAAAGAAATGATGAATGATATTGTTGTAAACTTACCAATAGGTCTTCCACATTATTTTAAGAACCTACAATTTAATTTTACAGTTAATGTACACCCCGCCACCGAAAAAAAATTCTAGTGGACATTTATATGTCTGGGGATCTTCGGACCATGTAACCAATAGGCACCCCAGCTGGGATCTGTTTTGAAAGGAACACCTTTTGCTTTCACCGTAAACTCCCGGTTGTTTGTTTACAAAACAACAGACGATTTTTTTGCATTAGAATTTCACTGCTAAGATTTTTAAAGTTGTTCATGAAAATTTACACACCAAGGCACATTTTATACTAAATAGTTTTTGATTTTAATTCAAAAGATTAGTTATTTATTGGTTACTTGGTCCCAACATCCTTTTATTTAAATAAACATAAAAAATATTTGTAAATAAAAACTATTTTCATTTAAGTAAACGTATCTGCATTTCTCTTCTGATTAATAAAAAAACTATCTTAATATAAAAATGTGTCTTTTGTTTTAAGTTTTTAAAACTAAAAAAGAATTCCTTTGATTTAACAACAACAACCTGAAATAACTAGATTTAGTAAAAAAAATTAGTTATTTCATGTTGTTGTTGTTAATTCAATAGGAATTTTTAAAAAAGTTTTTAAAAACTTTAAACGAAAAACACGGTTTTATATTAAAGACATATTACTTACCAATACGTGAAGGTGTGCAGGCCAAATAAAAGCAGAAACGGTCAAACGGGAGAGTTTTGACAGTAATTTCCACGCTTTGTCTTTGTCACCATTATAGATGAGGAAGATTGTTGCAACGAACCAATCAAAACCCGGATAATCTTCTCTCATATATTCTGAAGAAATCTTTAAGGAGCAAACATCACAAAATAACAGAAATGCAATTACTGGATTTAACGCCTTATAAGGCATACTCAACATACTTATACTGGCGCATTAACATTAAACAAGGCACAAAGAAGAGTGAGACAGAGAGAAGAGTAGCCTCAACAGCAAAGAGAGCCAGAAAGAGGAGAAAAAGACAGCAGCCCCAGAAAGCATCACAGTTTGTGTGCAGTCAGTGCACCAAAGACTGTCAACTCCGGAATTGGCCTGCACAGATGCAGATAATTTTTAATTTATTTATATATTTATATGAGTTAAGAGTAAGGAAATGAATCCGACGCTAAGAAGAGGACACCTTAAGAGAGAAACCGAAACCTTGTCTTGTAATCTCTTTGTCCTAGTTTGCTGCATTCGCTTATTATATGATTAACAGTTTCGTCTATCTCCACACATTCTGTGCTTGCTATTCTTCTGTGTCTTATCTATTTTTGCCTTTATATAGTTTGTTATAATGGCATTGTCTTGTGCTGCGATTATAAGAGTTTTGGTTTCTCACTTAAGGTGTCCTCTTCTTAGCATCAAAACAGTATATGTATAGATAAAAGGGTATGAAAACACACACTTTGTTGTTAAAATGAATATATTTTTATATCCTTTTAATGTTTTAATCCGGATTCATCAAGAGAGAAACAGAAACATTTACATCTAAAAACAAACGTAATTATCATTATGCTTTGATGATGATTTTTTATAAATCGAAATATTGTCAAATTAGCAATGAAAAAACGATATAAAATATATTCATTTTAACAACATTTCATACCCTTTTATTATATATTTTATCTATTTTTTGGACACTATGCCATCGTCTGCAAATCTAGCTTGTTGACCATTACACTAAGTGAGGTGCCCTTATATGTATTTACTAAAGCTTAATTTAGATGTGGCACAAGGTCAGAAGTAAAGGGTACCGGCGGAAATTGAACTCACTAACAATGGACTGCGAATCTTGTTTGCTAACCATTACACCATGTGAGGTGCCCTTAGAATTGTTTTATAAGAAATCAAATATGTATTTCATGATGATAATGATTTTACAAGGGAAATAAAAATTATAAATAATTGCATTATATCAAGTATTCTTTATCTTATTATAATGTTTGATTGTGTGTTTGTCTGTCTGTAATGAAAACTATATCACTCCTCATGTCACAATTCCCTTAGTTATTTATGTCACATTCTCCATGATTTGATTTTTATTTAAATCTCAATTATTGATAAAATCTATTTTACATTATTAATACTGTTGGCCAGATCTACATATATTTACCTCATACCCAACTTGTATGGGTTGGACACAAGGTCTCGTTTTTATGTGGGCCCACCCACAAGCCGAGACTCATGGGTGGCAGGTGGAAAAAATTGCGTCGATCTTGTCGGCATTCCCCCTCAAGGTGGGCGCCTCAGGCGCTGGGCAATTAACCTAGCCCTGCCCCTTTAAATCAAGGGGGCAGGTATTGCCTAGGGGGATAGCCCCCTGGGATTGACGCTGTTAACTTGTAAAGATCCTGGGCCAAAGCCACTGGACCCCCACCATGTTGGGCGAGTCTACATAATAATAACATCCAATTGTATACAACAAAATAGCAGTTTACAGTGTAAAACGGGAAGGCTAATTTGCATATTGATATTAAAAATTTGATTTTAATTAATGTGTCCAAAGTATTATTGATTTCTAATTGTTTGATTTTTATCTCAATGAATATGAGCAAAAATCTCTTCAATAGATTTTAAAGAAATCCATTAACAAAAAGAAATAACTGTAATTTTATTCTTTACTTCCTATTTTAAGTAAATAGTTAAATCAATAAAATTTAGCAAAGAGACGGAAGTGATGGAAGAGTAAGTTTCAAGCATGTTTGTGACGGAGAACGAGTACCACCGTACTCATTTGGAAAGTGTCTTGCCTGCCGGAGTCGAACCCTCGCCCTCCCAAATGCAAAGAATTGAGATTTAGGCGATGGATGGACACAAGGTGCAATTCAGGTGCCCGGATGTTGGGGCCTACATGCGTCCATCCGAATGCACGAGAATTGTGCACGGGCGCGCAACGTTCGACTGATGTGCCCAGATGATAAGGGGAAATGGCAGTATAAGTAGAAGTGGGGTGACGGCAGTAAGGGTGTTGCGACTTCAGCTGCTGGTAGACGACAGTGTTGTAGCCTGTGAATAAGGCGTTTGACTCGCTTCTTTTTGCCACCCTCCTCAACAAAGAACACTTACTTGAAACCCCATAATTGTGCAAAGAAATCAAACCAATCTTAAACAGACTGGAGATCGAAAGACTGATCATAAGCAGAACAAACAAATATTTATTTCCACCCCCCTCTATTTTTTTTCTTCTTCTATAATGTTCTATTTTTAAAATTTTCATTATACTTCCCTCTATTTCTAATCTTTTTATCTGCATTCTTATTTAGTTTCTTTCCAACTAACCTTAGGTAAAAAAAAGATTAAAAGAATGTGGAATGTTTCTGGAGAGTTGTGAAGATGCATTTTGGTCGATTGATAAATCAGAAGAAACTGGAAAGAATCTAAACCAAGTGGGAAAATCTGATGACATGACTGGGTCTAAATTTGGTGGTTCCAAGGTTGAGTCAAAGGTCATAGTCTATGATGGGGATAAGGGAAGAAGGAGTGTTTTTGAAGGAGTGTTATGTATGTAGGTAGTAACTTTGACCTGTGATCCAGTTTCAAAGTTCCCTATCTATTCACCTCAGAACTCATTCTATTCAAATAAAGTCCTATTATTATTGTAATCTGAGTCTTTCTAGCAAGTTTGACCTAGTTCATGGTCCAGTCACTAATAGAAGATGTGTGTGTGTGTGTGGAAAGAAGGGTTTGTCTTTGATGAAGGCAGAACAATAATCCTTACCACATGTTCTGAATTTGTAGCCCTGACCACTTGATACCTGCAGAGCAAGAAATTTCTCAAAAATATTTGTATTAGTTGGATCTCAAACATTATCCCCCATTCAATAAATATTTTTATCCTGGTTGGGTGGGGGGAGGGTGTGTGTTATTAATTTCATTTTTTGTTTGAATTCGAAAACAAACTTTTTCAAGGCTGATTCACTTGTTTTAATCAATTCTTTTCTTTTTCTATTTTTTTTTTTTCAGAATTAAAACCAAACCAATTAATAGGCTGTAATTAAAAAAGCATTTTTAAAACGACTAATTAAAGGGGATAATTCAATTAATTATTACAGTAATTATTATGGCCAGTAAAATTTGAAAAAAATAAAAGGTTTTATTCGATTCCTTTTAACTTAAGGTTTGGGTTGGATTGTTGCATTGGACAAAAAATTAAATTCAGTTTTAATTTCCAAAGAATGACAAAAAAAAAAAAAAAGAGAAAAAATTGTATTCATCTTCCACATTATTTTAAAACCTACAAATTTAATTTTACAGTTAACGTACCCCCCCAAAAAAAATTCTAGTGGACATTTTATATGTCTGGGTATCTTCAGACCAATTAACCAATAAGCACCCCAACTGGGGTCTGTTTTAAAAAGAACACCTTTTGCTTCTCACCGTAAACTCCTGGTTGTTTGTTTACAAACAACTGACAATCTTTTTTGGATTAGAATTTCACTGTAAGATTTTTTAAAAGTTTATTCATGTATATTTACAACCCAAAGGTTTAAGTTTTTATACTAAAATAGTTTTCAATTTTAATAAAGAAAAATTAGTTATTTAATGTTGTTGTTAAATCAACAGGAATTTTTTTAAAGTTTTAAAAACTTTAAATGAAAGACACATTTTTATATTAAAATAGTTTTTATTTAATCAGAAGAGAAATGAAGATATATTTATTAAAATGAAAATAATTTTTATTTACAAAATATTTTTTATCTTTATTTAAATAAAAGGATGTTGGGATCAAGTAACCAATAAATAACTAATTTTTTTAAATTAAAATCGAAAACTATTTTAGAATAAAAACTTGCCTTTGGGTTGTAAATATACATGAACAAACTTTTTAAAAACAAACAACCAGGAGTTTACGGTGAAAAGCAGGTGTTCCTTTCAAAACAGACCCCAGCTGGGGTGCTTATTGGTTACTTGGTCTAGATCTTCTAAGGCATCATACAATTATTGTTACCATATTACCAAAAAAAATGCATTCATCTTCCATCTTGTTGGATTATCCAGAGTATAGTTATTTACTAAGCAATGGCTTAGAAGTGGCATAAGGCCAAAAGTAAGGGGCACCCAGTGAGAATCGTACTCACTAACAATGGCTTGACTAATCTGTAGAATAATCATACTAAGTCCAATTACCGTCGAATTGGCAAGACAAGACAGCAAGCAGTCGTAACTCAATACGATTTCTCACTGGGTGCCCCTTACTTTTGGCCTATGCCACTTCTAAGCCATTGCTTAGTAAATAACTATACTCTGGATAATCCAACAAGATGGAAGATGAATGCATTTTTTTTGGTAATATGGTAACAATAATTGTATGATGCCTTAGAAGATCTAGACCAAGTAACCAATAAGCACCCCAGCTGGGGTCTGTTTTGAAAGGAACACCTGCTTTTCACCGTAAACTCCTGGTTGTTGTTTTTTAAAAAGTTTGTTCATGTATATTTACAACCAAAGGCAAGTTTTTATTCTAAAATAGTTTTCGATTTTAATTTAAAAAAATTAGTTATTTTATTGGTTACTGATCCCAACATCCTTTTATTTAAATAAAGATAAAAAATATTTTGTAAATAAAAATTATTTTCATTTTAATAAATATATCTTCATTTCTCTTCTGATTAAATAAAAACTATTTTAATATAAAAATGTGTCTTTCCATTTAAAGTTTTTAAAACTTTAAAAAAATTTCCTGTTGATTTAACAACAACATTAAAATAACTAATTTTTTTTCTTATTAAAATTGAAAACTATTTTAGTATTAAAACTTAAACCTTTGGGTTGTAAATATACATGAATAAACTTTTAAAAAATCTTACAGTGAAATTCTAATCCAAAAAAAGATTGTCAGTTGTTTGTAAACAAACAAACCAGGAGTTTACGGTGAGAAGCAAAAGGTGTTCTTTTTAAAACAGACCCCAGTTGGGGTGCTTATTGGTTAATTGGTCTGAAGATACCAGACATATAAAATGTCCACTAGAATTTTTTTTGGGGGGGTACGTTAACTGTAAATTAAATTTGTAGGTTTTAAAATAATGTGGAAGATGAATACAATAATTTTTCTCTTTTTTTTTTTTTTTGTCATTCTTTGGAAATTAAAACTGAATTTAATTTTTTTGTCCAATGCAACAATCCAACCCAAACCTTAAGTTAAAAGGAATCGAATAAAACCTTTTATTTTTTCAAATTTACTGGCCATAATAATTACTGTAATAATTAATTGAATTATCCCCTTAATTAGTCGTTTTAAAAATGCTTTTTAATTACAGCCTATTAATTGGTTTGGTTTTAATTCTGAAAAAAAAAAAATAAAAAGAAAAGAATTGATTAAAACAAGTGAATCAGCCTTGAAAAAGTTTGTTTTCGAATTCAAACAAAAAAATGAAATTAATAACACACACCCTCCCCCCACCCAACCAGGATAAAAATATTTATTGAATGGGGGATAATGTTTGAGATCCAACTAATACAAATATTTTTGAGAAATTTCTTGCTTCTGCAGGTATCAAGTGGTCAGGGCTACAAATTCAGAACATTGTGGTAAGGATTATGTTCTGCCTTCATCAAGACAACCCTTCTTTCCACACACACACACACTTCTTCTATTAGTGACTGGACCATGAACTAGGTCAAACTGCTGTAGAAAGACTCAGATTACAATAATAATAGGACTTATTTGAATAGAATGAGTTCTGAGGTGAATAGATAGGGGAACTTTGAAACTGGATCACAGGTCAAAGTTACTACCTACATACATAACACTCCTTCAAAAACACTCCTTCTTCCCTTATCCCCATCATAGACTAATGACCTTGACTCAACCTTGGAACCACCAAATTTAGACCCAGTCATGTCATCAGATTTTCCCACTTGGTTTAGATTCTTTCCAGTTTCTTCTGATTTATCAATCGACCAAAATGCATCTTCACAACTCTCCAGAAACATTCCACATTCTTTTAATCTTTTTTTTACCTAAGGTTAGTTGGAAAGAAACTAAATAAGAATGCAGATAAAAAGATTAGAAATAGAGGGAAGTATAATGAAAATTTTAAAAATAGAACATTATAGAAGAAGAAAAAAATAGAGGGGGGTGGAAATAAATATTTTGTTGTTCTGCTTATGATCAGTCTTTCGATCTCCAGTCTGTTTAAGATTGGTTTGATTTCTTTGCACAATTATGGGGTTTCAAGAAGTGTTCTTTGTTTGAGGAGGTGGCAAAAAGAAGCGAGTCAAACGCCTTATTCACAGGCTACAACACTGTCGTCTACCAGCAGCTTGAAGTCGCAACACCCTTCCTACTGCCGTCACCCCACTTCTACTTATACTGCCATTTCCCCTATCATCTGGGCACATCAGTCGAACGTTGCGCGCCCGTGCACAATTCTCGTGCATTCGGATGGACGCATTGTAGGCCCCAACATCCGGGCACCTGAATTGCACCTTGTGTCCATCCATCGCCTAAACTCAATTCTTTGCATTTGGGGAGGGCGAGGTTCGACTCCGGCAGGCAAGACACTTTCCAAATGAGTACGGTGGTACTCGTTCTCCGTCACAAACATGCTTGAAACTTACTCTTCCATCACTTCCGTCTCTTTGCTAAATTTTATTGATTTAACTATTTACTTAAAATAGGAAGTAAAGAATAAAATTACAGTTATTTCTTTTTGTTAATGGATTTCTTTAAAATCTATTGAAGAGATTTTTGCTCATATTCATTGAGATAAAAATCAAACAATTAGAAATCAATAATACTTTTGACACATTAATTAAAATCAAATTTTTAATATCAATATGCAAATTAGCCTTCCCGTTTTACACTGTAAACTGCTATTTTGTTGTATACAATTGGATGTTATTATTATGTAGACTCGCCCAACATGGTGGGGTCCAGTGGCTTTGGCCCAGGATCTTTACAAGTTAACAGCGTCAATCCCAGGGGGCTATCCCCTAGGCAATACCTGCCCCCTTGATTTAAAGGGGCAGGGCTAGGTTAATTGCCCAGCGCCTGAGGCGCCCACCTTGAGGGGAATGCCGACAAGATCGACGCAATTTTTTCCACCTGCCACCCATGAGTCTCGGCTTGTGGGTGGCCCACATAAAAACGAGACCTTGTGTCCAACCCATACAAGTTGGGTATGAGGTAAATATATGTAGATCTGGCCAACAGTATTAATAATGTAAAATAGATTTTATCAATAATTGAGATTTAAATAAAAATCAAATCATGGAGAATGTGACATAAATAACTAAGGGAATTGTGACATGAGGAGTGATATAGTTTTCATTACAGACAGACAAACACACAATCAAACATTATAATAAGATAAAGAATACTTGATATAATGCAATTATTTATAATTTTTATTTCCCTTGTAAAATCATTATCATCATGAAATACCATATTTGATTTCTTATAAAACAATTCTAAGGGCACCTCACATGGTGTAATGGTTAGCAAACAAGATTCGCAGTCCATTGTTAGTGAGTTCAATTTTCGCCGGGTACCCTTTACTTCTGACCTTGTGCCACATCTAAATTAAGCTTAGTAAATACATATAAGGGCACCTCACTTAGTGTAATGGTCAACAAGCTAGATTTGCAGACGATGGCATAGTGTCCAAAAAATAGATAAATATATAAATAAAAGGGTATGAAATGTTGTTAAAATGAATATATTTTTATATCGTTTTTCATTGCTAATATTGACAATATTTCGATTTATAAAAAATCATCATCAAAGCATAATGATAATTACGTTTGTTTTTAGATGTAAATGTTTTCTGTTTCTCTCTTGATGAATCCGGATTAAAAACATTAAAAGGATATAAAAATATATTCATTTTAACAACAAAGTGTGTGTTTTCATACCCTTTTATCTATACATATACTGTTTTGATGCTAAGAAGAGGACACCTTAAGTGAGAAACCAAAACTCTTATAATCGCAGCACAAGACAATGCCATTATAACAAACTATATAAAGGCAAAAATAGATAAGACACAGAAGAATAGCAAGCACAGAATGTGTGGAGATAGACGAAACTGTTAATCATATAATAAGCGAATGCAGCAAACTAGGACAAAGAGATTACAAGACAAGGTTTCGGTTTCTCTCTTAAGGTGTCCTCTTCTTAGCGTCGGATTCATTTCCTTACTCTTAACTCATATAAATATATAAATAAAATTAAAAAAATTATCTGCATCTGTGCAGGCCAATTCCGGAGTGACAGTCTTTGGTGCACTGACTGCACACAAACTGTGATGCTTTCTGGGGCTGCTGTCTTTTTTCTCCCTCTTTCTGGCTCTCTTTGCTGTTGAGGCTACTCTTCTCTCTGTCTCACTCTTCTTTGTGCCTTGTTTAATGTTAATGCGCCAGTATAAGTATGTTGAGTATGCCTTATAAGGCGTTAAATCCAGTAATTGCATTTCTGTTATTTTGTGATGTTTGCTCCTTAAAGATTTCTTCAGAATATATGAGAGAAGATTATCCGGGTTTTGATTGGTTCGTTGCAACAATCTTCCTCATCTATAATGGTGACAAAGACAAAGCGTGGAAATTACTGTCAAAACTCTCCCGTTTGACCGTTTCTGCTTTTATTTGGCCTGCACACCTTCACGTATTGGTAAGTAATATGTCTTTAATATAAAACCGTGTTTTTCGTTTAAAGTTTTTAAAACTTTTTTAAAAATTCCTATTGAATTAACAACAACAACATGAAATAACTAATTTTTTTTACTAAATCTAGTTATTTCAGGTTGTTGTTGTTAAATCAACAGGAATTCTTTTTAAGTTTTAAAAACTTAAAACAAAAGACACATTTTTATATTAAGATAGTTTTTTATTTAATCAGAAGAGAAATGCAGATACGTTTACTTAAATGAAAATAGTTTTTATTTACAAAATATTTTTATGTTTATTTAAATAAAAGGATGTTGGACCAAGTAACCAATAAATAACTAATCTTTGAATTAAATCAAAAACTATTTTAGTATAAAAAATGTGCCTTGGGTTGTAAATTTTCATGAACAAACTTTTAAAAATCTTACAGTGAAATTCTAATGCAAAAAAAAATCGTCTGTTGTTTGTAAACAAACAACCGGGAGTTTACGGTGAAAAGCAAAAGGTGTTCCTTTCAAAACAGATCCCAGCTGGGGTGCCTATTGGTTACATGGTCCGAAGATCCCCAGACATATAAAATGTCCACTAGAATTTTTTTTCGGTGGCGGGGTGTACATTAACTGTAAAATTAAATTTGTAGGTCTTAAAATAATGTGGAAGACCTATTGGTAAGTTACAAAACAATATCATTTCATCATTTCTTTTTATTTCAGTGAATTTGATTTGAAACGTTGTCCTGAAGTCCAGATTGTTGGAGGGAGTCGCCATGGCGTAATGCTTAATGTATGACATTGTAGTACCATAAATCCTTGAGTATAATCCACACTTTTCCCCAAAATTTTAAAGGTCAAAATCCCTAGTGCGTACTATATACAAGGTTAAAAATATTTTCTAAGCAATGTCCAAGTCTCTCCGGCAATGTTTATTAAGACTCATTTTTTTCAGAGGTACAGCCCCCTAAAAATCCCCTGCGAATTATACTCGAGGATTTATAAGCGAGTTTGTACACCAATTGCACTTTTATGTTCACTCTCGGATAAATACCAATTGGGAAAGGTATGAACTACCTTACCCCCCAAGCTAGGGGTTGAATAGCATTAGCTACATGAATGAGAGTAACTTCCCCTTGTTAGTTTCACTTTGAGGAAGCCGTATCTTTTGGCTGGCCATTTTCATTTCCCCGTAAATCTACACTGAAAATACGAATTTGTTAGTATCAATTCAACTGCATGTTTTTTTAACACGAAAATGTCATAAAATGTGTTCTAAAAAACAATTAAGTTCATTTCAAATAATGCACAAGCACAATTAAGAATAAATTTTATGATATTTTCGTGTTAAAACATGCGGTTGTATTGATTTGAACAAACTCGTATTTTCAGTGTAGATATATGGTGAAATGAAAATGACCAGACAAAAGATACGGCTTCCTCAAAGTGAAACAAACAAGGGGAGGTTACACTCATTTATGTAGCTAATGTTCAGATTACCAGATAACCTACAAAGGTTAATATTGCCATTAAACAAAGAAATTGAACCAGATTGTTGATGTACAAAGAGATTGGAATTTATAATTTGAAATGTAAAATATAAGTGAAGATCATAAAGAAGAAATATTCTGTGGTCTTCAATAATACCTGCTTAAACAATAACTTGCTGTCAAAATACACAACATTATATATACTAGCAAATATATGCACCCTCTGGGTGCAAGTATTTAAGTTTTCAATATAATAAGATATCATGTTAAATTAGAAAGGCTAATGAAAATGAATAAGAATGCAGATAAAAAGATTTGGAACAGAGGGGGTATAATCAGAAAATAGAACAACTTTGAAACTAACTCTTCCATCATTTTCCATTACTCCCATCTTTCATTGGTAAATTCTCCTAATTGAACTATTTAGTTAAAATACGAAGTAAAGGATAATATTACAGTTATTTATCCAGGAGATTTTTGCTCATATTCAATAAGATAAAACCAAACAATTAGAAAGCAATAATACTAAGCATATATTTATTAAAATCAAATTTTTAAGATCAATATGCAAATTAGCCTTCCCATTCACACTGTAAACCGCTATTTTGTTGTATATATACATACAATTGCATGTTATTAGTATGTAGATATGGTCAACAGTCTTAATGATGTAAAACAATTTTATTAATAATTGAGGTTTAAATAAACATAAAATCATGGAGAATGTGACGTAAATAACTAAAGGGAATTGTGACTTGAATAGTAATATAGTTTCGGTTACAGACAGACAAACCCACTATCTCCATTATAATAAGATATATATATATATATATATATAATCTCCTCTGATAGGGTCTGGCTGGTGTGGGGTATCTGATGTTGTAAGACCCGAAACTCCCCAAGGAACCAAGTATTGATGACACCCTCTAAAACGTAATAAAGTGCATACATATTCAATGACTAACTTTTAGTTAGGTAATTCCTTCAAGTCTCCTATTGTATACAAATACCGAGCATGTCTCAGCAGGGCTGTTGCATATCCCTGAGCCAATATTAAAGAATTAATGATCTATTCGTAAATTACACAGAGCGAATCTGGAAAGGAGGCGGCCTAATAACATGCCAGGTCTACAGGTGGAACAGATATAATGTTGCAAAACCCGAAATCTGTAAGGATACTGGAGTAACATCACCAATTGTCCTCCTTTGATGCATCTTGGTGATGTTTTACAAGACTATATATAGATATATATATGTGGGAAGCGTGTGGTGTAATGGTTAAAGTCATGGGAAATGGACTCGTCGCCCCGAGTTCAAATCCTGGATGTGGTAATTGCATTTCACTTAGCGCTAATACCCTTGGGAAAGGTATGAATCCTACTCTCCCTCCAGCTATGGATAAATAGTAGGGCAGACTGGGCTCTTTAACCTTGGTTAGGCAACTGGTCTAGGAGCAGGAAAACTCTGAATTCAAACCTGTTGAACTCCGCTTAAGAAATTGACCTTGTGTCACATCCTGCTCGTGCGGAGGGGTTGGTAAATATATATAGAGATAGGATGGATGTAGTAGAATCCGACAGTATGAGGTAGGTAGAAGGATGGTGAACAAGAAATAAAAACTCAAAACAAATCTAAGAGTTGAAATGTTTCGTCCGAATTCATACGGACATCATCGGTCAAATGATTTTTATTGAAAGCAAAATTTTGTGCAAGTACAAGTGAATTTGGTGAGGGGGGGTGAGTTAGTAGCGGAAGTGAAGAGAGGGAGGTTAGGGGCAGCCCCCTCCCTTAACCCACCCCTGTGCCCATCCACTCCCATCCTCTCTCTACTTCCTGTATACTACCCTCACTTCATTTATGTCTGCCCCTAACCTCCATCCCTTCACTTCCGCTACTAACTCACCCCCCCCCTCACCAAATTCACAAAATTTCAATAAAAATCATTTGACTGAGGATGTCCTTATGAATTTGGACGAAGCGTTTCAACTCTTAGATTTGTTTTGAGTTTTCATTTCTTGTTCACCATCCTTCTACCTACCTCAGATATAGATCTTATTATAATGGAGATTGTGTGTTTTTCTGTCTGTAACCGAAACTATATTACTACTCAAGTCACAATTCCCTTAATTATTTACGTCAAATTCTCCATGATTTCATTCTTTTAAACCTTCAGTTATTAATAAAATTGTTTTACATTATTAATACTGTTGATCATATCTACGTACTAATAACATGCAATTGTATTTATATATACAACAAAATAGCGGTTTACAGTTTGAACGAGAAGGCTAATTTGCATATTGATATTTAAAATTTTATTTTAATAAATATGTGCTTGGTATTATTGATTTCTAATTGTTTGGTTTTATCTTAAGAAATATAAACAAAAATCTCGTGGATAAATCTTAAAAGAAATTTATTTACAAGAAGAAATAACTGTAATATTATCCTTTACTTCCTATTTTAACTAATAAGTTAAATTAGGAAAATTTACCAATGAAACAGGGGAGTAATCAAAAATGATGGAATAGTTAGTTTCAAAGTTGTTCTATTTTGCAATCATACCCCCTCTGTTCCAAATATTTTTATCTGAATTCTTATTCAGTTTCATTAGCCTTTCTAATTTAATATGATATTTTATTATATCAAAACTTAAATACTTGCACCCGGAGGGTGCATATATTTGCTAGTACATATAAAGTGTATGTCTGGACTGCTCTGCTGATCTTTATATTTACAGTCAATAATAATTCAGACATTTATGCTTGTGAAAAAGGAATGAATTTCAAATATCCACATTTTTAAAAACTCTAATACCTACAAACTAAGGGGAAGCAACTTTAGTCGAACTTAACTAAAAATAAAGCAAATAATTATCTGCCCCTTTTGGAGTTTTATACGACTTTTGTTTAAGAACAGTTGCAACATTCAGAGTTATATTTCATTCACTAAATATCTAGATGAATAGAATAAGACAAGGCTGTATGTTTTTTTCGAATGTCACGTCTTTTCATCAACTCAGATAATGGACTTGCATTTGACTTCAGAAACATTTTTTCACACTCAGAGCTGCTAAGATATGGAATAAACTGCCTGCATCCGTTGTTGGCTGCTGAAACACTGCATCTTTCAAAACCTCCATGCTTACTGTAATTCGACAAAACTATACCTGATATCCCCTCTCCATACACATATGCATGTACATGCATACATACATGTATATTATTACTGTAAGCTTGAGAACATTTACTTTAATTTGAAATCTGATTTTAATTTATTTCTCTGTAAAAACCGTTTGCAATAATTGAATTATTAGCAGGACCTGTGGATATACCACAGTATGATAATTTCATTATTACGATGTTTGATATATTTACTTAAGAAATTGTTCAAAATGTAGAAAGTATAATAATCTTGATTTAACTCTCTCTCACTCTTTTTTCTTTCTTTCCTTCTTTTCATTATGTTCAATTGAAATAGATTAGCATTATCACCTCCATGCAATTACCCCCCCCCCTCTCTCTTTCTTATCATATCTTTTCTGTGTAGCATGTCTTTTTTCCTTCCCTTTCTTTGTAATAAAAACGTAATGATCCAACATTTAGCTGAGGTGACGACACTCATAAGAAATAAGAATCCAGCGGATAAGCAATACCAGATAATCAGGATTTACAATTGGACTGTCTTGTTTTCAACCAGAGGGTGTTGCAAGTCTTTTTTCCTTCCCTTTCTTTGTAATAAAAACGTAATGATCCAACATTTAGCTGAGGTGACGACACTCATAAGAAATAAGAATCCAGCGGATAAGCAATACCAGATAATCAGGATTTACAATTGGACGGTCTTGTTTTCAACCAGAGGGTGTTGCAAGATGAGAACGGTCATACTTTTAAGGAATATGAGTATTAACATATATTTTTATTTTATTTTTAACCCAGTCGGTAGATAGGAACCTAGGAATCGCAAGGTTCCTGGTACAATACCGGCCATTGCCAACTCAGTGTATGAGTAACACATTGATCTGTGCAGTAAAGTGAGGAGCTGATGGTAAGTGTGGTGCTCCACCTCAGATGCCAAAAACAATCTTCTTGGTCTAGCGCTTGTGAAAAGGGGATAGACTCCCTCGCTGATACTGACTTTAGGCCACCCCAATGACTTTACTTTTTTTTTTTTTTTATTCCACAGATGCTTCTGCTTCCAGGCCAGAAATTGAGTAGCATTCCCGTTCTTTACTCGAAAACAGCTTATTTGGTTGATTTTCTTCTGCAGATGGAACTACCCCTTGTAGCTTCGGCTTTTAGGATGTTTGGATTCTCAGCAGCTCAGGTCAGTAACAACATTTAACCCCCCTCAACCACCCACACATGACTATTGAAGACTTTTGGTAATCTGAACATTAGCTACATAAATGTTTATTTCACTTTGAGGAAGCCATATATTTTGGTCAGCCATTTTCATTTCACCATAATCAATACAACTGCATATTTTAACATGAAAATATCATAAAATGTGTTCTTAATAACAATTAAGTTCATTTCAAATAATGTGCCAGCACAATTAAGAAAAACAGACGGCTTCCTCTAAGTGAAACAAACAAGGGCAGGTTACTCTCATTTATGTAGCTAATTTTCAGATTACCATTTTTTCTTTGTAGCATGTCTTTTTCTTCCTTTTATTTCTTTATAATAAAAACGCAATGGTCCATTATTTAGCTGAGGTGACGACACTCAAAAGAAATAAGAATTCGATAGATAAGCAAAGGCCATTACAGTTTTGCATTTCATCTTGGACGATTTTGACTGTCTCAATTTTAACCAGATTTCCAAGATGATAACAGTCATAAGATTAAAGAACAAGAGTCTTAATTAATAGAAGTTTGTTCATTTTATTCACAATATCTAGAGAATCTCGCCCTGATTATCTCCCTTAGATAAACTAAACATTTATGATTATCTCCCTTGCATATAATCGCAATTCTGCTTAGATTTTTTTGTAGTTTTCATGTCTCATGTTTAATAATATATCAAATAAAATATTCTCCCAAAAAATACAAACCTGGACTTGAAATTAAAATTAAACCGGAAATTCAGACAAACTGACTCACTATAATAGTGAGTCAGTTTGTCTGAATTTCCGGAAAATTCATTCTTGATCTTTATCTCATTTTGGCTTCTGCGTTCACAGGTTTCAGAGAAACTTTCACAACACTTACCCTGCCCTGTTGGCTGGGGCGTTAGAATGCACCTCTGCAGAGGGGTAAGACTACCCCAATGGAGCCACCTGTTAGTCATGGGTGGCGACCCGTGATGCTTAAGGATAGAACCCAGGTGGCTGAGCAGTCCATGACTTGCAATATTCCACTTTAGGCTTTTCTTGGGCTAGACGGGCGGTCAGAGAGGCCCCCTCCGATCAATCGGCTGGTCACGTCAAGCCCTAGCACCTATATGATTGCCCAACCTTATTGCCCTTATGGCAACCCCCAATCCTTATCATATGGGTGCTAGAAGGCGGTGGCTGAGGGTCTACATGTCCTGGTAATGACGTTAAATTCTATCTGATGGTGAGGTTCCAGTTCTGGAGGTTTGGGGAATGTGGAGCACCCCTTCATTACCATTGCCCCCTGGTCCACTCTGACTCGGGGTGGTAGTGCCTGTTAGGGTCCCATCTATGGGTTGAATAGAAAAACATGAGTTTATAAAAAAAATTGTATTATGCGTTAAGAATGAATTAATTTCACAACTTTGTCGGCATTAAATGACCCACCGAGGATGATATGCCATAAAACAAAACAAAACAAACAAACAACACTTACCTTACCTGGACTTCTTCAGGTATTTCCTGTTGGACTCTAAAGCCTTCTCAAACTCAGGAAACTTCTTTTCAGAAATTCAGAGAAATAACCGAACAAGGGTTGACATGCCATAAAATCCAAATAACCAATCTTATTTTCATTCCTGAAAGATGAATATCCCTTTCTTTTTCATAAAAAATATCACAAAAAAAAAAGGGCTTGAGGAAACAATAGTTCTGGCAAAGCTTCAGAGTCATGTTTATTTCTAGGATTCTATTCTCTCTCTCTCCTCTGCCAGATCTGTCAATAGTATTTCTAGAAATATATTCTATTCTCTCTCTTCTTTGTCAGATCTGTCAACAGTGGTTGCTGCAGGGTTTCTGGAATTATTTTGACTGGCCAGATATCATTCATTACATTTGTGTATGTTGTGTACTCGGCGTTGACTACCAGGTGTATTTGTGTGTTGCAATTTTGCGTTACCTGCACACAGAAATTGCTCTCCATACACAGCAAAAAGATCTCAACATCTTTCTCAAGGTATGTATTTACCCTACCCCTCTACCAAAGTGTAACACAAGGTCAATTTTTAAGTGGTTTGAATTCAGGGTTTTGCTTCAGACAAGTTGCCATATCAAGAGCTCAATTGCTTTACCTATGGGTGAACCTACTTCTAAAGGGGGGGGGGGTATGTTATGAGCCTCGTGGTTATTGTAGCTTTGGTTGAACATACTGTGTTTCCTTGGAAATAAGACAAGGCCTATATTAATTTTCACCCTGAAATATAACACTAGGGTTTATTTTCGGGGGGATGTCGAGTGTTTGTGCCACAGGATGGGAACCAATTTTAAGTTATTAATGATTTTCAATTTGAAAACTTTTCACTGATATTGTAGCTTCATGTCAGCTTGAGCAAAAATCAAACCAAATCTTTTTGGTACAAATAATCTTCAATATATGTGAAATGATAATTGAAAAATTTTTTGTCATAGATGCAGTGCCATATCAGGACATTGATCTTGCTATGAAAAAATCAGAAATCATCAATAACTTAAAATTGGTTGACTTTAAGACTGTTTTGCTAGTATTTTTAGATTTCTTGGGCCACATAGACTTTAAAACTTTTTTGATAGCATTTTTGGATTTCATGGGCAAAAATGTTTTTATAAACCAATTCTTAGGAGTAGGGAAGCTCTAGAACTCATTCTACAGACAAAAATAGATTACAAAAAGTCGCCATTTTTTACCAACCCCACCAAATTAGCAGTGCTAAAAGTCAACAATTTTTTTGAATTGGAGGCTCAAATTTTGGGGATTGTCTAACTTTATCATAATCCACACCTGGAAAAAATTTCAGAAAAATTGAGGGGGTTGGGTGACATGGCAGGATTTGACACAAGGTCAATTTATTAAGCGGAGTTCAACAGGTTTGAGTTCAAAGTTTTCCTTCTCCTTGACTGGTTGCCTAGCCAAGGTTAAAGAGCCCAGTCTGCCCTACTATTTACCCATAGCTGGAGGGAAATTAGTTGGATTCATACCTTTCCCAAGGGTATTAGTACTATGTGAATTGTAGCCCCATCCAGGATTTGAACTCAGGTCAACGAGTCCATTTTCTACAACTCTAATCATTACACCTCCAACTGGTGACTGCTGTAGTGAAAGATGGAGATAACTTGAGCCTTGCATTTCATCTCAGCTGCATAAGTTTCTCTGGACAGCTTGTTTTGCCATAATGGACAGTCCAGAGCAAGTGACTCCCTGTAGTTGAGGTTAAGGTCCAGGGTTTTGATATGCCATGGGTAAACTGCAATTTGAGTTTGTGTTTTGTAAAAAATCAATTGAAATTTGTGCAAATTCTATAAAAAAAAAAGGTTAAATCGAACTTAACAGACCTAAATTCCACCATCGTATATCACCCCACTGAAAGAAAAAGAAATACCAAAAATCAGGGAATTAACCAAATTTAATGAAATTTTCAGTGTTGATATATCAATGAATAAAAGATATAATGCACTAGTTATTTTATTTAAAAACTTTTACATTTTTTCAGGTCAGTTAACTTTGAACCATGTGTCTTTGAGAATCTGTGTTATACCTCAAAGATACATGGTTCAAAGTTAACTGACCTGAAAAAATGTAAAAGTTTTCAAATAAAATAACTAGTGCATTATATCTTTTATTCATTAATATATCAACACTGAAAATTTAATTAAATTCAGTTTATTCCCTGATTTTTTTTTTTTTTTTTTTTTTTTTTTCTTTCAGCGTGGTGACATACAATGGTGGAATTTAGGTCCGTTAAGTTCGATTTAACAAAAAAAAAATTCTTTTATCCAGGGGTGGGGTGGGGGGCATTGTAAAATATCTAAATTAATTTGCCTATAAAAAGCAAAAAATAGGTCATGGTAAATATCTAACTTTGACTGTTTTGATGGCTGACATCAAGGAAAAATATAGCGTAAATAAGGGCAGGAATCCAGGACAACAAATGCTTACAGCAGCCCTTTCTGAGATAACCTGCAAGTGCCTGAGGTTCCAATTAAATCACTAAAGTTAAGAAGCCACATGCCTGCTCAGTAAATAAATGGGTGACCTCTTGCAATTTGATATCAATGTGTCAGACCGGGCAAAACTTAGTAAATAACAGCTATTTAGCTCAGTTGGTAGAGCGTCCGCCTAGGAATCACAAGAGTCCTGGTTCAATACCGGCCCTTGCCAACTCAGTGTACAAGTAGCACAAGGATTGTGCGGTAAAGTGAGGAGCTGATGGTAGGTGTGACGCTCCAGCTCAGATGCTAAAATAATCTCTTTGGTCTAGCACAATTGATATTACATTATGGCTCGGAGATGGCCCCAACCCTATTGCTCTTATGTTGAAGTTGACTGGAAATTCCTGGATGTTTGGAGTCTGGAAATTAACTTGGGATGCTGGGGACATCTTGCCTGTTACAGTGAAAAGAGGATAGACTCTCTCGCTGTATGGTTGATACCGACATTAGGCCATTCCGCCAACTTTACTTACTTTTTTTTTTTTTTATAGTTGTTATTTTTTCAAAATTGCTTAAAACCACCTGAATTATCTCCCTTTTATTTGTGATTTGCAGGAAGAGGCTCTGATTGGCTTCCATGTTGGGGAACATCTTGTTTATATGAAAGAGTTGGAGACAAACTACAGAAAAGTTATTCTACCCGAAATGCACACCATCACCTGAAAAATGTACCAATTAGACATTCTTTTTGGATGAGATGGCTTACACTGGTGTGTCCATGTGTAGTTGTCCACAGGAGAACATCATTTATGAGATCTTCCTTGCTTCTCCAGCAGTATGTCTTGTTCATCTTACTTTTTTTTGTGGGCTCTAAAAATGGTAATCTGAACATTAGCTACATAAATGAGAGTAATCTCCCCTTGTTTGTTTCACTTTGAGAAAGCCGTTTGTTTTAGTCAGCCATTTTCATTTTACCGTAAATCTACACTGTTGTTCGAATCAATACAACTACATGTTTTAATACAAAAATAACATAAAATGTGTTTTTAATAACAATTAAGTTCACTTCAAATAATGCGCAACAACAATTAAGAACACATTTTATGATATTTTTGTGTTAAAATATGCAGTTGTATTGATTCAAACAAATTTATATTTTCAGTGTAGATTTATGGTGAAATGAAAATGGCCGACCAAAACATATGGCTTCCTCAAAGTGAAACCTCTCATTTATGTAGCTTGTGTCCAGATTACCCTAAAAATTTGTATAAATTTGTTTCCTGTGTTGGAACATTGAAGTGAATTGCATATCAAGTGACATTTACAAATGCCGTACAGAACTGAAGATTCAGAATAAGATTGTGTTGTTACATTCTTCGGGTATTATCGCATAAATGCGTCCTAACCTCCTGCCCTAAAAAACCCAAAGTGGTGCCTGCTCAAAATCTAACCCATGCTACTACTCAGTCATATTTATTTAAAAATACGTGACAGTTTGGGTTTTTTTTATTAAAATAAAATGAAAATACCGAAAAAAAATTTTTAATTAAAGATGACGTGATATTTTTTTTAATTAAAATAAAAAAGAATATTCTGATTTTTTATTTGTGTATTTTTAACTCTTAACATCCTATACCGCCTCATTCCACCCAGCCAGAAGTCATATTTGTTTTCCTAATCTGCCCCAAATGTTAGCCTTTGTTTAAATGTAATATTAAACATATTTAGAAGTCTTTGATTTAAGGGAAATAACAAGTAACTTTAAATGAAAAAGCCATTTTTAGGCATTTTTTGATAAATCCTTATAGGAATGGGGCTCTGGGCTTAGAAAATTCTCAACAGGATGTTAAGAGTTTTAATGAATGTCTTGATTGTTTTTGTGACACCTTCAAACCACTAAAAAGATATATATATATATATATATATATATGATTGTGGGCTGAAAAGTTTATATAATAATGCATACAACGATGAAAGAAATATGCAGATCATGTTGAAAAATAAAACTCATTTGGTCACATTCCATATGAGTAACTTGTTCAGCCTATGAACACTTGTGTGTGTATATATATATATATATATATGTATATATATATATATATATATATATATTATAAAAGTAATGTAGTTTTCTCTATTTATAAATAAAGAGTGCTCAATATCAGTGATAGAGCATGAGTTAGGGTAGGAGTCAATAGCACTTGTGACTGTCAGTTTCTCACTTATGAGATCATCAGACCTAGTTTACAAACTAGTCACCAAGCACTATGAATTCTCTAACGCACACACACACACATCTATATATATGTATATGTATATATGTGTGTGTAAGTTGAAAAATGGAAGTGAATCTGACAGAAAATGTTGTATTTTTAAAAATATCAAAATATCTTGCCCTGTAGAAGACAGCTTTTTTGTATACTTAAATTTATGTTTTTTCTATTATTATTATTATTTTATTTTATATTCAAAATAATAATAAATAGAATACAATGTATACAAGGGAAAAATTGGTCGAAACACATGTCAGCATTCCATAAATAATTTTTTATCCATACAACATTTTCTTTCCTTTTATCTTTCAACAGATATTAAAGTAATAATATTAGTTATAGTAGTATATGGAGGCGCGTGGGCTAGTGGTTAGAGTCGTGGAAAATGGACTCGTTGATTCGAATTCAATTCCTAGACAAAGCTGTTGGCATTTCACATAGTGCTAATACCCTTGGGAAAGGTATGAATCCATATATTCTCCCTCCAGCTATGGGTTAAATAGTAGGGCAGACTGGGCTCTTCAGCCTTGGGTAGGTAACCAGTCTAGGTGAGGGATAACTCTGAATTCAAAATTCCTGAGGTCGGTCGTTGATTGGGTTTGTGGCAACCCTTGATGCACCAATTCTTTCCTATCGACTGTGCCAAAAAGTGTGGATGGTCCAACACAAGCCTTCACCACTATAAACAAATCACTGTGTGGGAGTTCATTGTATGTATGAACCCTCATGCGTCGATAATCGACGAGAGAGTCCATAATAGTAGTAGAGGAAAAGAGTTAAGGGTTTACCATGGTTTCAATCCAAATGATTTCATCAAGACCCTACCCTACGCTTAACTAAGACAATGTCATTCCTTAGTTAAACCAAGATAAACTTCTTTTCGGATAATAACAGTTGAACGTTATGTTAGTTAATATTAGTTTTTGATATATTGAGCACTTTTGGATAATTTACTGATGCCAATGCAACAGAAAGTTTAACACTGCAATTGGATACTATATATATATATATATATATATATATATATATATATATAAAAGGTTTGCAAAAAGGATTGGGTTTTTTTTTTGGGGGGGGGGTATTAACTTACATATGATTGCAACACGTGTTTCTGATCTGTTGTCTTCTTCAGGCATTGAATTATTTAGTTACAAAAACACACACAACCTATCAAATATTGGACATATTCTGCCAAATAATAATTCAATGCCTGAAGAAGACAACAGATCAGAAACACGTGTTGCATTCATATGTAAGTTAATAAAAAATTTTTTTTAAAAACATAATCCTTTTTGCAAACCTTTTTTTTTATAAAATATCTATTTTTCTCCGCTTTTTATATATACATATATATATATATATACATATATATATGAAGAAATATAAAAAGGAAAAAATAATACAGTACATGCTGACACGTGCATGTTTTGATAATATAATGTTAATACAACGCAATCTAAATTAAATTATTTTAAAAATAGAATAAACAAAAATAGAAGGCATTGTAACCATGTATAAATTTATCGCGCCATTTTCAATACAGAGTTGTCAAAACGTGGTCACAACTTTGTTGAAAAGTTTTTTAATGTTGTCCATCTATTTGAATTGTCTTTCTCCTAATGACTGACCATTGTTGTCAATGCCATGAACACCAAGTGGAATTTGTGGCCAATATCAATCTGGATAAATTGGCTTTAAAAGAAAAAAGAAACTCTTTCCCAGTTGAATAACACTTCAGAAGATTCCTAATTACAACAAGGAATACCTGAAGAAGGCCGGAGGGCATATCGTCCGAAACATTGTACAAATAACAATGAAGATAAGGACAATAGTCCGAATATGTTTATAACACACGTGGGCATGCCTACAAAGTCAGAAAACAGCATAGTTCACATGACTTTCGGAAACATATTTTCACGCTCAGAATTGCCGAGGCATGGAATAAACTGCCTGCGTTCATTGTAGGCTGCCAAAACACTGCATCTTTCAAAGCCTCTATGCTTCCTGTAATCCGCCAACACTATACCGGATACTCCATCCACACATATATATATGCACGCACGCATGCGCACACACATACATGTATATTATTACTGTACGCTGTTCATGTTCCTGACACTAATACATTATTCTGTGTACTAGACATGAGACTTTGATGAGTTGTAGTGCAACTGAGCACTGTACACAATAAATTTCATTATTATTATAATACAAATAATATTAATTATCAAGCCTCATCTCAAAAATTCAGAGAAATAGAATTAACTTGTCTACTTTAAACCGCTCACAGCAGCTCTTCCACCACTATGATCCTACCATAAACCGCTGTCAACAGCTCTCACATGTGTCACTTGTTTATACTGAAAAATCACTACATGAAACACCCCTACCATCTTTTGTTTTATCCTTGAACCAACCTCAAGATTGGTACTTGATACTTTTACAATAGGAAACATTGGTAAGCCGTATGAAAAAAATTTGGTAGGCAAAGAGTTAAAAGAACGAAAGAAAGAAATAGATTCTCTTTTTTTAAATATCATAACATTTGAACACTATTATGTGAACAGAAATTCGCCAGGTCGGACAGCCAGATCTTTCCACTGAAAAAGACGTTCTCCCAACTGCCAAAGTCCCCTGACCAAGTCCTTGCCACCTTCAACAATTTTTCCTTCCAGCAGTCCTCCGCCAAAGCTTGCTGTCAGAAAAAATCATAGCTGTTCATCGTACGTCTTTGTTTTCGTTAGCAAGATCAGAACGCAACTGTCTTGGTGTGGGAAGGCAGTTAATAATCATTAACTGACCTGACCAAGATCTTAGATCCCCGAACCAATCATGTCCAGCGTAGGAATTTGCATATGCGCCGATGAGGTAGTCTGACTTCAAGGCATGACTCATGATCAGGAGGATACGAGTTCAATCTCTGTAGTTAGCTCTACACTCCTCAGACATAATTTCTCTCGCTACAAACACTTAATATGAATTATATAAAAATATTAATATCAAACATTATATATATATATATATATATATATATATCATCATCATTGGCAATTCAGTCTCGAAAGACTATGATAAAAGTTTTTGTGTGCCCCTGAGGTTGCAGCGCCTCCTGTGACTATGAAGTCCTATGTTTGAGAAATATTCTCGACCACAGATTTTGCATTTGTAGGTTGTCCCTGTAGATGATGATGTCCCGATGCTTTGTTGCCGTTGCTTTCTTATGGACCTCTTAGCTTCATGATGTTGTATCGGGGTGACTTCTGACATGTACAGGCCTCTATGGAGATTCTGCCGCCACCGAGGGCGGTCTTGAGTCAAATTTTCCCAGCTGGAAGGGACAATGCCAAAGCACCTGAGATCATTTTTGCAGACATCCTTGAATCGCAGCTGGGGGCGACCAATCTGTCTTTTACCAGATGTTAGCTCTCCATACAGGATGTCTTTCGGGATTCGTCCATCATCCATCCGACATACATGACCCAACCATCGGAGACGACGTTGTCTCAGTAGAGAGTACAGGCTGGGGAGTTGAGCTCTCTCTAGGATTGCTGTGTTAGTGATCCTGTCCCTCCAGGTGATGCCCAGTACACGTCTAAGGCAGCGAAGGTAGAAGGTATTTAGCTGCCGCTCTTGTGGGAGTATAAGGTCCATGTTTCACTTCCATACATGAGGGTGCTGATGACACATGCCCTATACACTTGTACCTTTGTACGGATAGTGAGCTTGCTGTTGTCCCACACTCTTGTTGTGAGCTTCCCAAAAGTTGAGGCAGCTTTTGCGATCCGGCAACTGAGTTCAGCATCAAGTGACAGGTTGTCAGTGATGGTGGATCCAAGGTAGGTGAAGGGGTTTACGGCTTCCAGGGTGTAGCTGTTGATGGTGATGGAGGGAGGATTTCCAGTTCCCTGACCCATCGTCTTAGTTTCTTTATACTAATGGTCAGGCTGAAGTCCTGGCAGGCTTGGGTGAACTGGTCCATGAGTGTTTGCAGCTGCTCCTGAGAGTGTGCTACCACTGCTGCATCATCAGCAAATAGCATGTCCCAAATGACAAATTGCTTGACCTTTGTTTTTGCTTTTAGACGGCTGAGATTCAGCAGATTTCCATCTGTCCTTGTGTGAAGGTAGACTCCTTCTGTTGATTTACCAAAAGCCTGGCGCAGAAGGAGGGAAAAGAAGATCCCAAACAGAGTGGGAGCCAACACGCATCCCTGCTTGACACCACGACGAATGCTGAAAGGGTCTGAGGTGGACCCATCAAACTGGATGGTGCCTTTCATGTCAGTGTGAAAAGACTGAAGAATGCGGAGAAGTTTTGGGGGGCAGCCTATTCTTTCTATTAACTGGAAGAGACCACTCCTGCTTACAAGGTCGAAAGCTTTTGTGAGGTCAATAAATGCTATGTAGAGTGGTCTTCTCTGTTCTCTACATTTCTCCTGAAGTTGCCTCAGAGAGAAGATCATGTCAGTAGTGGACCTTCTTACTCTGAAACCGGCCTGTGATTCAGGGTAAGTTTTTCTGCGAGGATCTGAAGTCTATTTAGTGCAACTCTAGCAAAGAGTTTACCTGTAATGCTGAGTAAAGAAATACCACGGTAATTATTGCAATCGCTCCTGTCTCCCTTGTTCTTATACAGTGTTACGATGGTGGCATCCCTCATGTCTTGTGGATAACCCCTTCACTCATATAATATATATATATATATATATATATATATATATATATATATATATAATATAAGTCTTTGCATATGCTTTTAAATTATTTAGATAAGAATTTATGAAAAACTTTTTCTCAAAAAATTCTTTGTAATGGAAAAAAACTTTTTAAGAAAAAAAATAAATTTTTACTGGACTCTGTCAAAGCATGAAATTAATATATGTAAGAATATTAGGAAAATTGAAAAATCAAAACAAGCTAGGATTAACATATATCTTACCTTTGTAAAATTCATTTCCTGTTTATAACTTATAAGTTATAAACAGGAAATGAAACAGACAGTTGTTCTAATCATTTCTCAACAGAATTTTACAAAGGTAAGATATACGATAATCCTAACTTGTCTTGATTCTTCAATTTCATAATATTTTTACATATATTAATTTCATGTTTCGAAAGAGTACAGTAAAAATATTTTTTTTAAATAAAACCATTTCTCTAAATCATACATTCTTAGTTATATATATAACTATGTTGAAAAATGAATAAAGGAAAGAAAGTATAGAATGGATAATATAGGATATTTTAATCAATTTTACTTACCCATGTTTCGGTCAGTTTATTTATCCAGGTGTACATTATTCAAAGTATTATTATTTTTAAATAATCAAATGAAATGAAATAATAATAGAAAAAATGTAGAAATGTTCCACACACAAAGAAAATTCGACCTTCATCAGAGTAAATCCTTATTTGAAAATCATGGATAAACTCCTGACCGAAACACGTGTAAGTAAAATTGATTAAAATATCCTATATTATCCATTTTATACTTTCTTTCCTTTATTCATTTTTTCAACATACTGTCGGATTCACTTCCAGTTTCATTTTACATATATATATATATATAATAATAATAATAATAATAATATAAAAACAAAAGGCAATACTTGCATTTGTTTGTGTTTATTTTTTGTTTTGTTTTTTGTTTAATTTTTTTTTTTTTTTTTTTTCCTGTAAGAACAGCATTCTCCATTTTTAATTAATTTAAAAAGAAAGAAAATGGCTGATTTAAAATCAAAATTAATGGAGGACAAGAAAAATAACAAAATTTGCTAAAATTATAAAAGAAAAAAACACGTAGATGGGTTTGGCAGAGTCAGCAGTGGGGATGTCTCTTTTTTTTTTTTAAGAAACAAATGTACCGTTGCTTCCCCGTCACAATCCCTCAACACACCATACATACTCAGAGCCAGACACACAATCAGCATCACCCACAACAACAATGTACTGTCAATTAGCAATATATTGATATGGTGATAAAATTTCCAGATATACAAAAAATACATATATATATATATATATATATATATATATATATATATAATTAATAAATACACACTAGAAATTAATGCATTGTACCCGAGGATCAGAAATAAAATAATTTAAAAAAAGCTTCCTAGACAATTTGAAGATGAAAATTGACATGACTCCATTTTTATTTCTGCTGGATGAATTCAATAGAGATTGAAAAAAATAATAATCTAAGGGAGATAACTCTTGGAAAAGAAAATCTAAGGGAGATAACTATTGGTTTTTTGTTTGACAGCAACCAACTCAGGTACAATGAATTCATTTTTCTTGTTTTTTTATTATTATTATTATTATTATTTTAATTGCGGTGGGAGTGGAAGTACTATGAATAATTTTATAGTTTTCAAAAAAAAAAAAAAAAATATTTACCAACGTGAATAGTCCAGGTGCAGTAAGGGTAACCAAAAGCCGAATTTTTAAAAGCCTCGACCCGTTTACCAAGACTTTTTGCATTTTCCAATAATACCTGTATTGGAAAAATAAGTTCTAAAAAAAAGGTTCAGGTTAGCCTTACCATGTTTTTAACGAGGTCTATAAACAAAGAATTTTATTATTAATCAACAGAAAGTTTTTTTTTTGATAAAGAAATCGAAGCCAAAAACTCTGAACATTTTTATATCAATTTGATGATGCACCGAAGTCAATCACCATTTTTGTTGGGTTTTTTTTTTTTCTTCTTTTTTTTGTTGTTGTTTTCTGCAAGGCCAAAACATTTTAAGAAGAATTATTTTTCTTGGTTTCCAAAACGCAAGTATTTCTTTTATTTTCCCCTTATTTGTTAGAAAGAATATTGGGAGATTTTTTTTTATTTTTAAATTTCTGTAATATTCATATATAACCCCAATTTAGTTTGTTTGTTGTTTTTTTTTTAAGGGAATTTGACAAGTATATTCATCAAAAGAAAAACAAAAAAATGAACATACAAGCCATGTGTGTGAATAATGAAAATATTGGGTTTGTTGTGGACTTTTTCAAGAAATTTGTTGAAAAAATGCCACAATAATTATACACTTTTTGCAGATTTTGGGTTATTTCCTATAACTCCAACATAAACAAAGGGGAACCACTCTTGATTGATAAATTATTTATTTATTTTCCTAATAAACTAACCCAAAACCCTAGCCCCATCTTCTTTTTTCCTAGTAGATCAATAAATAAATAAATAATTTGTCAGTCAAGAGTGGTTCCCCTTTGTTTATGTTGGAGTTATAGGAAATAACCCAGATTATACACTAACCCAATACTTTACTCTTAATTAATTACTAATATTTTCTGTAATAATATTTCTAGTGTTAATTTGCCCATAAAAAAAGTAGAGTTATGTATATGGCAATATTTCATTTAATATTTCTATCTTAGTGGGAAAAAAATTAATTGATTAAAATATGTATAAAAGTAGTTATTTAGCCAACCTGTTTGCCACAGGTAGGATGTGACACAAGGTTGCAAGTATGGGGCATCCAGCAAGGATCAAACTTGCTATTCAGTCGTAATGGATCTGCAAGACTAGCTTGCTAACCATTAAACCATGATGGGATGCCCTTATTACTCAAACTGTTCATCACAGGTAATACGTGATACAAGTATGGGGGCATACAGTGAACATCGAACTCGCTTATTAATAGTAATGGATTTTTGAGACTAGCTTGCTAACCATTACTCCATGATGGGATGCCCACATAGAAATAAACGGACCAAGTATCCAATAGGCACTCCAAATCATCAACTTAATGAAAGGTTCATATTTTAACTCATCACCGGTAACTTTGACTTTCAAATATTTGAAAATAAATGAACAGACGTTTTTTTGAACTTATATTGTATCTGACAAAAATAAATTTTACAAATTTTGTGATACTATTTCTGAACAGCATCTTTTTATTTAAATAAACAAAAAATATTTTGTGAATAAAAACTGTATTTTTATTTAAATAAAAATAATTACATTTCTCTTTTGATTAAGTAAAAACTATTTTAGTATAAAACGTCTTTCGTCTTTTTTAAATTTATCATAAGTGTTGAAAAATACTCAAACTTCTGATTAAAAAGTTAAAAAGTATTTATTTTAAAAAAAATTTTTCTATTGAATTTTAATTTGACTACATGTACCAACCATCTATTTATTTAATTTATTGTAAGTTCAACATCTCCATAAACTTCTGATTAAAATCATTTATTTACAAAAATTTGGAAGCAGAAGTTACTGGTGACAAGTTAAAATATGAACCTTTCATTAACTTGATGATTTGGGGTGCCTATTGGATACTTGGTCCAATAAAAGTATTTCACAACTTGTATTAATGTGTGTGTGTGTGTGTGTTAATGTTTCTGTAAACTTATGAAAATACACACACACACATATATATATACATTTTTGCACATGCATTGATCACGTCATTTGCTTTTCGTAAACAAACGTGCATATAAAAATTAACGGTTAATAACATCAGATTCACACAACCACTATACACTTAACATCTTTCATTTTGTTCCTCACATAAACATTACTTAACAGTGTCCTGAAGATGGTACAATATACCGAAATGCTTAAGTATTGACACTAAAAATTGTTTCCTGATCATAACATCCTGTGTTTTGTTATATTTTAAAATATTTTCTTCACATATTGTCGGATTAATTTCCTCATCGTATTTCCATATATATATATATATATATATATATATATATGCACACACATTCTTCATCTTAGTCATATCAAAAATCATTGCAAAAATATAACAGACACATCCAACTGAAAAAATGTCACTTTTTATATATTGTCATATTAAAATTATTCTAACACAAAAATTCTCGATCACACAATCATGGACAATTCCTGTTTTTCCAACTAAAGTCACTTTTATGCGAAAACAAGAATTTTTTTTTTTTTTTTTTTTCAAAAAACTAGTCGAGTCACTTTGAAGCAATCTTTTCTCTCACACACACACATTAAATGGATTCTACTCAAAAGAAAAGAAAATGAGGATCATACATTTTGGTCTTCCTTTTTGATTTACATAAAAAATATTCTAAAATATTTGACGGTTCTTGAACAACGGGTCCTACTAAATAGACATTCCTTGTAAATAATCTTCCATTTAACCAGAATCTACTAATATATATATATATATATATATATATATATATATATACAAGGTGTGTCAAAAAGTATTGAGATTTTCAGTACTTTTTCGACATACCTTGTAATCTGAAAAATTAACGTTCCATTCATTGTTCATTTCTATTTTGGTAAATTCTGCTTTAAAATCTGTACTTTTTGACACACCTTGTATTCTGAAAAAAATTAACGTTCCATTAATATATAAAAGTTAAATTCCTGTAGTTTTATCTTTTATGTACATTTTGATTATTGAATGTCAAACAAGACGGCCATCTTTGTTTTTTATGTTTTAAATCTGTTACTGGATTTTATAGACACCCTTATATTTTGTAGATAATATGGGTGCTATATCTATAAGTAGAGAGTGCTCGATATCATTCATAGAGCATTTATATTTAAGTTAAGGTAGCATAGACATGGAGTCAACACTTGGTTACTGACAGTTTCTCACCTATGCGATCTTCAGACCAAATTGTAATAATATTTCTAGTGTTAATTTACCCATAAAAAAAAGTAGTTGTGTATATGGCAACATTTTATTTAATATTTCTATCTTAGTAGGAAAAGAATTGAGAAAAAGATGAATAGAACTAAAAGTAGGTATTTACCGAACCCATTCAGCGTGGGTGTCTCACCTATGGGATCTTTAGATCAAATTGGCCTGATGATTGCACAGGCAAGGAACTGTTTGAAACCAGATGTTGACTCCATGTCCACACCACCTTAACTTAAATAGACACCCCCTCTCTCTCTCTCTCTATATATATATATATATATATATACTAGCAAATATATGCACCCTCCGGGTGCAAGTATTTAAGTTTTAATGTAATAAAATATTATATTAAATTAGAAAGACTAATGAAACTAAATAATAATGCAGATAAAAAGATTTGAAACAAAGGGGGGTATAATCGAAAAATAGAACAACTGAAACTTACTCTTCCATCACTCTCGTCTTTCATTGGTATTTTTTCTAATTTAAGTATTTAGTTAAAAATGGAAGTGAAGAATAAAATGAGTTATTTTATCTTGTTAATAGATTTCATTTAAAATTCATTGAAGAGATTTTTGCTTATATTAATTAAAATAAAACCAAACAGTTTGAAACCAATAATACTAAGCACATATTTATTAAAATCACATTTTAATATCAATATGCAAATTAGCCTTCCCGTTCACACTGTAAACCGCTATTTTGTTGTATATATAAATACAATTGCATGTTATTAATATGTAGATATGGTTAACAGTCTTAATGATGTAAAACAATTTTATTAATAATTGAGGTTTAAATAAAAATAAAATCATGGAGAATGTGATGTAAATAACAAAGGGAATTGTGACTTGAATGGTAATATAGTTTCGGTTACAGACATACAAACCAACAATCTCCATTATAATAAGATGTAAGATAATCCAAATCTAAGACTCTCTGAGAAGTAGAATTCATTGAATGTAGATATATACATTATATATATTTTACCAACCCCTCTGCACGAACAGGATGCAACACAAAGTCAATTTCTTAAGCTGTGTTTAACATGTTTGAATTCAGAGTTTTCCTTCTAGGAAGCAGGATGTGACACAAGGTCAATTTTTTAGGCAGAGTTTAGCAGGTTTGAATTCAGAGTTTTCCTTTTCTAAGACTGGTTGCCTAACCTAAGTTAAAGAGCCCAGTTTGCCCTGCTATTTACCCATAGCTGAAAGGAGACCAGGTGGATGGATGATTTTATTTGGGATCATCGAAATCTCGCTGTACATTCTTACTGTATGCTCTTGTAAGTGCAAATATATATATATATTCATAAGGATTTTTATAAATCCCTAAGAGAGCTCAATGTGTAATAACCAATAAATCAATTATATACAGAGCAATATTTAACTTTCAAATGAAAGAAAAAAAGAAAAACTTAACAAATTGTCATCTAACAGATGTTAACAGGTTAAATTTTTCTTCTCTGAAAGTATATATATATATATATGTGTATATGTATATGTATATATATATATATATATATATATATATACTAGAAGTGACTACCCAGCATTGCCTGGGTAGAGGGAGGGGATAATGAAAAGTTAGTCTTGTAGATCTATTGATTGTTTTGGTATTACACAATTGTGATTTATATTTTAATCACAAATGCAACCAATAAATTTGCCTTCTCTTATTATTTAAATCCTAATTTTTAAATATCTTCCCAGATATAAAATAAATAAAATCTTTGTGATTTTTGCACAAAAAGTAAGCTCTAGTGATAGTGAATGTGTGTATATATTTACTTTGTCATTGTTTTATTTTTGCAGTTTCCTCTGGACATACATACACACATCAACTGTCCTTTATATATATGTAACACACACATACACATGAATACAAGTTATGTTAACAGAAATTATTGAATAATTCTATTTCCATATTTTTTTTTTATTTTACACAGTTTTTGTTTTGTTTTTTAATATACACCTTACTTTTTTTTTTTAAATAGAAAATATTTTTAATGGTGTAAAACAGCATTATTTTTTTTTATACATGTAAAGGAAATATGCCAAATATATTTACCAAGTTAAACAAAATTAAATTATTAAAATTTAATAAAAATCTTCAATGAACCAATTCCAAATTAGAAAATTAAACATGAGTAAAAAAAATTTTTAAATTTAAAAAAAATGTAAAAAAATTTTTTTTTTTTTTAAACTTTTCATGAAATTCACAAAAAAAGTTTTTTTCATGAAATTCACAAAAAAAGGTTTTTTTTCCTGAAATTCACAAAAACAATTTCCGACAAATCTTAAAATACTATCTTTTTTTTTAACCCTTTATCTACCAGTGTCCCAAAATGCTGGACGACTGAAAACACCTGATATTGTCGACTTTTAGAAAATGGTTTAGAGTTTTTGTTTTTTTTAAAAAACAAGAAAGAAAAAAAGAGAAATGAATTAAATGAATAAATTTCTATTCAGTAGTAAAGGTTCAGTAAATACAATACTTGTCAACCATTTCGGACATGACTATTGCGGATGCCAGTGGTAGATAAAGGGTTAAAGAAACATTTAAGAAAAAAAAAACTGGACAAATACACTTTTTCAGATTAAACTATATATTTCAAAACAAAGAAGTACCTTTAAACAAGATCCTAACTTGTTTGTCGTTTATTTATTTTGTCCATGAGTTTTTCCTATACCATCTTGTCCAAAGGGTTTGCAATGCTTATACAGATGTATGCACATTTTATATTAATCATAAATATTATGGGATGTATGTCATTTTCATACTTGCATTGTATTAGTAAGATATGTAATATTTTGAATGTATACATTGTAATATTATATAAAATATCTATGACATTTATGTATGTATATGTGTGTGTGTGTGTATATATATATATATATATATATATGTATGTATGTACATGTGTGTGTGCATTTATATGTGTGTGTATATATATATATATATATATGTGTGTGTGTATATATGCATGTATATATATGTGTGCGTGTGTGTATATATATGGATGTGTGTATGTATATATATATGGATGTGTGTATGTATATATATATATGTGTGTGTGTATATATATAAATATATGTATGTATGTACATGTGTGTATGCATATATATGTGTGTGTGTTATATATATATATATATATATATATATATATATGTATGTATGTATAATATATATGTATGTATGTATAATATATATGTTTATGTGTGTATATACAGGCAAACAATTTATGTATCTTGTAATGTCTCATGTGTAAAAGTTATAATCACCCACCCCCCCAATCCACCCAATCTTCCCTACATATAGATATCTGGAACGTCTGCTGGAGACGGAGAGGGGGCCCTCTTTCCCCCTCCCCCCTGTTAATTGAGCAAGGTAAGCAGTGAGCAAAGAGATCTGCCCTGACTCAGATGAAGAAGAGCTTGTACGATGAAATGTTATATAGTTATTGTGGGTTGCCATTTAAAAAGCCTGCCAGGCATACTAACACAAAGCTATATATATATATATATATATATATATATATTGTTCTTATGGGTCCAACGGGAGAAAATTAATTATTCTATAAAAAAAGAAAGTCTGCAAAATGGATTGTATTTTCTGAAAGATTTTTTTTTTTTTTTTTTTTTACATTAGCAACACGTTTCAGATCTTCTGGTATCTTCAGGCTTCGATTGGCTTGAAGAAGATACCAAAAGATCTGAAACACGTGTTGCTAATATAAAATTTACAAAATCTTTTAGAAAACATAATCCATTTTATGGACCATCTTTTTTATAAAAATATATATATATATATATATATATATATATAGTGTGTGTGTGTGTGTTTCTTTTCATAAGCCTTAGAATCAGTCAGTATCATTTTTTTTTTTTTTATAACGTATCATATTGAAAGTAAAGTGTAATTTAACCCTTTATTTATCAGAGAGGACTGGACCATCTGAAAACGCCCGAGATCAATAATTAAAAGTATTAAAATCTTTGTAAATTATCGTCCTACCTTATTAAAAAAGAAATCTACTTCAAGGGAGGCAACTTTTAATAATTAATTACATTTGTTACTTCCCTTCATTTTGTAGAAAATTCAATGGCTATTCCAGATGGCAATGGTAGATAAAGGGTTAAATATTTCAGAGCATTGGTTTATAGGGAATTAAAGAAATTGGATATTTTAAAGAAAAGAGAAATTTTGATAAATTCGAATTGTAAAAAAATTTCAAAAATCTTTCTTAAATCTGGTGAAGTAATTTTTTCCCATCACATTTAAATAAACCTTCTTTTCTTTTATTTTAATAGCAAAGTAATGAGGAGTATTTCATATGAAATTTGCTCAATAATATGGAAATGTGACGATAACAAAACCATTTATTAACTCTTAACGTCCTATACTACCTCATTCCACCTGGCTAGAAGTCACATTCGTTTTCCTAATCTACCCCAAACGATAGCCTTTGTTTAAATGTAATATTAAACATATTTAGAAGTCTTTGATTTAAGGGAAATAACAGGTAATTTTAGATGAAAATCCCATTTTTAGCCATTTTTTGATAAATCCTTATAGGACTTAGAAAATTCTCTACAGGATGTTAAGAGTTAATATTTTCTTATCTTTCTATAAAATACTAAATTACGGTTTGAATTAATTAAAATGATACTAAATTGGAGGTTTTGCTTGTTTTAGTTTTTGGGGTTTGTTTTTTTACAATCTTTATGACCTTAAAAATGTATTATTAATATGAAGAGAAAAGTTTTAAATGAGATATATGTGTTGTGTATATGCACATGGTGTCCATAAATTCCGTGTGTAGATTAAAGTTATAAATCATTTTTAAAAAATGCACACTGACTTTATGGACACTTTTTTATATAGCATATATTCATGTATATAGCAACAACAAAAAAATGACCATATTAAAACTTTTTTTTTCTTTCTTAAGATTGAAAAGAAAATCTTCCAGTTGTAACAGATCAACTTTGATTTAACCCTTTCCAGATAAGTCGACCAGTTTTGTCCGGCCAAACACGTTTATTAGTTTGTAGCAGCTTTTAGTAATTTTTATTTTTCACATAAAAGAATTCTGACTAGTAATTTATTTTATCTTTTAATTTTTTTTTTATTATTGAAACTCATTTAAGTTATCAATCTATGACAGCAAGGATTGAAATAATAAACATAATCTTGTTAAACATAGCCAAAATGCACTAAAAAAGGTCATTAGTGATGTTACTTCAGTATCCTTACAGATTTCAGGTCTTGCAACATCATATCTATTCAACTGGTAACCCTGACATGTTATTAGGGCCGCCTCCTTTCCAGATTCCATAAATGACTTCTTATAACTTGGTTGTTAATATTGGTCTCGGAAATTTTCTTGTGTGAATTCAATTCTCACTGGTTGATTTTAAGTCTTGTTAAGCATCAATGTAATGCACTAAAGGAAGTCATTAGTGATGTTACTCCAGTATCCTTACAGATTTCGGGTTTTGCAACATTATATCTGTTCAACCGGTAACTCTGACATGTTATTAGGGCTGCCTCCTTTTCAGATTTGCTCTGTGTAATTTAACAAATAGTTCAGGAATTCTTATATATTGGCCTGGGGATATGCAACGGACAAGCAGAGTCCTGTTTGGTACACATACAAAATAGGAGTTAATAATTGTTAACCTTCTACCTTTCATGTGAAAGTTGTGAAGATTGTTGATCCTGCCAAGGATTGAACTCACCATCCTTGGCTAGCAAATACTTTCGAATCACCTGCTGATTAGAAGTGGGCTCACCCTTTTACCATAAAAGCTGCTGCTGCTGCTGGTTTATTTCCAAGGGAGGTAATTCACTTGCCTTTTGAATTCTATGTTGGACAACTTCACAAAAATAACAATAATGATAAAGGATAAGTCTTACGGCATTGCAACCCTTTTCAGGTTATTTAATGCCAAATCAAGTTATCTTGATAAACAAAAGACTTGGGTTGCTTACAGTACCTGCTGTTGCTTAAATGACCACCTAATTAAGTAGTGAACAGGCTCATTGCTGCTTAACCAGAGATCTAGCAGGAACCAGTGATTTCGGTGTGACTTGACTGTAATGTAAATGGTTTGATTACAGTACAGTAAGCAGATAGTTTAAGAAATTTTGTTTGGGTTGCAAGAACATCAATGTATTCAGGCAAAGTTGGGTAGGCCTAAAAGCTGTGAATTCCAAGGTTGTGCTTCAATCCATAGTGACAAAATATGAACGTCTAATGAGAACTTGTGTTTTACAAGTTCGAATTGGGCTATAATGACAAGGAAACAAACAAAAGAATTTGTTGTGTGAAAAGTGAAGACACAGTTGATCATAGTACAGTAACCAGATGGTTCAAGAAATTTTGCTTGGGTCGCCAGAACCATGACAATCAGGCAAGGACAAGTAGGGCTTAAAACCAGGAATTACACGGCCAATTTTGCAAGTAGCACCCACATAGTCCAGTCAGGTTGATCACTTGACAACGGAGCTGTCAAATTGTGCTTCATGTTACCTGTGGTGAAAGCTTACCTGCACATATGTATATATATTTACCAACCCCTCTGCACGAGCAGGATGTGACACACGGTCAATTTCTTAAGCGGAGTTTAACAGGTTTGAATTCAGAGTTCCTTCTCCTAGACCGGTTGCCTAACCAAGGTTAAAGAGCCCAGTCTGCCCTACTATTTACCCATAGTTGGAGGGAGAGTAAAATTCGTACCTTTCCCAAGGGTATTAGTGCTAAGTGAAATGCAATTACCACATCCAGGATTTGAACTCTGGGTGACGAATCCATTTCCTATGACTTTAACTATTACACCACACGCTTCCTGCACATATGTATAAGGTCATTAATTATCTTATCAACAGCAACCTTGAGCACCTTTTTGATCTCCATGTTTCTAACACACATGGGCATGCCTACAAAGTCAGAAAACAGCATAGCTTGCATGACTTTCGGAAACATTTTTTCAGACTCAGAGTTGCCAAGGCATGAAATAAACTGCCTGCATATGTTGTAGGCTGCCGAAATACTGCATCTATCAAAGACTCCATGCTTCCTGTAATCCACCAACACTATACCTGATTCACACGTTCGCACACATACATGTATGTTATTACTGTACTATTCATGTTCCTGACACTAGTACATTATTCTATGTACTAGACATGAGATTTTGATGAGTTGTGGTGCACCTGAGTACTGTACGCAATGAATTTTATTATTAAGAGGCCCTGATATCTCACCGAGAGAGTATAGCCTTTATCATCCTGCTTACTGTACGCAATGAATTTTATTATTAAGAGGCCCTGATATCTCCCCGAGAGAGTATAGCCTTTATCATCCTGCTTACAGCACCTGCTGTTGTGTAAGTGGTCACCCAATTAAGTATTGAACAGACTCATTACTGATTAACCTTTGGTGATCTAGCAGGAACCAGTGCTTTCAGCGTTACTTGACCATAATCTTAGGTCTGTTAAATTTGCATATTAGGCAACACATACAATACATAAGTAAAAAGTAAAGTTGACGGGGGGGAGGGGGGTTCTAATGTCAGTATCAGGCAATCAGCCACACAGCAATCTATCCCTTTTACAATTGTGCTAGACCAAGGAGATTGTTTTTGGTGTCTGAGGTGGAGCGCCACACCTGCCATCAGCTCCTCACTTTACTACCCAGATCCCTGTGCTACTCATACGCTGAGTTGGCGAGGACCGGTATCAAAACCGGGAACCTTGTGGTTCCTAGTCGAACACTCTACCGACTGAGCTAAGCCAGAAGTAAAGACAGGTCTGTTGGTTTGGTTTAGTTCTTTTGTTTTTATGGCAATATCAACCCTTATTAAGTAATTCTTGATAAATCAAGGACTCAATTGCTTACTCTACCTGCTGTTGCTTAAGTGGTTAAGTATTGCTGTTGTTTTACGGCATATCAACCCTTTTTGGGTTATTTAATGCTGAATTAAGTCATTTTGATAAACAAATGACTCAGGTTGCTTACACTACCTGCTGTTGCTTAAGTGGTCCCCCAATTAAGTAGTGAACAGGCTCATTATTGATTAACGTCGGTGATCTAGCAGGAACTGCTGCTTTCAGCGTGACTTCACGGTAATCTCACCGAGATAGTTTTTCCTTGATCCTCGCTGCTGTAGATTAATAACTTAAACAAGTTTCAATAAAGAAAGCAACTCTAAATTAAAAGATGAAAGAGAATGTCGGTTACAATTAATAAAGGAAAAAAAGTAAAGTTGGCCTATTGTCGGTATCAGCCAAACAGTGAGGGAGTCTATCTCCTTTTCGCTAGTGCTAGACCAGGGAGATTGTTTCTTTTTTTGCTGAGGTGGAGTGCCACACATACCGTCAGCTCCTCCACTTTACCCAATCTGTGCAACTCCTGCACTGAGTTGGTGAAGACCAATATCAAACGTGGTATCTTACAATTCCTAGACGAGTGTTCTACTGACTGAGCTAAATTGGACCCTGAGTCACAATTAATAATAATATTCATTCGTATACGACCAAGTTTAATATAAGATATAAATTGATTTGTTTTAAATTTTAATTACCTTAGAACTGATAAATATCTTTCAAATAAAATTTAGTCTAGAGGCTAAAAAAAATAGCCTAGAACGAGACTAAGGGGATTGATTTTTTGCTGAAGTGGAGCGCTACACCTACCGTCAGCTTTAATATAAGATATAAATTGATTTGTTTCAAATTTTAATTACTTTAGAACTGGCAAATATTTTTTTTTAGATAAAATTTAGTCCGGAAAGGGCTTTGGGAAAAAAAAGAAAAAAAAAGAGAAATGGATTAACCAAAAAGAGATTTGAGACTTAAAGAAAAAAAAAAAAAAGAGCGGGGGCGGGGAATGGCTGCCAACAATTTTTCTCTGTCTTGTTTTTTTTTCCTTTTCTTTTTCATCCAAATTCTACAGGCCAGAAGTTGACAAGGTTTCGACCAAGAATTCTCATCATTGTCATCATCAGATAAATTGGTGAAATAACCAGCAAAAAAAAAAAAAAATTTTGAGATGAGGATTGATAATTTGTATTATTTAGATTTTTCAGACTATTGTCCTCATCCGAGTTCGACAAGAAACACCAGAAGAAAAGCTGGAGAACACATCAGACGAAACGTTGTGTGTATAACTATAAAAATGAAGACAATAGTCCAAAAAATACAAAAGAGAGAAAAGTTTTAAGATCTTTTAAAAATGAGAAATCTGCGGCAAAAGATTTTGTTTTTCTTCCCTGATTAATATCAATCGACTGATCTATTTTGTGTGTCGATGATTTTGGGGGTGGGGATTTAGATTTGCTCCAAGACACTGAAATTTTTCATGAAGATATAACCACCTTCCATTAAAGAAATTTATGAAATTAAGAATAATTATAAGAAGTGTGATAGATTTAGTAAAATATTTCAATGATTTTTTGCATCATCTTCAGAAGCACATGATGTAATCACTGAATACTCAAAAGATCCAACCACACGTCTGTTTTGCCAATCACTTGGAATATCCTTTGAGGGAATTTTCAGGTTTTTGTTTCCTGAATAGAGTTTTATCCAACACCTTTTTGTTTTCCGATGAATCGCAGTGTTTAAACTGATTTTTTTTTTTTAAGAAAAAGAAAAACCTATCTCCCTTAAAATAGACCATTACCAAGCATAAAAAAAAGATAGTTATTTTACTAAGTGGTCACCCACTTGAGAAGAGACCAGGTTCACTATTGCTTAACTTCACTGACCTGGCAGGAACAGGTGCTTTTTTTAAGCCACAAAACAGATTCTTGTGGTGTGATTACACAATTTGATTGAAATCTCTATTTTTTGTGAGGGGAGTGGGTGTCTGGGATGATACCCCCCCAAAAAAAAATCAAGGCTTAATATTTTCTGTTTTTGCAACCAACACACACTCTCATATACTCAGACATCTCTCTCTCTCTCTCATACACACAGAGTTAAAAAATAATCTCAATTTTATTCTCTGAATAATTTAGTGTGCACATATTCTTGTCATTGGGGACAAACTCGTGAAGCAAATATTTTTTGCACACAATAAGTTACAAATTAAAAGTAAGCATCATTGTTGGCCGGACCTTCCGGACAGCAGTTGGTTGGTTGGATATTATGACAGGTCAAACCTTGTTGGGTTATTTTATGCCAACGACATTTTGTTTTATTCATTCTTCATGGGTACTCAATCTTTTTTTCTTCCCCAAACATTTTTTAAAACTCATTTTTTTTTCTATTTAACCCATAGATGGGATCCTAACAGGTACTACCACTCCCCACACAGCAATGATCACACATCAGCTGCTGTAATATGTTTTCATTTGATTAGAAAACTGGAAATTACCCATCAAACCTGAAGATGACGTGACTTTCCAGTTGAAACCCTGTGATCAGTAACGAATATAAAGACAATTAAAAATGACCCCCCACCAAAAAAATAAATAAATAAATAAATAAATAAAGATAAAATAAAATCTCAAACCTGAGAAAAAAATTAATTCTATTGATATTATATTATTAATGGATATATTCCACATATCATCTGAAGATGACATGTGAGATGCCGGTCGAAACACTGAAAACAAAAAACAAAATTCTCCAACCCAAGAAAACAATTAATTCTATTTGCACAGATATATTCCACACATCGCCTGAAGATGACCTGTGAGATGCCGGTCGAAACACTGCCAGTTTAAAACCCAAAGTTCAATATTTTGAAAAAAAAAAAAAAAAAAAATTCAATAAGATTCTAGAACATTTCATTCAATATCTACAGCCAATTTTTTTTTTTTTTAACCATCACTTCCACCCCAGCCCACCCCACCCTTATTTGTCTGCTTTTTTGTTTTGTCTTCTTCAGTCAGAAAACTTTAAATTATTTTCTTTTTTTTTTCTCCCTTCTTTTTTTGTTAATTTGCATTGTGTGAGGGAGTTTCAAGAGTCGGGCGTGGCAGGCTGTAATGGCGGTAATGTTACAGTCCAGTAGCCTTTGTGGGGGTAGAAAATCCGCACAAGATGTTCCAGAAGTGAGAGAGAGTGTCGAAAAACATTGGCTGGGTTGACCACAAAATCACAGCAAAAGTTTATTTCATTGATAAGTGAGGAATATTGACGGCTCGTTCGGAGACTTTTTAGAGAATTGAGGGCTTGTTTGCCTGGCCCTTGGAATATGATTGACATTTCAGGGTGAACCCGGAGAGAGAGATCAGGGTGGATAGTGGTGTGAAGGAAAACTGCCAACGCTCGTGCAATCAGACGGAACCTGAAAGGAGAAAAACAAAAAGAAATTGTTTTATTCATTCTGGTCAGATATTTAAGTTTTTTTTTAAAAAACATTTTCTAATACCTGAAAAGAAATAAAAAGTAACAAGATATTTATGGAAATTCAGCAAAATTTGTATTTTTGTAAACGATAACCAACAGTAAAAATTAAATCATGGTTAGTTGGTTGTACTTTATGGCAACCCTTGTTGGGTTATTTTATGCTGAAGATATTTTGTTTTTTTCATTGTTGTTGGTTTTGTTTTGTTTTATGGCATATCAACCTCAGTGGGTCATTTAATGCTGATAAAATTTTGAAATAAATCAATTCTTAATGGATAATACAATTTTTTTATAAATACATTTTTCTATTTAACCCATAGATGGGACCCTAACAGGTACTACCACTCCGGGTCAGAGTGGACCAGGGAGCAATGGTGATGAAGGGGTGCTCCACATTCCCCAAACCTGGAACCTCACCATCAGATAGAGTTTAATGTCATTCCCAGGACATGTAGACCCACCGCCTTCTAGCACCCAGAAAAAAGGGTTTGGGGCTTGCCATAAGGGCAATAGGGTTGGGGCAATCATATAGGTGTTAGGGCTTGACGTGACCAGCCGATTGATCGGAGGGAGCCTCTCCGACCGCCCGTCTAGCCCAAGATAGGGCCAAAGTGAAGTATTGCATGTCATGAACTGCTCATCCACCTGGGCTCTATCCTTAAGCATCACGGGTTGCCACCCACAGGTGGCCCCATTGGGGGAGTCTTACCCCTCTGCAGAGGTGCAGTCAGTGCATTCTAACGCCCCAGCCGACAGGGCAGTTTGTTTTTTAATATTCATGTTCTTGTATCTATTTAACCCATAGATCAGACCCTAACAGGTACGACAACTACTCTGAGTGAGGGTGCACCTAAGAGTAATGGCGATAAAAGATGCAGTTTAACATCATATCAAGGACGCTAAGACCCTCAGCCACCACCTTCTGGCACATATATGATGAAAAAAAGGTTGGGGATTGACAATAGGGTTGGGACAATCATATAGGTGCTAGGGCTTGATATGACTAGTTGATTGATAAAGGCTAAAGGTTGGTCTCCAGGGTTTTATTGTGGATGTTGTTATTCCAGTGTTGTTGCCATTTTGTATGAAGGAATCTATTAATTTTAGTTTTGAAGTCAATACATGGAATCTTGAATTTGTCATGGATCAAATCTAAAGCCGATTTGGCTGCTGAGTCAGCTCTTTCAATTCCACTCACTGCAAATGTGGTTTCGGATTCAAGATATGAGAATCTCCCTAGAGTTAAACATGGAGTCCAATCTATTCAGGAGTTTAATGATCGGTTGCATACGGCCAAACTCGAGTTGTAGTAGTAGTCATTAGTAGTCGTTGTTAGTTCAGAAACAACATACGCAAGTCGTATAGTCACAAGGGGATGTTTATTTCTTTTTAGGCTCATGGGTTCTTTTTCAGAGAGAAGGAGAGAGAGAGAGGGTAAGGTCAAATTATTCTATCGTAAATCATGTTCGGTACTACTATGTGAAACACATCACGGGGAACTCAGGAAGCCCCGTCTGCCCCTTAGGAAGGCCCAGCCAAAAAGACCGATTTTTCTCTTCTTCCGTTTCTCGTCCCGGGGTGGGATGGATCACCCACTTCCGCTCAAAACTCGGAACTTCCGTTTTTTATTTTTAAATCTAGTTCTGGGGTCATTCGTTGGTCAATTGCTGCCCCCCCCCCCCCCCATTGAGCGTTTACCCTTCCAAACTTTAACCTTTGTTCTTATTTCTTTTTCTCCAGAAAACCGATTACCGTTTTCTTTTTAATCCCCAAATTCCCCGAAGACCATAATAATTATGCTACAGATGAGAGGGTCTTCCAGTTTTTTTTTATTTCTTAATGATAGTAGGACAGAGAGCGAGTTTGGTTTGGTTTGTTTTGTTTTACGGCATATCAACCTCAGTGAGTCATTTAATGCCGATAAAGTTTTGAAATAAATCAATTCTTAATGGATAATACAATTTTTTTATAAATACATTTTTCTATTTAACCCATAGATGGGACCCTAACAGGTAATACCACTCCGGGTCAGAGTGGACCAGGGAGCAATGGTGATGAAGGGGTGCTCCACATTCCCCAAACCTCCAAAACTGGAACCTCACCATCAGATAGAGTTTAACGTCATTCCCAGGACATGTAGACCCACAGCCACCGCCTTCTAGCACCCATATGATAAAAAGGGTTAGGGTTTGCCATAAGGGCAATAGGGTTGGGAAAATCATATAGGTGCTAGGGCTTGACGTGACCAGCCGATTGATCGGAGGGGGCCTCTCCGACCGCCCGTCTAGCCCAAGATAGGGCCAAAGTGGAGTATTGCATGTCATGAACTGCTCATCCACCTGGGCTCTATCCTTAAGCATCACGGGAAGCCACCCACGGCCAACAGGTGGCCCCATTGGGGGAGTCTTACCCCTCTGCAGAGGTGCAGTCGGTGTATTCTAACGCCCCAGCCGACAGTTATCATGGATATTAAACAGAGAGTAAAAGGAATAATTGCAACGTGCTTACTTGATTGATAAATTTGACCTTCGTCCAAGGCCAATGGCTCCCAGAATTCCTGTCGTATCTTTATCTTCAGCAAGTGGGGTCAGTACAACAATGAACGAAGCAATTAGTTCAGAAATGGGCATGGTAGGACATAACTGACTGTCCAGCTGTTGAATTAAGATCTTGAGACACTGATACCACCACAACAGCATTTTCGCTTCATTGTCGCTACTGCAAAAGACAAAAACAACAACAAAAAACATCATGAAAAAGTTGCACTTGATGCAGTACTCTACTGTTATAATAACAACTAGCAGGACCTGTGGATATACCACAGTATAATTTAATTTTACAATATTTGATATATTTACTAATCAAAAGGATTAAGGAACGAACAGATACTACAATCTGATCTTATGTAAAAAAATAAATTAAAAAAAAACTGTCATTCATACAAACAAACAAAGAATAGATCAAAGCTTTCCAAACGTTTTATTTGGATTATTCAGACTGTTATCCTCATCTTTATTGTTATCTGTGTTGGCATCCTTTCGTCTACTAAAGACGATGGCATAGTACCCACTTTTTTTTTTTTATCTGCAACTGCATGAGTGGCTGAACAGACCAATTTTTGAATGGCAATCTCTGGTGCAATTACTGCAGACAAACAGTGATGCTTGCTGGAGTTGCTGTTGTCTCTCCTTCCTTTTGGCTCTCTTTTCTGTGGTGGTTTCTTTCCTCTCTTTTTCACTCCTTTTCGTTCCTTGTTTGACAAGGAGGCGCCAGGTTGCACGGTCTTCTGCACAAGCCTCCCATGTTATAGTTTTGATGTGGCACGTCTTCATGTCCCTCTTGCAGACATATTTAAAGTGAAGGTGTGGTCTCCCTACCAGTTGGGTGCCCTCTACTAATTCGCCATACAGTAGGTCTTTGGGGATGCGGCCTTTGTCCATCCTCCTGACATGACCAAGCCAATGTACCCTCCAGCCTTCTTCAGGTCTTTCTTGTCAAACCCAGGAACCTACTTGAACTCAGAAACCTTCTCTTCAAACTCCTGAGGTTCCTGAGCTCAAAAAGATTCACAGGTTCAACAAGAAACACCTGTAGAAGGCCAGAGGGTACAACAATAAAGATGATGACAATAGTCCGAATGATCCAAATAATACAAATTATCAAAGTCTTATCTTATTAATTTAGACAGACAATTTTATTTTAATTACTTTTTTTTCTTTTGCAACAAATTAATTCAGTTTTGTTAAGACCAAATACAACACAGCCACTTTCAACAACCATAAAATAAAAAAAAGGAAGAAAAAAAAAAATCTTATCTCACCAAGATTTCCCCTTGGCACTCCAGTCGAGGACTTTCCAAATGAGTGCCTGTTCCTCTTTGATGTCAACCGTTAAAGGAAGCTTTTGTTGTAGATAAGCATACAATGTGAGATAGGCTCCTTGTTGTTGGGCTTCTTCCAAGAATTCTGATAAATTTAGCTCAGGAAATTGTAGGTTCGACAGAATCATTGCCCAGTCACCATTCTCTAACGAGATGTCTTCTACAAGAACAAACAAGATAATTGACAGGAATTTAACGAGAGAATTCTTGTGATTTATTCTATCATTTATAATTAATAGCAAAAAAAAAAAAAAACGCCTTCTGGGCAGTGTAAAAATTAATTTTTGCCATGCTCTTTCCTAAAAAAATGTAAACAGATTTTTGAAATCTTATATTTTTGTAATAAAAGATGGTTTTGCAGTCAAAATTCAAACAAATATCTTTTCTTTCTAATAAAACTAAATTTCTAACAGTTAAATTCAAATTAATTAAAATATTTAAGTTTTTTCTTGAGGGGGGGGGGCATCAAATGAAAAAAAAAAATGTTTGTTTTGTTTTACAACAGAACCTAACTTTTTGTTTTTCACCGTATATGCATTAATGATTTTAACTAAAATGTTCATTGTTAAACTTACACAATTCCTGAGGGTATTGTGACATAAGCAGTGATGTAGTTTTGGTTACAGACAGACACCAAATCTCCATTATAATAAGATGATTAGAATTTCGCCATTCATACAATTTTGATGTTGGGAATATACTTTTTTTATGTGTAATCTTCTTACATAAGTATTATTTTCAAATTTTTTTTTTTTTTTTTACTAAATAATGAAATGAATACCAACTTTTAATAGAACGAGTACCACCGTACTCATTTGGAAAAAGAGAGAGAGTGTCTTGCCTGCCAGAGTCGAACCCCCACCCTCCGGAATGCAAAAAAATGAGATTTAGGTGCTAGATGGACGCGAGGTGCAATTCAGGTGCCCGGATGTTGGGGCCTACACGCGTCCATCCGAATGCACGAGAATTGTGCACAAGCGCAAGGTTCGACTGATGTGCCCGGATGATAAGGGGAAACGGCAGTATAAGTAGAAGTGGGGTGACGGCAGGAAGAGTGTTGCAACTTCAGCTGCTGGTAGACAACGACAGTGTTGTAGCCTGCGAACAAGGCGTTTGACTCGCTTCTTTTTTACCCCCCCCCTCAACAAAGAACATTTACTTGAAACCCCATAATTGTGCAAAGAAACCAAACCAATCTTAAACGTATTCGCCAAGTTTGCTTGTTGTGATTATATATATATATATATATATATATATATATATATATATATCTAAGTTAGGGTAGCTTGGACATGGTGTCAATAGCACTTGGTTACAGACAATACTGGTTTGAATAATCACACAGGCGAGAAACTGTCAGTAACCTAGTGCCGTTTACTCCATGTCCACACAATCCTAACTTAGATATAAATGGTCTATCCATGATATTGAGTACTGTTTACTTATAAATATAGCATCCATATTATATATATATATATATATTGGTCCGATGATTGCATAGGTGAGAAAATGACAATAACCAAGCAATGTTGACTATGTCTACACTATATTTTTATTTAAACCTCAATTATTAATAAAATTGTTTTACATTATTAATACTGTTGACCAAACCTACATACTAATAACATGCAATTGTAATTATATATACAACAAAATAGCGGTTTGTAGTGTGAACGGAAAGGCTAATTTGCATATTGATATTAAAAATTTGATTTTAATTAATATATCCAAAGTATTATTGATTTCTAATTGTTTGATTTTTATCTTAATGAATATGAGCAAAAGTCTGGAGGATAAATCTTAAAAGAAATCCATTAACAAGAAGAAATAACTGTCATTTTATTCTTTACTTCCTATTTTAACTAAATAGTTAAATTAGGAAAATTTAGCAATGAAAGACGGGAGTGATGGAAGAGTAAATTTCAGTTGTTCTATTTTTCAATTATACCCCCTTTATTTAAAATATTTTTATCTGCATTCTTATTTAGTTTCATTAGCCTTTCTAATTTAATATAATATTTCATTACATTAAAACTTAAATACTTGCACCCGGAGGGTACATATATTTTTTCTAGTATATATATATATATATATATATATATATATATATATATATATTACACACGCAAACACACACACATATATATATATATGCATAACATTTTCAAGTCAAATTTATAATAGTTTGTTTCATATCTTATATCATATTCACCAAACCAATAAATAACATCACATTATATATATATATATTATATTATATTAAAGGCTTCCACTAAGGCAATTTTTGACTGCCTATATATATATATATATATATATATATATGTGTGTGTGTGCGTGTACAAACACAGTGAGAGGATAATAACTATTAACAAAAATACAACCAATATGTTAACAAAAACAACAGACAGAAATGAAGGAGGTGGGCGCCAACCTGGACTGAAGTAGACATCAATGCATTTTTCAATGATTTGTGTCATGTTGGATACACTGGCCAGTGCTCGACATGAAGCACTGATTGTGGGCAACAAGAGGATGCTATGGACGGAAGATTCCAGCCAACTGTAGATGGTGCTGGTGATCAGCTCAGAGATGCCCCCCTCGGGGTTGCAGTTGTTTAACAGACTGAACATGGCTTTCATCATTTCTACAGATTCTTCATGCTGGGCGTACCGGTCCGGAACTGGACAAAAAAACAATAAAGAGAAAAATTACATTTAACAGAAAAGATACAAAAATAAAGCTCATTTTCTCTGAATTTTTGAGATGAGGCTTGATAATTAGTATTATTTGGATTATTCGGACTATTGTCCACATCTTTATTGTTATCTACACTATTTCTCTGAATTTTTTAGACGAGGCTTGATAATTAGTATTATTTGGGATTATTCGGACTATTGTCCTCATCTTCATTGTTATCTGTACATTTCGGCTGATGTGCCCTACCTAAAGAAGGCTGGAGGGCACATTGCCTGAAACCTTGTACAGATAACAATGAAGATAAGGACAATAGTCCAATTTTTCAGACTGTTGTCCTCATCTTTGATACTTTGAAATAAAATGTGGCCTATTGGCGGTATCAGCTGGACAGTGAATGAGTCTATACCCATTTTGCTAGCGCTAAACCAGGGAAGTGTTCTTTTTTGCTGAGGTGGAGTGCCACACCTACCATCAGCTCTGCACTTTACCACACAGATCAGATTACCTAATCTGTGCTACTCATATGCTGAGTTGGCAGGGACCAGTATCAAATCAGGAACCTTGAGATTCCTAGACCAGTGCTCTACTGACTGAGCTAAACTGACCCCTAAATATTTGATACTTTAAATTAGGAATAATCAAATGCATTTGACCCTTGCACACCTGGTTTAATGACATGTAAACATGTCTAGGGTTATTTTATGCCTAGAGGTTAGGGAATCATGTTCATTATACATTCATATTTACATTTTTTTTGTGTATTTGTTTCTAAAGAGATTCTCCTTTTTTTTTTTGGCACCCCCCCCCTATTGTAAATGAATAATTTTCAAACAGATCTATTTGACCCATACATGAGACTCTAACAAATACTACCATTCCGGGTCAGAGTGGATCTGGGAATAATGGCAATGAAAGAGTACTCCACACTCACGAGATCTCCAAGAATCACAACAAAAAAACAGTTAGAAACAACTACATCTAGAGATAACTGTCATATAGTACCTAAATGATGACAATGGAATCCTCTGGTTTTCCTATAAATAATATCTGTCAAAACCTCTGAAGGGAGAATCAATGAGATCTCACGGGACTTGTTAATTCAACCAAGCAATTGCTAATTCCTCTGTTCACCTTGTATCTTTGCTTAGTAAACCTTTTTCTCTATCCTCAATACTCTGTTAACTTTGATACACAAATTACAACAATAACCGATTTCCAATAATTCTGTCTTACCTGAGATTTCGACAGTCTCTATTTCGGTAAGAAGGTTGAGTATGGTGTTACTAAATGCTTGTTAATTCAACTGTAGGGGATTATCTTCCCTTTGCCTGGAAGAGTTATCTTCCTGCTGTGTTGCCATTTGTGGCCACCAGGGGACCTCTGGTATATAGGCGGCTGATTCAAATGCTTCTCTCTCTCTTTCCTTACTGCTTCTGAACGAGCACATGGGTTAGACTTATGTCTACCCCCTTCTCGGTGGGGCTTTGGCCCCCCCTTACATTACTGTAAGTCTTTTATACAGCATGGACTATCCTTTAGCTCCATGTCTGTAACATTTATATTTTATGTACATTTGGGTATCTCGTTTATACCTAAATATTGTATCTTGTATTTACCATTCATGAATGTGTCCTTTTATCTCTACTCTTATATCTTATTTGTATCTTATGTATCTATGTACTTTATGTATCTTATCATTACCATGTGCTGTACACCTATTAAATGTTTTGTCTCACAACGTGTCGGAGCTGTTATTCAATTATTAACTTTGAATCTTACACAACCAAGCAATTGCTAATTACTCTGTTCACCTTGTATCTTTGCTTAGTAAACCTTTTTCTGTATCCTCAACTTACCTGAGATTTCGACAGTCTCTATTTCGGTAAGAAGGTTGAGTATGGTGTTACTAAATGCTTCCTCACTGATATCCTCCTGATAGGAACATTGGCACAAAAGCTGAACCACACAATATACATAACCGACTCTCTTCTTACTAATATCGGGATTCCAATAATTTGAACTTTCTTGATTAAACTTGGATGCTGATTTGATTATCCTGAATCAACGAAAAGAAAAGAAAAAAAAACATAAAATTAAAACATCTATGAATAAATATATTGTTGTGGCCTGGTTATGGGCCAGAATAAAGACACAAGAGAGGAAATGAGTTAAGCAAATATATTAACAAAGAACAGTAGTACAAATATATACTAATGAATCAGTTACACGCGAGGCTGTCTTATTGGCTATCTGCTGAAATATTAACTCTCGCTTAAGTGCAGAACCTGCTGCTATTTATAGTTGGAAGAGTTTATGCGTGTGTGGTAAATTACCATAACATATATAAAGGGCAGTTGTGTGTATGTATGTCTGGAGGAAATTACAAAAATAAAACAGTTAACGACAAAGTAAATATATATACAAATTCACTGTTACTGAGTTGAGCTTTTTGTGCAAAAATTATAAAGATTTCATCTATATTTGTGAAGATATTTTCAAAATTAAATTATACTTAGAAATTTAGAAATTAAAATAGCATTAAAAACTTAAAAATAAATAGCATTAAATTCTACTTAAAATTAAATAGCATTAAAATTCTACTTAAAAATTAAAATAGCATTAAAATTCTACTTAAAAATTAAAATAGCATTAAAATTCTACTTAAAAATGTCTGTGAATCTCAAAGTTAAACAAATCAATATGGAAACATAAGGTCTTTTTACATAGGGATTTTTATGGGGTATCCAGTGAGGATTAAACTTGCTATTCAAGAGGAACGGATCTGCAAGACTAACTTATATTCGTGAAAATAATTAAAAAGTAAAATTTAAATGATAACAGCATGGAATTTTTTTCATTTAATAATTTAAATAGGAGACATTAATTTTTTCATTTTCAGAGTCGCTGGATTAACACAAGGTCTTTTTAGACCGGGATTTTAATGTAGCATCTGCAAGGATCCACTTCACAATTTCATAATAATGATCTCAACAGACTACTTTTAATTAACACCCAGTCTCTCTCTTTAACTTACCCACCCACACTCCTACATAAGAATAGTAGGTTGGACTTATCTTGGTGTTATGTATTTACTAAGCGTGCTTAGATGTGGCACAAGGCGCAGAAGTAAGGCGACCACAGTGACGAATGGACACTAACATGGTCAGGCTAAGCATAACCACATGATTCACTTACCGTAACTCAAGCTTGCAAGAGGAGGCGTTGAGCAAGGACAAGTTTGGGTTACCATGTTGAGATTACAGTATGACTGACTGTTGAAATGAGGAATCTGATGATACATCGATGGGATAATCTCAGGTTTCGATGAACATGAGCACAACTCCTCGTGTCTGTGGAACAGAAAGAAACAAAGACATTTCAAGAATTTCAAGAGAAAGATCTTTTTTATAGATTGAAAAGACAGAACGAAGAAGAATTGCTAGAATATTCATGACTAATTCAAATTTAGCGTCGAATCGAGGTAAGCAAGGCAACAACGGTAGTAATGAATAGCGGATCCTAACATTGATGTTGCATGCCTACGGCGAATGCCAGAGTTTAGTTGTGGCCTTCATCCATCTTATAGGGCGTGAACAGCAAAGACATTTTTAGGTGAGGCTCCCCACAGACCGAAGCGTCATGGGTGGTGAGACACAAAAATGCATCGATTCCTAGCTCCCTCTGCGCTGGCAAACTCAGCCTCACTCTTTAATCAGGGGCAGGTATTGCCGTGGGGAATAGCTCCCTGGATCGACCTTAACTTAAAACTCTGGCGAGTCCAGACGGCCGAGCTACTGACCCCGTGTTTAACGCGAACATGAGTTGCAGATGCCAGATATTATGAAGCCTCATACCTCATATTGTCATGAATGGGGTAAAGTGCATTCCACACTCTTTATTTAGAAGTTCGGACGGTAGAATGAAGAAGAAACAAAATTGAACAAAAGAAACGCTAAGCGAATTATATATAAATAGCTCAATTCATATAATGTATAGCTAACATTTATACGTACACAGACTAACTATACACGGGTCCCTTGTCCCCCCCTATTCACCTGCACCGATATCCAGACAGGCGATGAACTTTTGACCCGAAGTTCCCCACTCCGATAATGTTACTTTGAAACTACACCCTGTGCCTCCTTTTCCCGCAGACAGGCGTTCGGAATAAAATTCCCGCTCATTTTAAGAAGAGAGGACAAAGCAAATATTTGCTACGACACTAGACAACTAGAGACTTCAGCGAGTAGATGATGTCTTATGATATCTACTGACTTTTGAAAACCCAGTTGTTTGTAAGCAGATTCTGCAAATATGTAGAACAGAAAAAAGATAGGAGAGAGAAAGAAATGTCGAGGAAAAATATTGGGCATCACGCATCTCCAAGTATATAGCTCAAGCGAATATGCTAGGTCTATTGCTCGAATCTTAGTTCTCGATTAGTTTTTCGCCTCACTGTTACAGCTGGTGACGTCGTACCTTCGAACTTTCTGAAATATATATTTACATGAACTTTTGCTAAGGTTCATTTCTATTTGACTTTTGTCAGTGGCTGAATTTACAGGACTATTTAAGAGTAGAAAAAAAGATAACATTGAATGCGATTATCCAGTAATTAACTCACAAGATTGAGATCATTGATGTTTATACTTTAATAAAACTTCATTTGTTTTTCTTGTTGATAATAAATGATACTGCGGTCGTGGGTCTTTTGGCAGCTGTCAATCGTTATGCTTTTATATTTCTTGGAGTATTCTCTACTCTTTGGAGCCGGGAGAAGTGGAAATGGATATTCCCCCCCCCCATTTGTATTGAACTCATCGCCAGGACCTGTCGTATTATTCTTTTTATTATCTTTTTTTGCGGACCCTGTTTGTCGTCTCTTATCATCTCAGGCCTGTCGTAACAATAGACCAGCACTAATCAGGATCTGGGAATGAAACTCCAATATACTATGAATGACTAGTGTCTTTGATTTCATAATATCGAGCTGTCTTGGGCACTGGTTTAGTTGTGCTGTAGTCAGTTGTGTTGTTCAAACAACAGTAGCTGACTGATTCAATTAATATGTTTATTTCACACATTACCTTTTAACAAAAATATATATATTGTGTGGAGGCTGCACTCACTATTAGGACCGAGCCTATTCTAGTAATGACCCCTCTGCTAATTTAATAGGTTTTCAGTTTAAATTATTTGGACCAAGTATCAAGTAGGCACCAGCTGGAGCGACCTCAAAGGAACATCTTTGCTTTCACACACATTCCGTTGTGGAATAGGGGGGGGGCCGGGTCTGCTGAGGGGGTGGGGGGAGGGGGGGGGAGAGGCGCCTGGTAAATAACTTTAACATATGTGTGATACATTTCAAAACATCTTTATTTAAATAAAACATAAAAATATTTTGCAAATAAAAACTATTGTTCATTAATAACATATCTGCATTTGCTCTTCTGATTATATAAAACATATTTTAATAAAAAACGTGGTTTTCGTTTAAAAGGTTTTATAATAATAAAAATTCTCTATTGAATTACAACAACAACATGAAATAACATATATTTTTTACTTTGATAAATCGCAAATTGATTAGTATAAAAACATTCCTGTTGGATTTAAATACTACATGAAAAAACCTTTTTTAATCTTGACAGCGAATTTATCTATGGCAAAAATAGATTCTCTCGTTGTTTGAAACACAAGACAACTGGGAGTTTACGGTGCAAATGCAAAAGCGTGTTTTCCTTTCAAACACATAGCCTCACCTTGGGGGTGCTTATGCGTTATTGGTACAAAGTATATTACAGATGTAAATAATTCTTTAAAAGAAGAGGCAAAGGTTTATACAGTAGAGACGTTTTGTTGCATTTTTAAGTTTTTTAAAATATTGAGGCAGGGGAAAAAATCACAAAACAACAAAAAAGTTATCAGAAAAAAAAAATTTATTTTTTGAATGTTTTACATTCATATTGTTTCATCATTTTTCTTTTTTATATATCTTTATTTTTCTACACTTTGATGAGTTTTTTTCATTGTTTTTTGGAGACTTTAGGGTAAAAATAAGTTTACATTATTTTACCAAAATAATTTTTTGACTATTACTTAAGCACTCATCTGCGATCTCAATTCATAAGGACAGTTTTTCATTTCACTGTCAAAAATTGGTTGTTAACGCGACGTTTTTAGATGTTTTTTTCTTTTTAATTATAAACTACACGCCCTAGCCTAATCCCTAAATCGTGCTGTTAAACACCAGATTGTGAACAGTGTAAATGAAAACCTGTTCTTAATGAATTGAGATTGCAGATGGGCTGCTTAGGGGTTTTGGTCCATTTTTTATATAATTATAAAAGACTTCATCAGATGTGCGCGTTAGTTTAGTCTCTCGTGACAGCTATTAAATCCTTTTATCATTTCATAACAACTGTGTGCGGGCTGATGGAAGACACATGTTATTCTTCATGCTTTCTATATGTTTTATTGGTCTTTTAATAATTTCATTTGGATTATATTTTATAAACATAAAGTCAAAACAGGCGCTGTTAGATTAATCTATCACATTGTTTTGTCTTATACCTTACACTTTCAGATTTATTTCATTTTTATATACCTTACACACATTTCATAATTATTCAATTCCTATATTTGATCGAGATCATATTCTGTAAACAGACATTCATTTATCAATCCAGATCCAGGCAGCCAGTCAGTAGAATATCCACAACAGGAACTGCATCGGTGTCCGGATTTTGACACAGTTCCCTCGGGCATCGGTAGCAAACTTGAGACATTTTAAGAATTTCGAGAGAGAAGATTTTACGACTGAAATTAAAGTTTATATGTTCAATTCCTATTATTGTATCAAATATATGGTAATCTTGAACATTAGCTACTTAAATGAGAGTGAACCTCCCCTTGTTTTTTTTCACTTTGAGAAGCTGTGTGTCGTGTTTTTGGTATAATCACGGATTTTTCGGACAAATTGGGTATATCTACCTTTTCTAATATATAGGTACTCTCATAGAATGATTAACATATTTTGTTTTTAAATCGATTTAAAATGATTAACACCCTTATAGGAATACCTTTAATATATTTTCAATAGTCTCCACATGTTCACCATCCTGTCAACATATGCTTAGAAATCTCCCACAGTGAAAAAAAAGAAAGTGAAAAACCAACAAGGGAGATTACTCTCATTTAAGCTGCTCATGTTCAGATTACAATATTACTGTAAAAGATTGTTTATATAACCAGGCTGTTGGCTAGCTGCCAGTTGGTAAGCATCAACCTAGGAAATGTACTGGTTCCGGTTTTGACACTGGTCCTCAGCTAACTTCAGCACATGAGAGGTCAGAACTTGTTATGGATCTGATTAGGTATTATCTATTCCAACTCTACACATTTCTAAAGACATGTTATGAAAAGAAACTAGTCTTATACTGCATTTTCAGACTATTGGTCCTCATTTCAATTGTATCTGTACACGTTTTTGGAAATGTGCCTCAGCTTTCTTTAGGTATTTCCTTGTCGGACTCGGAACCTTCTTGCTCATAATCGGGAGCGCATCACGGACTTTGACTAACCTTTATTCAGTCCATGGGGGTACTGTCTCATGTCCGCTAACCAGTTAAGCTGTGTTAATTATTATTCTGATGTTCTGCTGCCCTGGCAGGATGACCTAGCAGCCAGAGATAACTGTCTTAACTAATTCCATTTCCATAGGCTATGTGGTCCAATTGGGACTTATAACCTAATGTCTACGCGTTGCTTAGACTAATCTACCTATTCACTTATGTATGATTAATTTACCTAGACTCATTTGTTTTTTTGTTTATTTTAGGGGGTTGGTGACAGATACAATGAATATAGGAAAGAATGAGGACAATAGTTGAATAATTCATTTTCATGAAACTCATCTCAAAAATTTAAAGACAAGCTTGAAACCGTCATTTACCATGCCAAAGAAACTGTCTTATCGTCTCCTGCCATTGTAAGAAGAGGAAGAGAGAGGTGAGATGTAAGTTTGGCACAACAGCGGTGGTGAGAATATGAACCTGTAAGCAGTTTTGCAGTGATGTGCGGAGCATTACTTGTGACATCTGATAAGCATTCGGGGTTTCCTGTTTCGAATCTGCGAAAAAATGACAAAAAAAATAATTAGAAATGAAAACAAGAAACATGTTCATAATGATAGCATAGCCTATCATTTTAGCAGGTAGTGTACTGTAATTGGAAATCACAGTAAGAAATGGAAACTACCACATAGCCATAGCTTCATTTTTACAGGTAGTGTTAGTGTAAATTTGAAATAACAAATAAAACTGTGGAAAGACTACAACATAGCATAGCCTATTCATTTTTAGCAGGTAGTGTAGTGTAATTTTAATAAAATAAAACTGTGGAAAACTACAACACTGAAGTCAAAGAGTTGCTAGACAAAGTGTCACCTCAGAACCATCTGGAACAGCCATCTGGCTTAGAGGATCATGTGACCAGGTGGTTGGTTGGATTTTATGGCATGATCACCCTGTTGGGTTATTTATGCGAAGATGTTTTGTTCTAGTCAAGGTGATCGTTTTTATTTTACGATGGTTGCCTTGCGACTTAGTCAATATTTACTTTTCTCTGTTAAGTTCAATCCTTCTTCACACACACATGATAATATTCATACATGACTGCTATTTACCCAGAGCATTTCATCCAACCAAAGCTTCATCAGATAGATCTGGTTCAGGCATGGTTTTCAGGGCCAAAATCATTACCACTAACCCAAGCGCCCAGCATATCTCACCATACCAACCAGACTTTGTCGCCCGCTTTGTTGTCACATTGTACGATGCCATATCCCATGCTGTATTGGTTTAGAGCCTATCCTGGATCTTTTATGATGTTCTCTCCTCTTGTCTGGTGAAGAAAGTGCAAGTTTGTCAAAGCCACAGGTTGAGTTGGTAATAATCCACAGCATCCACTTTAGATAGGAAATACATCTGTATTATCTATCCATCTTTCTACGGCATTGTTCTTGTAGATTCATATTTTTACAATTACGCATGATTCCTATCAGATTTTTTCAAAGGGACTGTTAATTCAAGTGAAAACTTTATTTTTTATTAACAGATCCAATGACAGTATCTGGACGCTAGCTGTTACATCATTTCAGTTGGAATACGAGTTGATGTTCTAAAATCACATACAATGTTCAGTACCATGCAAGCTATCAACACTGGACGTAAACGGGGGTGACTTGATTTTTATGGCCAAAAGTTCAAATGTTTCCTTCTTTAATGACAATTGTATGTGTTTTGTTGATGTTATAACCAGCTTTAATTTTATATATATATATTAATATATATGATTATATTTTAAAAATGGATATAAAAGACCTACTCGAAGTTTCACCATAAGGATCTTCAGGGTTAAATCCACTCGCATTAAATCGAGGTACCGATTAATTGCAGCCGATTGCACGTGTGTTCACTAGAGATGGATGTTACATTGGATGAGACGCTTGTTATTTTTATCTTATTCATGAAACATGTGCAATCGGCTGCAATTAATCGGTACTCGATTAATTCAGTGGATTTAACCTGAAGTATCCTTTATGGTGAGACTCGAGTAGGTTTCTTTATATCCATCTTTTTATAATAAATTTGCTCTATCTCCGTATTGAGCATTTGGTATTTTATTATCGCGGACTTAACCCTGAATTTTGGCACCTTCAATGATCAGTGCCCATGTTTCACGCGTAAGCACCTATAATATATATATTATATACATATATATTATATGGATGATGGTGTGTGTGTGTGTGTGTTGTAGACAGGAATGTTATGGCTACTAATACGAATATGATAATCAACTAAACTGAACTCTAACACCAATGAGAGATTCACCAACTCTCCTCAGCTACAAACTTTCTTTATTATTCATCAGAAAACAATTATTTTGATCTTATTTAATATTGGTTAATTTATTTATTGTATTTTTAAACTCTTTTAAAAACAACAACAACAAAACAGAAGATAATGAGAGTGATCACAGTTGCCCTGGTTTCTGCCAACTTGTATTACTAGTACTGTTTCCGGGATTAGTCAGTCAACATTAAGAGATTGTTTGAACACAGATGATAGGAATCTCTCCTTGTTTTCAACGAGAGTTGTATAAGACCCACACTCCAAAGAATCTCACTGGGTATAGGTTGGTTGGTCGTCTACGATGCTGGAAATTCAAACAAACAAATAATAATTTTTAACATGTGAAAACGGGCTTCAAGGTGAATAAGGTTAAAGGTGAATAGTATAGGGTTTCTGAAAGATCGTGTGAAAGGAAAATAGCTATATTAGGTCCCATATATAATTAGGCCAGGTAGCTCTGTCGTAGATCGATTCGCTAGAAACCACAGGGTTCCTAGTCGATACCACCTCATTAACTAGTATATAGTAGCACAGGGTATCTGTCGCGTAAGAGTAAGGAGACTGATGGTACGGTTGTGCGCTGACCTCAGAGCCGAATAACAATCTCTCTGTCTAGTGCCAGTAGAATGGGATTACTTAACCCTAGTTGTCAATTGGCTGGATACCGACTTAAGCTACCCAACGACTTTACTTATAGTGTACTATGTGGTTGATGTCACTGATAGCTTGTAATTATATCTAATACTATATAATTTAGCTTGTTTGGTTGTTTTTGTTTGTTTTGCGCATACTCAACCTCGGTGGTCATTTAATGCCAACTAACGTTTTGCATTAGTAGCGATATTTTGGTAAGAAACAAATGTATATCTGTATATATTTTAACTTTGTTAATTATCTCATATTTCTTTATACAATCCCACTTTCTTAGGAAATGAAATGGCATGTTATCTTATTTATGGAAAGTTTTTTCAAATTATTGCTTGTAGTATTTGTTCTACTAGATCAAGTCTACACACTCTAGCGGTATCATGTTCATCACTGCTAATCTCTCTTGACATGTAGTGCATATAGGGATTCTGTGCCCTCAGTAAGATGATGATGGGTGATGTTTGCCCTGATAATGCCTATGTGGTGTGTGGTACTGTCAGAGTCATCATAAAAATAAGGAGTCACAATTCAATATGAGATCAAGGAGAATTGCAAATTTTGGAACGAGGAATGCACAAAATATAAAAGGATATCATTGAAATTTAATTTTAAATCATCTCATCATTCATCACCTACTAAATAGGTAATATGAAATTACAGGTTCAATAGATATCTTATTATATCTTTTTTGCATTAATTCAAAATTGATATTGTTTTTTAAAATTACAAAAACAAAAAACTCATACATAAAATTATTTTGACGGTTAAGAAATAACTAAATTTTTCAAAATAACCTTTTTTGGCGATTATTTCGAATTTATTTTTTTATTTTTATGGATTTATTTTTCTAGAATGTAAAAAATTAGGGACTGTTAAATTTTTTTTTCTTCAAATACCAAAGATTTACCCACTGAAAAAATTGAATAACTAAAATAAAACTTTTTTTCAGGATTTTTTATTGATGAAAATATTATATCATATAAAATAATCATCTATCTAAGTAATATATAAGGCGTTGTGTTGTATGTATGTCTCAAGAAAACTATGAACATAAAACATTAATGAACAAAGTAAAATCATAGTACACATTCACTATCACAGATCTTGCTTTTTGAAGAAATAATAATGAAAGATTGAATTCTATAGTCAATTTATTAATAATATGCAATTTTAGATTCTTCATAAAAACAAAATAATTAAATGATATCAGCATAGAATTTTTTTTTTGCATTTATTTTTTACGTGTCTGGATTAATCGCAAGGTTTTTTTAAGGTAGGGGGATCATTTAATGGAGCATCTCGTGACGATTTAACTTGATTCAACAATTGATCGCAGCTACTTTTTTAACTCCCCTGCCCAGGTGATGCTAGGGTAGCCGCTTCTAGTTAAGAATAAAGTACTGAAATTTAGACAAAAATGTTTATCACTCACATTATAATAAACGTATGGATGTACTGACGCCATCACAGAATTTTGTACATAATTTGTGGCGGCTTCATGGTCTCCAGCGTCCCACGGGATCAGCAGTTAGGGTTCTGGACAGGCCCCTTCAAGTGTCGGATTCCATGGACTAAATATTAATGATCATTATTCAGATGTTAATGATAGCTGAAAAAGATATTAAGCAACAATTTAAAATAAAAATTTAAAAAATACGAAAACAAAAATTTAAAAAATACAGAAAAAAATAAATTTTAAAAAATACAGAGAAACAAAAAAAATTTAAAAATACAGAATAAAAATTTTAAAATATCAGAAAACAAAATAAAATTAAAAAATACAGAAAACAAAAAAAAAATTCAAATACAGGTGTAATTTGACTTAAAGTTTTAATTCATGGTCGCTTGTAACTCAAATATTCTCAAAATATCAAATCAATTTCGTCCCATTGAATCTTAACTGTTCCAACTCCACCACTAAACACTGAATTTTTTTTGTATCAATCTTATATAATGGCATTTGTGGTCTGTCTACTGTTCAACCGAACTCATCACTACTCAAGTCACAATGGCCCTAATATCTACGTCACAATTTTTCCAATGATTTTATTTTTTATTAAACCTCATTATTAAATACTGTTGATCCATATCACATATAATAACATGCACATTTTATTTATAAATATCAACAAAATAGCACGTTTACAGTACTAGCAATTAGAGCACTTGATAAAATCATTGAGAATAACCGTAATAACTAAGCAACAAAACTGTCAGTAAACAGGCACATTGACTCCATGTCTACGCTAGCTTCTTAAACTTAGATATATCTTATTATAACTGGAGATTGTGCTCTGTGTTCTAAGGCATCAAACTATACCACACCCAACATCACAAATTCTTTAGTTGATTACGTTATATCTCTCATAAGTTATTAAATATCATTATTTATGTTTAATTAGCACATATTTTAACAATGTCTCTTATCAAATAGCTGAATGATTACTAAATAGCCCATATTTAGTTAATGTCGTTGGATGTGTATAATCATTGTAATTTACATAATACTATATCATGAATATTGCATACCAGTTTTAACTAAAATATTTAATAAATACATTAACTGTGGTCGTATTGATTTCTATATTATTGTTTTTATTTTCTAAACATATTAAGAACAATCCTATGTATATGTGACAGAGAACACGAGGGAGTGGCGGCATGCAAGGCTTGCCTGTATTCTCGAAGGAAGTCGGGCTAGGTTTTTTTTGCCTAGGCGTGTAGGACGATTCTAGAATCGAACCCGTCCTTCAGATCGGGAAAGGCGACACATTGGTGGGCACCGGAGCAGATGCCACATACCGTCTTTGCCACAGATCTGCCCGGATGATAGGGGAAAGTGTGTATTAAGTATAGATATGGGTGGTCGCGTGTGACTGCAGAAAGATGTGTGGCGACATTATGCTGCTAAGGATTGCTGAACGAGATCACGGTATGTGGTTTGCCTGAGAAGGCGTTATGACTCGGCTATCTTTTTCGGCCTCCCCCTTCTCAACAAAGACATGTTGATTTAAGAATATCTAGTTTTCCCTCTCTATTTCTTCCTTCTAGAAGCTATTTCGTGTTCTCTGTCACAAGTATAATTTTTATATTGAAATAATTAGAATAAATATAAATTAGTTGTACTCTTTTTGTGTTACGTATTTATATTCATTGTACTTTTCATTATTCATAGTAATTATTTATGAGTTACTAGTTAAAAACTTAAATACTTTTGCCCCAGAGAGGCACATTTATGTGTTTCCTAGTATATATAAAAATTTAATCAGAGAACGAAATTTGAAAAAACCCACCATGATTATTATTCATGTTGTATTTATCCTCGGCTTTATATTGACAATATTTCAGTCTGTATACAGCAGTCACCATCAAGAGCCATCTGTATGTACAAAGAAAATAGTTTTTTTCAAAATATGACGCGTTTTTAGGAAATAATTCATAACAGACTTTTCAGAGAAAATATTTAAAATGTCTTGGAGATTCTAAGAGGCACATGCATAACTTTAGAGCATGAGATAACGGTCTTATGTAAAGAACAGATATTTAAATCTTTTAACATTTTTGGCGGCCAGTGCAAGGAACTATTTCTTTAGATCACAAGCAACTTTTAAAAATATAATACAGTATTTATAATGCAGAAAGCGTGCAAAATAACGGATGAATAGAAAACAAAAAAAAATGATACTATATACATATATAAGTATATATATACTTATAGCTACGAATGTAGTTTGAAGAATTGTCTTATGGATTACTGGGCTCATTAGGTTGGAACACAAGAATCTTCAAAAAGCGCAATGATGGGGGCCATGTACGGCACAATAATAATGCCACTTGGAGTACAAACCAAACGTGCTGCTCTCCTTGTTCAATAATCGCTCTCATGACAGAACGATCACAGCGTTCCAAGGATCTCTGCCAGCTGAAAATAAACAATTAAAATTGAAAGAAGTACATATGTCAGCAAATTAAAACAGTTTGTTTTAGCAGTGAATTGACTTTGTGATTAAGATGATGAACATTTTTAAAGTAGAATTTCAATGGCTATTTCTATTATTTAATCTTTAAATATCTTCAAATATAGAATCAAATTCATAATTTTACAAATGACTCGGACAATTTTTAAGCTAGAGATTTAATGCTATTTCTATGATATTTTTACTTTTTTAGAATAATTCTTCGAATAAATGAAATTTCATTTTTTTAACAAAATGCCAAGAACCAGTATCTTCTATGTGTGTATATACAAATGTGTCTAAAAAGTGCTGACGCCACTAAATTAAAAAGCTATCTGGCATCATATATATATATACTATAATATGATATATACCTACTACCAATGCATGCAGAGATGCTTATAGGTAAGTGTCTCCCTGCATCATTGATGCATAAAAATGCTAAAGGATTCGAGAATAAATGCATATCCATCCTCCAGTGGTTCTTTCACTTGCCTTCCCCCAACTACGGGACGTTCCCAGTTATGTAATGCTGTCTGTCTTAAGCAGTTTCTTAGTTCAGAACGTTTCCTTTCAACTAGAAAATTAAACTTCTTTTACTAGAACATGCCATCAAAAGAACTAACAACTGACTTCAGTTCCAGCTCTTCGTTCTGAAATGGCAGGACGATATTTATCTCGAAAATATCAACGAATAAATCTAACAGTGTTAACAATACACACATTGTACCTTATTGATATTTTCTCTTTACACCGTGCATTTGCTAGCCTCTTACTAAATCACCACTCCTACCAATTATACCACAAGATGCTATCAGACTTTAACAGTCTCGTGGAGACTATGAGCTATATAGCCGGCAAACTACAAGACTTAGTGTGAATGGAGCTCATCCAGGCGTGGACACGGCCTCGCCCGCGGCGCGAACTGAGAGAGGGTTTGCGACGCTGGTGTAAGGCTGCGCACGGAGCCCGGGAGAGAGTGGTCGCACGAGGGGAAACCCCGGAGGGAGAGGCAGCCAATAAGCGGGACGGCGGAGAATGCCGAGAAGCCAGGGCGGCCGGAAGGCGGGGAAGGGGGGTGGCACCGCTCGAGACGAGGGGAAGCCGGGGCGAGCCGGGAGCGAGGCGCTGGACACGTCGTATAGTAATGATTATAATACACAGCACACATACACATTTAAATTCATTCCTGCTACGTCACCTATAGACTTTACATCCACCTTTCATTTTTTTAATTAACGCAATTAAGCTTACGCCTGTTGAGACGGAGTTGAGTGGCTGATGCTGTGTACACAGACATTTGCTGGAGTTTGATAATCCTTCGTCAAAACTGCAGGTGTACACACATTCAGCAATATAGGCAACAGTGCGATTATCACTGAATGTCTGCCAACATTTGACAATGTAAGAGCGATCCTTTCGCACAGATTCTGGACGAGCGAACGAAAAGAGAATTAAATGTTTGTTATTTAGGTGGCAAGTGGGGGTTGCTTACTAAGAATTCAAAGCAATTCTCAAAGGCTGACTAATCAGTTAAATTTTGGCACATATGGGTTCGTTGTGGTTGTTTGTGGTGGGTTTTTTCTCTTTTTTTTCTTTCTCTTTGCTATTTAATGTTTTATGTATTTCCGTTCAGTTATTGAATAAGGGTCCTAGATAAGCTTCGGTAAGAGTCAAAAACCAAACTATCTTTGTTTTGAGTACCAAATAAGTGTTCAATATATGCAAAAATAATAATAGAAAAAATGGTGTCGGAATGATGAGTGCTACATTGGGATTTTCCCACGTATTTAGAACTCTGCTATAAAAACTCAAAATCATTAATTAAGACTTAACTTAGAACATTCGGTTAACTTTCAAAACTTTTGTATTATAGCATATTGGATCCTGTGGCCAAAAATGCTTTTAATAGGAGCTAAATTTTACCGGAGTAGGGAAGTTAGACTCTATTTTATCAACAAATAAAAAAAGTCAACCATTTTTCGCACACCCTCGCTAATTGGAGAGCTAAATTGACAAAACACTCGGCCATTTTTGGAATCGAAAGCTCAGATTTTATTGTGGATTGTCTGGATCGGACTAATTAACACGAGTCCACAAGGCTGACAAAATTTCAGAAAAATTGAAGCGGGGGGTGACGATTTGTACTTATTTTCTGGATGATTTGACCATGGATTCTCAATTTTGAACCCATAGATAGAGGACTACAGCCGGTCCTAGGATAAGATACGGGTCAGATTGGACCTGGGAGTCATGGCAATGAAGGGGTAACTCCACACTCTCCGAGTTCTCACGTGAACTTCACCACACTTAGATCAGTTTTAAAGTCATACGCAATGACCTAGACCCTCAGCCACTGCCTATCTAAGCACAGTGTATGATAACAAAGGGTTGGGTTCTTTATAAGGGCAAGAAAGTTGGGACAATGACATCTAGATGCTAGGCTTGACCGTGACCTGTCAAGCTTGATGGAAAGCGGCCTCTCCAACCGCCCATTTACCTAATATAGGGCCATAGTAGATGAATAGACTGCCAGGCCCACAAGGGTTCCATCCTAAAAAGATCCTTCGCAGCTGCCACCCATGTCCTAACAGATGCACTATTTGGGGTAAATTTACCCATGCTGCAGAGGTCAGTCATTGTACTTCATCGCTGCCAGAACAGAGCATCGATTGTTATACCTGATTCAAGATAGTATGTGCGATCAAAAGAATTAATCTCTGGGAGGTCATGTTATTGAAGGAATCATCGAAGCACCTGAACCTTGCCCTTGACCTTTTGCTACATCACAAAAAGTGTTATGATTTGCAGGACATTTTTAGTCTGTAGTTGTATATAGTTTTACATTAGAGATTCTTTGTGGCAATAAAGTTTTGATCCTTTCTTGAATTAGAAAGATGTAGTATCAGTCTTTTAATCTCTTATTGTTGAATGCTATCTCTCAAACGTAAAAAGATGTATTTACAGATATAATCCTTGTTTTAAAGTAGCACCAAGTTGTATCAGAGCTGACTCCTGTTGGTCATTCTTTCGAGAACAGTCTTCAGTCGAATACATTTCTGAGCAACGACCAAAGACATTTATCAACGGCGATTAAATACGTAATTATAATACAGTTTCCGAACGTTTTTGTTGGACCATTAATTTAAGTTACTGCTGTTTGGAAAGTTTTTAAATCAAGTTGGTGGTCATTTACACAGTCGTATACGCTCATTGGTAGAGCTGTGGACTAGGAACCACAGGTCCTGGTTTCGATACGTGGCCCTCACTAACCTAGCTCCTGGGCCTCAGCTCTGTACAGTAAAGTGAGGAGCTGATGGTAGGTGTGGGCGCTCTACCTCAGATCTAAAAACAAAAAACAATCTCCTTGGTCTAACGCGCTAATAAAAAGGGGAAGACTCCCTTACTCGTCAGGCTAATCCCGAAATTAGGCCACGCCAATGAACTTTAACTTTTACTAGATCACCAAAATATTCTCAAGAAACACTAAAGCAAGTGATTTACCTTTAAGGCAACATGGACAGGATCTGGGACAGATATAAACTGAAAGCTTGCATTCAACACTTTTGGAGATGTGTACACAACAACTGAAGAAAATACAAAAGAAAAACAATTCATTAACACAATGAATGTATAGACAGGCAAAAAAATAGAGGGGGGAATAATGTTTGTGTTGTCTGCTTAATGATCAGTCTTTCGGATCTCCAGTCTTTAGTTTAAGTTGGTTTGGTTTCTTTGGCCAGTTATGGGGTTTCACAGTAGGAGTGTTCTTTGTTGAGGGGGGCAATTATAAGGAAAGCGAGATCCTAAACACCCTTATTCGCAGGCTACCAACACTGTAGCGTTGTCTACCATCAGCGTGAAGTCGCATCAGGCTGTTATCTAAACTGTCCACGCATCCAGTCTTTAACCTTATCTGCGTTTCCCCTTATTATCTGGCAACCATCGAAGTCGACACTCGCACCCGGACCATTCTGATGCATTAGATAGACGCTTGTAGCGCACACCATCCTCGGGCACTGAGATTGCACCTCGTGTCATCTCAGCGACTAACATCCTCATTTCTTCGCATTCGGACAGTGGCGGTTTCGACTCTGGCTGGCAGACGACTATCTCCTCACTTTCCAAATGAGTACGGTGAGGGTCACGTGCGTTCTCCGATCAATTAGGTATGAGTTTGGATATATATACTCATGCCACACTATTGGTCCTCATCTTCGTTATCTTGTAGCGACAAGGGACAGAGATCGTATTCGGCCGATGTGGCTCCCGGCTTCTTCGGGTATTGGGTCCTCTGTTGGAACGCATCGGGAACAGCTTGCTCGCCTATGCTGCAATAAATATTCAAGAGAGACTGAATAAATGATGTTAACTTTAAATACAGACACAAAAAGTATTGTATCTTTAATGACAAGCAAATTTAATAATATTGATCAAAGGAGACTCATTAACTGTTTGCCAACCAAATTTATAATTTTACAATAATAATGCCAAAGCTTTGGCATGACCCGTTCCAGCTGGAAAAATCTATGCTTAGGACCCGCCCAAGTGTGAAGATACATCCATCGAGTACGACTGTTCATGGGTACGAAGTACCAGCTGAGCAACACGCATGAAACAGAGTCGAAGAAACGAGCAGTAACATGCACGCGGGCGCAATCAACATCTTCCCAGTGACGCCTTCAGCCATGCGCTGAGACTCTGCTGGTAGCCGGGATGTTCTCTTTTCGAAGCATTGCATTCACAGTTACAGGAAGGCACGTAACTATGGTAGAATCGTTGGGCAGACTGCCGGTTGGTAAAGCGGTTGGTTGAGCAACCAGATCTAGAGGAAGGAAGTACTGATTCACCAATTCTGTTGAACTCACACATTAAGAACAAAGATTCGTTGAGATGTCACACCGACCGGTTATGTGACGGGGTTCAGGTGATGGTATGTTATAGTAAGTAGTGAGAATATCATAGAATACATACGGATAAGTAATCAGATGTCGAAGGCAATATCGGATGCAGTAAACAAAGTTAATCAGAAGATGACACGAATCAGATCTTATATAATAGATGCTTAGCGAATTTGCAAAGCTACAGACGTTGGTATCATGACGTAAAGAACGCTGTTAGTACTGTTCAAAGACTGTGAGTCTAACAGAGTCTCATTTCTGAAGAGTAACTCACTGGATCGATAGAAAATCCAGATCTGTCATTTTGTTATTGCAATCGCGCTTACGACAGGTTATAACAAGCTGCATTCTTCGGTCTTTCATCTACTTTTCTTACGAGTCTGTATTCGCGCACGATTCGATTTTGTCACTTGTATATATACATGACTTAACAATGCATTCGACACAAAGAATACATGTAATCTAAATTTATTACCTAGATATACACGTATAGGACAAGTGACAGAGAGCTCGAGTGAATTGAACCGTACGTTACCTCAACACAACATCAACTCGACGGCCCATAGGTTACAGCACATCACAACTATGAGCTGTTGATAAGATTCAATCAGTTTTAGACACCTCAGGTGAAGGAAGATTCAGTTTCTCCAACCAGACACACAACATCAAACTTGAAAATTTAAAAAAAATAAAAAGCATTAAAGATTCAAAAATACAACAAACATTAATTGCGACAACAATAAATGACCCAAAAAGGGTTATAATAAAATACACACATATATAAATGAATTGACACTCCCTGCATTTCTTAACCGCACGTTGTCCTTGATGAAAAGGGCTAACATGCTGCTTTGAACCAATGGTACAATTGCAACCTTAAGATGAAATACAAGACACTAATGACAGACAGAAATACAATCCAAAATGTTATATATTAAAAAAAAAAAAAACCGAAGATTTGAGAATATTAGCAAAATAAGGGCAATCATTATCATCAACACGTCATGCCAGTACACAGATATCCATGACATATCTCTTGACAAGCGTCCCTATTAATTCACATCGCTGTTGGAAGGTCCTCTGTGCAGCTATCCCTTTATCCACCACAGACTAGTCAATGAAGTCTTTGGCTGGTGGCCCACACTGGCATGCCATCATAATAATAATTCAAACCATATATTGATGTAAAACTAGTTATTTCTAGTGAATATATAAGACACATTGCAGGATTTAAATGCACTAATAACATGGGTTGTTTTGAGGCAAATCTAAGCTCAGAATTTTCCATAGAGACATTTTTAATAAATAAAATTTATTCTAAGGGATGTTCGTAACATTTGCAGTGATAGTAATTTCAGTTAGCAAACCGACAACTGAATGTCTTTATAATAAGATTAAGAAGAAATCACAGAAACTACTCTTTCTGGTTGGTGTATGTAAGTATTACATTTCTAATAAATATTGTATATTACTACAGACATCCTCAGAAATTTATGCCATACCCAACAAGACCAGTTACAATCCACATTCGAGCTTCCTCTTCACCAAGCACTGGGCAGGGTCTATAATAATGGCAAGCTTATTTATATGCCAGCTTAACGACTGCTTTCATAGGTTCGTATGTCGAATGCAAGGATGTCTATTTTGTCGATGTAATGACCTAGATACAATCAGGCGTCAAGTTATGACAGCATACGACAGTAGTGAAGGGGTGAGATCCTTGTTTCGTTATCATCAAGTCCACCTCTTCAGCACTCTTGTTAGTTTCACTTGCCAATTTGCTCTGACTTTCAAAAGTGATGTTGACCTCTAAGCTGTATTCTTTGGCGATCTAGCGGCTGATGCAATCTTCATTGCACAAGACTTTCAGTTGTGGCTGGGTCCTTACTCTGGCTTTTGCTCGTCAGGGTTGTCACAGTCAACCAGTGGTAAGACACACAGGTCGTAAAAAGATGCACCCTATCAGCCTGCCACTGTAGTACAATTAAGGCCTTTCATGTGTGGGGTCATGCTCTGCTAAATTGATATCATTTGTCAGATGAAACCAAGCCATGCATCCTCTAAAATAGCCGTACGTCTTCAACACCATAAAACTGTTGGCAGGGAACTACCCCAATGCATTTAATTCTCCTCTGGCCCGCACCAATCACCTTCTGGTGATTCTCTTGGCACACTTTCTGTAGAAATGTGTAGAGTAGCTAACACCCTTTGGCAGCTCTACCAGATGGAGCTGCTCAAGCCATAAAATAGCCACAATTAGAAAGCAGATTTAACTAGCTGAAATAATTTCACGAATGAATTGGCTATATCAAATTAACCCTCCTCTAAGTTAGTGTAAGTTTGTCTGTTAATTTTTGTACTTATTTGTTTGTGTTTGTAAATGTTCCATTTAGCACGGAAGCTGGTGCTTAAATAAATGTGTTAAGCCACCAAATTCTCTGTGTATCTTTCAACCTTGCGATCCCGGAAATTACTTAATCTCTACCCTAAATTTAAAAGAAATTATTAAAGTATATCATAATACCATGAAAAGAAAAAAAAGGTGACTTACCTTGACAACAACATAAAAGCCATATCATTTGACATGACGTAAGACCAATAGAGCTTTTCCATACATAGCAAGGAACAAAAGGGTTTGCATTGGGCAGGAAATGAGGGGACACAAAGCCTGCCCAGTCAGGGTGATCAAGGACAAAATTCCATAGAACCGGGCCATTGGAGCAAGGGATTTTGCCTGNTGTGACTTGTTACTCCACAAATTTTCTTCAATGGAAGTGGAGCTTCAGGACCTTCTACCCCAGATAACGAAGTTTATTGATATGTTAAAACAGATTATCTAAACGTTCTCGTTGAGAAATTCCTCCGGTCACTGGAAAGACCACAGGACGAAAATGAGTGTAGAATTACTTATGCATATTATGTTAAAAGAATGTAATTACTTGGATATACATAATGCCTGAACATCGATAACTGCGTGCTTTCAAACACGATTCACTTTAAATAACTAGGAAAGGTACCCTGCAATGGTTCGGGGAAAAAGATAGATCGAAACTCTTCTAATGAATATTAAGTTTACGCGAACCCTTCCAAATATATATTATATTTCATTAGAAAGAGTTCGATCTATCTTTTTCCCGACCATTGCAGGTACCTTTCCTGTTATATTAAAGTTGAATCGTGTTTTGAAAAGGCACCAGTTTTAATCGTGTTCAGGCATTATTGTAAATTCCAAGGTTAATAACATTCTGTTACTTAAATCCAGTAATTTCCTACCTTGTCCTGTTCTCTCCCGAGATTCCTTGACAGTGACACAGGGTAACAATAATAGGAGATCTCCAATAGAAATTTTTTTTTTTGGGGGGGGGGGCATGAACTGTGAAATGAAATGCTAATGAGAAACTTCTGATGACCATGTGGATTCCCTTGATCTCAAATGGAGTGTTAAAGACATTTGAATAGAGGAGGAACATGGGGGAAGAGACATAGTGGACCCTTCCCAACTCCAAGAGATGCCCAGAACATTTATAGCTTAAGATTAATCACAAAGGTCTAATTTGTCCAGAAAGCAAATAAAATTGGTATCTGCAGGATATGCCGCTTCCTCTCACTTCCAAGAAGAATGGGACTTTTTATTTTCTTGAAGAAAAGGATTCATTCATACAGAAAGCTTATTTTTCAGGGGGGGGGGCGGTTACATGAACTGTAAAATTAAATTTGTAGGTCTTAAAATAATGTGGAAGATGAATGCATTTTTTTGGTAATATGGTAACAATAATTGTATGATGCCTTAGAAGATCTAGACCAAGTAACCAATAAGCACCCCAGCTGGGGTCTGTTTTGAAAGGAACACCTGCTTTTCACCGTAAACTCCTGGTTGTTTGTTTTTTAAAAGTTTGTTCATGTATATTTACAACCCAAAGGCAAGTTTTTATTCTAAAATAGTTTTCGATTTTAATTTTAAAAAATTAGTTATTTATTGGTTACTTGGTCCCAACATCCTTTTATTTAAATAAAGATAAAAAATATTTTGTAAATAAAAATTATTTTCATTTTAATAAATATATCTGCATTTCTCTTCTGATTAAATAAAAACTATTTTAATATAAAAATGTGTCTTTCATTTAAAGTTTTTAAAACTTTAAAAAAATTCCTGTTGATTTAACAAACACACTTAAATAACTAATTTTTCTTTATTAAAATTGAAAACTATTTTAGTATAAAAAACTTAAACCTTTGGGTTGTTAAATATACATGAATAAAACTTTTTTAAAAATCTTACAGTGAAACTCTAATCAAAAAAAAAATCGTCTGTTGTTGTTAACAAAACAACCAGGAGTTTACGGTGAGAAGCAAAAGATGTTCTTTTTAAAACAGACCCCAGCTGGGTGCTTATTGGTTAATTGGTCTGAAGATACCCAGACATATAAAATGTCCACTAGAATTTTTTTTGGGGGGTACGTTAACTGTAAAATTAAATTTGTAGGTTTTAAAATAATGTGGAAGATGAATACAATTTTTTCTTTTTTTTTTTTTTTTTTTTGTCATTCTTTGGAAATTAAAACTGAATTTAATTTTTTGTCCAATGCAACAATCCAACCCAAACCTTTAGTTAAAAGAATCAAATAAAACCTTTTATTTTTTCAAATTTTACTGGCCATAATAATTACTGTAATAATTAATTGAATTATCCCCTTTAATTAGTCATTTTAAAAATGCTTTTTAATTACAGCCTATTAATTGGTTTGGTTTAATTCTGAAAAAAAAAAAAATAGAAAAAGAAAAGAATTGATTAAAACAAGTGAATCAGCCTTGAAAAGTTTGTTTTCGAATTCAAACAAAAAATGAAATTAATAACACACACCCTCCCCCCACCCAACCAGATAAAATATTTATTGAATGGGGGATAATGTTGAGATCCAACTAATACAAATATTTTTGAGAAAATTTCTTGCTCTGCAGGTATCAAGTGGTCAAGGCTACAAATTCAGAACATGTGGTAAGGATTACTGTTCTGCCTTCATCAAAGACAACCCCTTCTTTCCACACACACACACACACATCTTCTATTAGTGACTGGACCATGAACTAGGTCAAACTTGCTAGAAAGACTCAGATTACAATAATAATAGGACTTTATTTGAATAGAATGAGTTCTGAGGTGAATAGATAGGGAACTTTAAAACTGGACCACAGGTCAAAGTTACTACCTACATACATAACACTCCTTCAAAAACATTCCTTCTTCCCCTATCCCCATCTGGGTCCATCATAGACTATGACCTTTGACTCAACCTTGGAACTATGGTGTTTAGTAAGGGCTGTTTGATGTCAATATTTAATAAAAGTGTTCAAACATTTAAAGGACCATAAAACTACCAAGCACATGGCATAGAAGACAAAACTCTTGATTAAACAAACAAAATTGTATTAACAGAATGTATACAAACAGGCAGCATTGAATACTGGGCGAGGTTCAGCCAAAAGTTCTTTTTTTTAAAGTTCAATGTAAAATGTAAGCTGATATTTCACAATTCACAAAGTGAGAAAGAAAATGTAAAGTTTTTAAGTCACAACAATCAGCAGTCAGGCAATAGTTGAACTGATATTTAGTTTGTCTCTGAAAGCGATAATTATTTAAAGAGAGAGAGAGATAGATAGTTTGTACCTTCTGCATTAAAAGTTCTTAAAACAAATGACAAGGATTCTCTTAGGCAGGCAAAATCTTTTGCTTGAAAATGAAAAGGTTTGGGTTTAAATAGAATTTTGGTAGGCTCCGCAAGTCTCTATTTGATAATTTTTCTTTTTAAGCGGGAACGCCTCTGATTGGTTGAATTTTACGAATTTTAGTTTTTTTATTCTCTTTTTTCTAACATGCGCAATTCCATGCACAAAACAATCATTTTTGTCGAAGTATGAACTTCCGGCTCACCACAGAACCACCAAATTCAGACCCAGCCATATCATCAGAATTTCCCACACTGTTTAGATTCTTTCCAGTTTCTTCGGATTTATCAATCGACCAAGATGCATCTTCATGGCTCTCCATAAACATTCCACATTCTCTTAATCTTTTTTTTTACCTAAGGTTAGTTGGAAAGAATCCTGAATAAGAATGCGGATAAAAAGATTAGAAATAGAGGGGAGTATAATAAAAATTTAAAAAATAAAACATGTTTGAAACTTACTCTTCCATCACTCCCATCTTTCATTGCTAAATTTTCTTGATTTAACTATCTATTAATAATGGAGATTCACTTCCGTTTTTTGTCTGTAACAAAAATTACGTCACTGCTTATGTCACATTACTCCAAATCATCATAACATAGAATAAAATTTGAACATGCAACATTAGACAGTTCTCATTGTTTTTTAAAATAAGTTTTAATAAATACATGACTGGTATTATATATCTATATATAGTTTGTTTTATTTTAATACATATTCAAAGTTTACATTTCAAATTGTTTTATTTTTTTAATCCTTTAATGAATTTGATGATTTTACTTACTTAGGGTACAAACTCACTGACATTGAATTTTTTACTTCCACCCCTCAGGCAATATGTTTCAAAAATCTATTTTTACATCGCCCAGAGGGTGTTTTTATTTTGTACTAGTTTACTTAAAATAGGAAGTAAAGAATAAGATTACAGTTATTTCTTTTTGTTAATGGATTTCTTTAAAATCTATTGAAGAGATTTTTGCTAATATTCATTAAGATAAAACCAAACAATAAGAAATCAATAATACTAAGCACATATTTATTAAAATCTATTGTTTAATATCAATATGCAAATTAGCCTTCCTGTTCACACTGTAAAGTGCTATTTTGTTGTATATATAAATACAATTGCATGTTATTATTACTATGTAGACTCGCCCAACGGGGTGGGGGTCCAGTGGCTTTGGCCCAGGATCTTTACAAGTTAATAGCGTCAATCCCAGGGGGCTATCCCCCCAGGCAATACCTACTCCTTTGATTTAAAGGGGCAGGGCTGGGTTAATTGCCCAGCGCCTGAGGCGCCCCCCCCCCCCTTGAGGGGGAATGCCAATGGGATCGACGCAATTGTTTCCACCTGACACCCATGAGTCTCGGCTTGTGGGTAGTCCCACATAAAAACAAGACCTTGTGTCCAACCCATACAAGTGGGGTATGAGGTAAATATATATCTGGCCAACAGTATTAATAATGTAAAATAGATTTTATCAATAATTGAGATTTAAATAAAAATCAAATCATGGAGAATGTGACATAAATAACTAAGGGAATTGTGACATGAGGAGTGATATAGTTTTCATTACAGACAGACAAACACACAATCTCCATTATAATAAGATAAGGAATACTTGATATAATGCAATTATTTATCATTTTTATTTCCCTTGTAAAATCATTATTATCATGAAATACCATATTTGATTTCTTATAAAAACAATTCTAAAGGCGCCTTACATGGTGTAATGGTTAGCAAACAAGATTCGCAGTCCATTGTTAGTGAGTTCAATTTTCACCGGGCACCCTTTACTTCTGGCCTTGTGCCACATCTAAATTAAGCTTAGTAAATACATATAAGAGCACCTCACTTAGTGTAATGGTCAACAAGCTAGATTTGCAGACGATGGCATAGTGTCCAAAAAATAGATAAATATATAAATAAAAGGGTATGAAATGTTGTTAAAATGAATATATCTTTATATCCTTTTTCATTGCTGATATTGACAATATTTCGATTTATTAAAAGATCATCATCAGAGCATAATGATAATTACGTCTGTTTTTAGATGTAAATGTTTTCTGTTTCTCTCTTGATGAATCCGGATTAAAAACATTAAAAGGATATAAAGATATATTCATTTTAACAACAAAGTGTGTTTTTTCATACCCTTTTATCTATACATATACCGTTTTGATGCTAAGAAGAGGACACCTTAAGAGAGAAACCAAAACTCTTATAATCGCAGCACAAGACAATGCCATAAGAACAAACTATATAAAGACAAAAATAGATAAGATGCAGCGAAATAGCAAGTACAGAATGTGTGGAGATAGAGACGAAACTGTTAATCATATAATAAGCGAATGCAACAAACTAGGACAAAGAGATTACAAGACAAGGTTTCGGTTTCTCTCTTAAGGTGTCCTCTTCTTAGCATCGGATTCATTTCCTTACTCTTAACTCATATAAATATATAAATAAAATTTTTTTAAATTATCTGCATCTGTGCAGGCCAATTCCGGAGTGACAGTCTTTGGTGCACTGACTGCACACAAACTGTGATGCTTTCTGGGGCTGCTGTTTTCTCTCTCTCTTTCTGGCTCTCTTTGCTGTTGAGGCTACTCTTCTCTCTGCCTCACTCCTATTCGTGCCTTGCTTAATGTTAATGCGCCAGTATAAGTATGTTGAGTATGTCTTATAAGGCGTTAAATCCAGTGATTGCATTTCTGTTATTTTGTGATGTTTGCTCCTTAAAGATTTCTTCAGAATATATGAGAGAAGATTATCCGGGTTTTGATTGGTTCGTTGCGACAATCTTCCTCATTTATAATGGTGACAAAGACAAAGCATGGAAATTACTGTCAAAACTCTCCCGTTTGACCGTTTCTGCTTTTATTTGGCCAGCACACCTTCACGTATTGGTAAGTAATATGTCTTTAATATAAAACCGTGTTTTTCGTTTAAAGTTTTTAAAAACTTTTTTTAAAATTCCTATTGAATTAACAACAACAACATGAAATAACTAATTTTTTTTACTAAATCTAGTTATTTCATGTTGTTGTTGTTAAATCAACAGGAATTCTTTTTAAGTTTTAAAAACTTAAAACGAAAGACACATTTTTATATTAAGATAGTTTTTTATTTAATCAGAAGAGAAATGCAGATACGTTTACTTAAATGAAAATAGTTTTTATTTACAAAATATTTTTTATGTTTATTTAAATAAAAGGATGTTGGGACCAAGTAACCAATAAATAACTAATCTTTTGAATTAAAATCAAAAACTATTTTAGTATAAAAATGTGCCTTTGGGTTGTAAATTTTCATGAACAAACTTTAAAAAATCTTACAGTGAAATTCTAATGCAAAAAAAAATCGTCTGTTGTTTGTAAACAAACAACTGGGAGTTTACGGTGAAAAGCAAAAGGTGTTCCTTTCAAAACAGATCCCAGCTGGGGTGCCTATTGGTTACATGGTCCGAAGATCCCCAGACATATAAAATGTCCACTAGAATTTTTTTTCGGTGGCGGGGTGTACATTAACTGTAAAATTAAATTTGTAGGTCTTAAAATAATGTGGAAGACCTATTGGTAAGTTACAAAACAATATCATTTCATCATTTCTTTTTATTTCAGTGAATTTGATTTGAAACGTTGTCCTGAAGTCCAGATTGTTGGAGGGAGTCGCCATGGCATAATGCTTAATGTATGACATTGTAGTACCATAAATCCTTGAGTATAATCCACACTTTTCCCCAAAATTTTAAAGGTCAAAATCCCTAGTGCGTACTATATATGAGGTTAGAAATGAAAAATATTTTCTAAGCAATGTCCAAATCTCTATTTGTTGTCCGGCAATGTTTATTCAGGCGCATTTTTTCAGAGGTACCACCCCTTAAAAATCCCCTGCATATTATACTCGAGGGCGGACTATACTCGAGGATTTACGATAAATGAGTTTGTACACCAGTTGCACTTTTATGCTCACTCTCAGATAAATACCAATTGGGAAAGGTATGAACTCCCTTACCCCCCAAGCTAGGGGTTGAATAGTACCCCTACTGTTTTTCTACAAGGATGGCTTTAGCATTAGATAACCAGTAATCTGAGCATTAGCTACATGAATGAGAGTAACTTCCCCTTGTTAGTTTCACTTTGAGGAAGCCGTATCTTTTGTCTGGCCATTTTCATTTCCCTGTAAATCTACACTGAAAATACGAATTTGTTAGTATCAATTCAACTGCATGTTTTTTTAACACGAAAATGTCATAAAATGTGTTCTAAAAAACAATTAAGTTCATTTCAAATAATGTGCAAGCACAATTAAGAACACATTTTATGATATTTTTGTGTTAAAACATTCAGTTGTATTGATTTGAACAAACTTGTATTTTCAGTGTAGATATATGGTGAAATGAAAATGACCAGACAAAAGATACGGCTTCCTCAAAGTGAAACAAACAAGGGGAGGTTACACTCATTTATGTAGCTAATGTTTAGATTACCAGATAACCTACAAAGGTTAATATTGCCATTAAACAAAGAAATTGAACCAGATTGTTGATGTACAAAGAGATTGGAATTTATAATTTGAAATGTAAAATATAAGTGAAGATGATAAAGAAGAAATATTCTGTGGTCTTCAATAATACCTGCTTAAACAATAACTTGCTGTCAAAATACACAACATTATATATACTAGCAAATATATGCACCCTCTGGGTGCAAGTATTTAACTTTTCAATATAATAAGATATCATGTTAAATTAGAAAGGCTAATGAAAATGAATAAGAATGCAGATAAAAAGATTTGGAACAGAGGGGGTATAATCAGAAAATAGAACAACTTTGAAACTAACTCTTCCATCATTTTCCATTACTCCCATCTTTCATTGGTAAATTCTCCTAATTGAACTATTTAGTTAAAATACGAAGTAAAGGATAATATTACAGTTATTTATCCAGGAGATTTTTGCTCATATTCAATAAGATAAAACCAAACAATTAGAAAGCAATAATACTAAGCATATATTTATTAAAATCAAATTTTAAGATCAATATGCAAATTAGCCTTCCCATTCACACTGTAAACGCTATTTTGTTGTATATATACATACAATTGCATGTTATTAGTATGTAGATATGGTCAACAGTCTTAATGATGTAAAACAATTTTATTAATAATTGAGGTTTAAATAAACATAAAATCATGGAGAATGTGACGTAAATAACTAAAGGGAATTGTGACTTGAATAGTAATATAGTTTCGGTTACAGACAGACAAAGCCACTATCTCCATTATAATAAGATATATATATATATATATATAATCTCCTCTGATAGGGTCTGGCTGGTGTGGGGTATCTGATGTTGTAAGACCCGAAACTCCCCAAGGAACCAAGCATTGATGACACCCTCTAAAACGTAATAAAGTGCATACATATTCAATGACTAACTTTTAGTTAGGTAATTCCTTCAAGTCTCCTATTGTATACAAATACCGAGCATGTCTCAGCAGGGCTGTTGCATATCCCTGAGCCAATATTAAAGAATTAATGATCTATTCGTAAATTACACAGAGCGAATCTGGAAAGGAGGCGGCCTAATAACATGCCAGGTCTACGGGTGGAACAGATATAATGTTGCAAAACCCGAAATCTGTAAGGATACTGGAGTAACATCACCAATTGTCCTCCTTTGATGCATCTTGGTGATGTTTTACAAGACTATATATAGATATATATATGTGGGAAGCGTGTGGTGTAATGGTTAAAGTCATGTGAAATGGACTCGTCACCCCGAGTTCAAATCCTGGATGTGGTAATTGCATTTCACTTAGCGCTAATACCCTTGGGAAAGGTATGAATCCTACTCTCCCTCCAGCTATGGATAAATAGTAGGGCAGACTGGGCTCTTTAACCTTGGTTAGGCAACTGGTCTAGGAGCAGGAAAACTCTGAATTCAAACCTGTTAAACTCCACTTAAGAAATTGACCTTGTGTCACATCCTGCTCGTGCGGAGGGGTTGGTAAATATATATATATAGATAGGATGGAGATAGGATGGATGTAGTAGAATCCGACAGTATGAGGTAGGTAGAAGGATGGTGAACAAGAAATAAAAACTCAAAACAAATCTAAGAGTTGAAACGTTTCGTCCGAATTCATACGGACATCATCGGTCAAATGATTTTTATTGAAAGCAAAATTTTGTGCAAGTACAAGTGAATTTGGTGAGGGGGGGGGTGAGTTAGTAGCGGAAGTGAAGGGAGGGAGGTTAGGGGCAGCCCCCTCCCTTAACCCACCCCTGTGCCCATCCACTCCCATCCTCTCTCTACTTCCTGTATACTACCCTCACTTCATTCATGTCTGCCCCTAACCTCCATCCCTTCAGTTCCGCTACTAACTCATCCCCGCCCCCTCACCAAATTCACAAAATTTCAATAAAAATCATTTGACCGATGATGTCCTTATGAATTTGGACGAAACGTTTCAACTCTTAGATTTGTTTTGAGTTTTCATTTCTTGTTCACCATCCTTCTACCTACCTCAGATATAGATCTTATTATAATGGAGATTGTGGGTGTGTCTGTCTGTAACCGAAACTACACAAGTCACTATTCCCTTTGTTATTTACACACATTCTCCATGATTTTATTTTTTATTTAAACCTCAATTATTAGTAAAATTGCTTTACATCATTAAGACTGTTAACAATATCTACATACTAATAACATGCAATTATATTTATATATTCAACGAAATAGCGGTTTACAGTGTGAATGGGAAGGCTAATTTGCATATTGATCTTAAAAAATTTGATTTTAATAAATATATGCTTAGTATTATTGATTTCTAATTGTTTGGTTTTATCTTAATAAATATGAGCAAAAATCTCGGGGATAAATCTTAACAGAAATCTATTAACATAAAGAAATAACTGTAATTTTATTCTTTTCTTCCTATTTTAACTAAATAGTTAAATTAGGGAAATTTACCACTGAAAGACGGGAGTAAAGGAAAATGGTAGAACAGTTAGTTTCAAAGTTGTTCTATTTTCCGATTATACCCCCTCTGTTCCAAATATTTTTATCTGAATTCTTATTCAGTTTCATTAGCCTTTCTAATTTAACATGGTATTTTATTACATTAAAACTTAAATACTTGCACCCGGAGGGTGCATATATTTGCTAGTATATATAATATATATAAAGGGTATGTCTGGACTGCTCTGCTGATCTTTATATATATTTACAGTCAATAATAATTCAGACATTTATGCTTGCGAAAAAGGAATGAATTTCAAATATCCACATTTTTAAAAACTCTAATACCTACAAACTAAGGGGAAGCAACTTTAGTCGAACTTGACTAAAAATAAAGCAAATAATTATCTGCCCCTTTTGGAGTTTAATACGACTTCTGTTTAAGAACAATTGCAACATTCAGAGTTATATTTCATACACTAAATATCGAGATGAATAGAATAAGACAAGGCTGTATGTTTTTTTCGAATGTCACGTCTTTTCATCAACTCAGATAATGGACTTCCATTTGACTTCAGAAACATTTTTTCACACTCAGAGTTGCTAACGTATGGAATAAACTGCCTGCATCCGTTGCTGGCTGCTGGAACACTGCATCTTTCAAAACCTCCATGCTTACTGTAATTCGACAAAACTATACCTGATATCCTCTCTCCATACACATATGCATGCACATGCACACATATTATTACTGTACTCTATTCATGTTCCTGACATTAGTACATTATTCTATGTACTATACATGAACCTTTGATGAGTTGTGAGCTCAGTATACAATAAATTTCATTATTATTATTATTAGGAAAGAAAGAGGTTGGGAGAAAAAAATTTACATGTTGGAGAGAAGTGATAATCTATACATATATAAATGGCAGTTGGTCTGTATGTATGTCCGGATGAAACTATGAAAATAAAACAATTAACGACAAAGTAAATATATATACAAATTTAATATCACCAGTTCTTGCTTTTTTGTGCAAAAATCATAAAGATTTGATTTATATTTGAAGATATTTAAAAATCAAAATCTACATAGAAATAGCATTGAAATTCTACTTAAAAATGTTCAGCATTTGTATATCTCAAAAGTAAATAAATCAATTCACCAGGGTTTTGTTGCACCCCCTCTACCCAGTAGATGCTGGGTAGCCACTTCTAGTGCTAATATATTAGATAATTATCATCTTTTTCAATGGAAGGTAAAAAGAAAGGAGAGGAAAAAGAAAGAAATGAAAAAAATGAAGAATGATTTTGTTAGTAATGCTAACCCAAGTAAAAAATGGGTAATTCCACATCAAATAATCATGGGGGAGGATTTAATTTGAAATTGATTATCAAATAATTGAATAAAAGAAAAGGTATTTCCATGTCAAATCATCCAGGCCATGTCACCCACCCCCTTCAATTTTTCTGTCCAAGTGTGAATTATGATAAAGTTAGCCAATCCCCAAAATTTGAGCTTCCAGTTCCAAATATTGGCAGAGTTATGTCAATTTTGAACTCTCTAAATTTGAGGGGGGGGGGCGCAAAAAATGGCGACTTTTTGTAATCCATTTTTGTCTGTAAAATGATATCAAACTATCTTTTTGGTACAAATAATGTTCAATATATGTGAAATAATAATAGAAATTTTTTTTTGTCATAGATCCAGTGCCACATCGGGATATTGATCTTGCTATGAAAAAAAATCAGAAAACATCAATAACTTAAAATTGGTTAACTTTAAGACTTTTTTGATAGCATTTTTGGATTTCATGGGCAAAAATGCTTTTATAAACTAATTTTTAGTAGTAGGGAAGCTCTAGAACTCATTTTACAGACAAAAATAGATTACAAAAAGTTGCCATTTTTTGCAGAACCCATCAAATTTGGAGAGCTCTGTGCAGACAACTGAGCGGTCTGGCATCTCATTGTCAAACAAGGCATAAAAATGAATCAAACAGAGAGGAAAATAGCTTCTGCAGCCAAGAGAACCAGAAAGAAGAAGAAACAATAATAGCCACAGCAAGCATCACTGTTTGTATGCAGTCAATGCACCAGAGACTGCCATTCAAAAATTGGCTTGCTAAGCTATTCTAGCGCCTCATTGTCAAACAAGGCATAAAAAAGCAAAAGAGAGGAAAATAGCCTCTACAGCCAAGAGAGCCAGAAGGAAGAAGAAACAACAGCAGCCCCAGCAAGCATCACTGTTTATGTGCAGTCAATGCACCAGAGACTGCCACTCAAAAATTGGCTTGCTCAGTTATTCGCAAGGATGCAGATAAAAACTTTTTTTTCTTTTTTACACTACGCCATTGTCTCGAGAACATTTACTTTAATTTGAAATCTGATTTTAATTTATTCCTCTGTAAAAACCGTTTGCAATAATTGAATTACTAGCAGGACCTGTGGATATACTACAGTATGATAATTTAATTATTACAATGTTTGATATGTTTACTTAAGAGCTATTGCATTATACTTCAATATGTAAAAAGTATAAAAATCTTGATTTAACTCTCTCTCACTCTTTTTTCTTTCTTTCCTTCTTTTCATTATGTTCAATTGAAATAGATTAGCATTATCACCTCCATTCAATTACCCCCCCCTCTCTCTATCTTTCCCCTTCTCTCTTTCTTATCATATTTTTTCTGTGTAGCATGTCTTTTTTCCTTCCCTTTCTTTGTAATAAAAACAGAATGATCCAACATTTAGCTGAGGTGACGACACTCATAAGAAATAAGAATCCGGCGGATAAGCAATACCAGATAATCAGGATTTACAATTTTTTTCATTCCATCTTGAGTGATTTGGACCGTCTCATTTTTAACCAGAGGGTGTTGCAAGATGAGAACGGTCATACTTTTAAGGAATATGAGTATTAACATATATTTTTATTTTATTTTTAACCCAGTCGGTAGAGCGCCCACCTAGGAATCGCAAGGTTCCTGGCACAATACCGGCCCTTGCCAACTCAGTGTATGAGTAACACATTGATCTGTGTGTTGTATTGTCCTCGCCCAGAAGATGGAACTTCCGGCTGAGGGACAAAGAGAAAGATAAAAATATATATTTAAAAAGAAAGAGAAAGCGGAAGAGATGGTTTCCGGTCAAGGAAGCAGGGTGAAGATAAAGAAATATATAACAAAGGTCCGTTATCAGATCAAAAAGATAAAGATGTGTAGGCGTGTCGTCAATACAAAAAGCCAGAGGGTCAAGCCGACAGCAGTCAGACGCCGGCCATCAGCGGAAAGGACATTTCACGTCTCCTGTCACCAACCACCCCTCGTGCACTCATTGTAAGCTCTGTGCCTTCACCGCCCACACACTGAAGAAAATAAAGAAGGGTCCTCTCTTTGTACATACGTATCTGTTGTTATTGAAGTCCAGTAGTCGGTCGTAGCTGACTACTAACATACATCGCTTTGGGTACTGTGACCATACACGCTACGTATACAGATACGCGATTTAGCAACGTGAAGAAGAAGCCGCTATATAACATATAGAATTTGATGCCAGTATACAACATGTGCAGTAAAGTGAGGAGCTGATGGTAGGTGTGGTGCTTCACCTCAGATGCCAAAAACAATCTTCTTGGTCTAGCGCTAGTGAAAAGGGAATAGACTCCCTCGCTGATACTGACTTTAGGCCACCTCGATGACTTTACTTACTTTTTTTAAAAATTTTTTCTTTTTTTTATTTATTCCACAGATGCCTCTGCTTCCAGGCCAGAAATTGAGTAGCATTCCCGTTCTTTACTCGAAAACAGCTTATTTGGTTGATTTTCTTCTGCAGATGGAACTACCCCTTGTAGCTTCGGCTTTTAGGATGTTTGGATTCTCAGCAGCTCAGGTCAGTAACAACATTTAACCCCCCCTCAACAACCCACACCCCCGCACATGACAATTGAAGACTTTTGGTAATCTGAACATTAGCTACATAAATATTTATTTCACTTTGAGGAAGCCATATATTTTGGTCGGCCATTTTCATTTCACAGTAACCAATACAACTGCATGTTTTAACACGAAAATATCATAAAATGTGTTCTTGATAACAATTAAGTTAATTTCAAATAATGTGCCAGCACAATTAAGAAAAACAGACGGCTTCCTCAAAGTGAAACAAACAAGGGGAGGTTACTCTCATTTATGTAGCTAATTTTCAGATTACCATTTTTTCTTTGTAGCATGTCTTTTTCTTCCTTTTATTTCTTTATAATAAAAACGGAATGGTCCATTATTTAGCTTAGGTGACGACAATCAAAAGAAATAAGAATTCGATAGATAAGCAAAGGCCATTACAGTTTTGCATTTCATCTTGGACGATTTTGACTGTCTCAATTTTAACCAGATTTCCAAGATGATAACAGTCATAAGATTAAAGAACAAGAGTCTTAATTAATAGAAGTTCATTTTATTCACAATATATAGGTAATTTAACCCTGATTATCTCCCTTAGATAAACTAAACATTTATGATTATCTCCCTTGGATATAATCGCAATTCTGCTTAGATTTTTTTTTGTCGTCTTCATGTTTCATGTTTAATAAAAATATTCTCCCAATAAATAGGAACCTGGACTTGAAATTAAAATTAAACCTGCTTTATAGTGAGTCAGTTTGTCTGAATTTCCGGAAAATTCATTCTTGATCTTTATCTCATTTTGGCTTCTGCGTTCACAGGTTTCAGAGAAACTTTCACAACACTTACCCTGCCCTGTTGGCTGGGGCGTTAGAATGCACCTCTGCAGAGGGGTAAGACTACCCCAATGGAGCCACCTGTTAGTCATGGGTGGCGACCCGTGATGCTTAAGGATAGAACCCAGGTGGCTGAGCAGTCCATGACTTGCAATATTCCACTTTAGGCTTTTCTTGGGCTAGACGGGCGGTCGGAGAGGCCCCCCCGATCAATCAGCTGGTCACATCAAGCCCTAGCACCTATATGATTGCCCAACCCTATTGCCCTTATGGCAACCCCCAATCCTTATCATATGGGTGCTAGAAGGCGGTGGCTGAGGTCTACATCTCCTGGAATGACGTTAAACTCTATCTGATGGTGAGGTTCCAGTTCTGGAGGTTTGGGGAATGTGGAGCACCCCTTCATTACCATTGCCCCCTGGTCCACTCTGACTCGGGTGGTAGTACCTGTTAGGGTCCATCTATGGGTTGAATAGAAAAACATGAGTTTATAAAAAAAATTGTATTATGCGTTAAGAATGAATTAATTTCACAACTTTGTCGGCATTAAATGACCCACCGAGGATGATATGCCATAAAACAAAACAAAACAAACAAACAACACTTACCTTACCTGGACTTCTTCAGGTATTTCCTGTTGGACTCTAAAGCCTTCTCAAACTCAGGAACCTTCTTTTCAGAAATTCAGAGAAATAACCCAACAAGGGTTGACATGCCATAAAATCCAAATAACCAATCTTATTTTCATTCCTGAAAGATAAATATCCCTTTCTTTCTCATAAAAAATATCACAAAAAAAAAGGGTTTGAGGTAAACAATTGTTCTGGCAAAGCTTCGGAGTCATGTTTATTTCTAGGATTCTATTCTCTCTCTCTCCTCTGCCAGATCTGTCAATAGTATTTCTAGAAATATATTCTATTCTCTCTCTTCTTTGTCAGATCTGTCAACAGTGGTTGCTGCAGGGTTTCTGGAATTATTTTGACTGGCCAGATATCATTCATTACATTTGTGTATGTTGTGTACTCGGTGTTGACTACCAGGTGTATTTGTGTGTTGCAATTTTGCGTTATCTTCACACAGAAATTGCTCTCCATACACAGCAAAAAGATCTCAACATCTTTCTAAAGGTATGTATTTACCCTACCCCTCTACCAAAGTGTGACACAAGGTCAATTTTTAAGTGGTTTGAATTCAGGGTTTTGCTTCAGATGAGTTGCCATGTCAAGACCTCAATTGCTTTACCTATGGGTGAACCTACTTCTAAAGGGGGGGGGGAGTATATTATGAGCCTCGTGGTTATTGTAGCTTTGGTTGAACATACTGTGTTTCATTGAAAATAAGACAATGTTTATATTAATTTTCACCCTGAAATATAACACTAGGGCTTATTTTCGGGGGGATGTCAAGTGTTTGTGCCACAGGATGGGAACCAATTTTAAGTTATTAATGATTTTCAATTTGAAAACTTTTCACTGATATTGTAGCTTCATGTCAGCTTGAGCAAAAATCAAACCAAATCTTTTTGGTACAAATAATCTTCAATATATGTGAAATGATAATTGAAAAATTTTTTGTCATAGATGCAGTGCCATATCAGGACATTGATCTTGCTATGAAAAAATCAGAAATCATCAATAACTTAAAATTGGTTGACTTTAAGACTGTTTGCTAGTATTTTAGATTTCTTGGGCCACATAGACTTTAAAACTTTTTTTGATAGCATTTTTGGATTTCATGGGCAAAAATGTTTTTATAAACCAATTCTTAGGAGTAGGGAAGCTCTAGAACTCATTCTACAGACAAAAATAGATTACAAAAAGTCGCCATTTTTACCAACCCCACCAAATTAGCAGTGCTAAAAGTCAACAATTTTTTTGAATTGGAGGCTCAAATTTTGGGGATTGTCTAACTTTATCATAATCCACACCTGGAAAAAATTTCAGAAAAATTGAGGGGGTTGGGTGACATGGCAGGATTTGACACAAGGTCAATTTATTAAGCGGAGTTCAACAGGTTTGAGTTCAAAGTTTTCCTTCTCCTTGACTGGTTGCCTAGCCAAGGTTAAAGAGCCCAGTCTGCCCTACTATTTACCCATAGCTGGAGGGAAATTAGTTGGATTCATACCTTTCCCAAGGGTATTAGTACTATGTGAATTGTAGCCCCCATCCAGGATTTGAACTCAGGTCAACGAGTCCATTTTCTACAACTCTAATCATTACACCTCCAACTGGTGACTGCTGTAGTGAAAGATGGAGATAACTTGAGCCTTGCATTTCATCTCAGCTGCATAAGTTTCTCTGGACAGCTTGTTTTGCCATAATGGACAGTCCAGAGCAAGTGACTCCCTGTAGTTGAGGTTAAGGTCCAGGGTTTTGATATGCCATGGGTAAACTGCAATTTGAGTTTGTGTTTTGTAAAAAATCAATTGAAATTTGTGCAAATTCTATAAAAAAAAAAGGTTAAATCGAACTTAACAGACCTAAATTCCACCATCGTATATCACCCCACTGAAAGAAAAAGAAATACCAAAAATCAGGGAATTAACCAAATTTAATGAAATTTTCAGTGTTGATATATCAATGAATAAAAGATATAATGCACTAGTTATTTTATTTAAAAACTTTTACATTTTTTCAGGTCAGTTAACTTTGAACCATGTGTCTTTGAGAATCTGTGTTATACCTCAAAGATACATGGTTCAAAGTTAACTGACCTGAAAAAATGTAAAAGTTTTCAAATAAAATAACTAGTGCATTATATCTTTTATTCATTAATATATCAACACTGAAAATTTAATTAAATTCAGTTTATTCCCTGATTTTTTTTTTTTTTTTTTTTTTTTTCTTTCAGCGTGGTGACATACAATGGTGGAATTTAGGTCCGTTAAGTTCGATTTAACAAAAAAAAAATTCTTTTATCCAGGGGGGGTGGGGGCATTGTAAAATATCTAAATTAATTTGCCTATAAAAAGCAAAAAATAGGTCATGGTAAATATCTAACTTTGACTGTTTTGATGGCTGACATCAAGGAAAAATATAGCGTAAATAAGGGCAGGAATCCAGGACAACAAATGCTTACAGCAGCCCTTTCTGAGATAACCTGCAAGTGCCTGAGGTTCCAATTAAATCACTAAGTTAAGAAGCCACATGCCTGCTCAGTAAATAAATGGGTGACCTCTTGCAATTTGATATCAATGTGTCAGACCGGGCAAAACTTAGTAAATAACAGCTATTTAGCTCAGTTGGTAGAGCGTCCGCCTAGGAATCACAAGAGTCCTGGTTCAATACCGGCCCTTGCCAACTCAGTGTACAAGTAGCACAAGGATTGTGCGGTAAAGTGAGGAGCTGATGGTAGGTGTGACGCTCCAGCTCAGATGCTAAAATAATCTCTTTGGTCTAGCACAATTGATATTACATTATGGCTCGGAGATGGCCCCAACCCTATTGCTCTTATGTTGAAGTTGACTGGAAATTCCTGGATGTTTGGAGTCTGGAAATTAACTTGGGATGCTGGGGGACATCTTGCCTGTTACAGTGAAAAGAGGATAGACTCTCTCGCTGTATGGTTGATACCGACATTAGGCCATTCCGCCAACTTTACTTACTTTTTTTTTTTTTATAGTTGTTATTTTTCAAAATTGCTTAAAACCACCTGAATTATCTCCCTTTTATTTGTGATTTGCAGGAAGAGGCTCTGATTGGCTTCCATGTTGGGGAACATCTTGTTTATATGAAAGAGTTGGAGACAAACTACAGAAAAGTTATTCTACCCGAAATGCACACCATCACCTGAAAAATGTACCAATTAGACATTCTTTTTGGATGAGATGGCTTACACTGGTGTGTCCATGTGTAGTTGTCCACAGGAGAACATCATTTATGAGATCTTCCTTGCTTCTCCAGCAGTATGTCTTGTTCATCTTACTTTTTTTTGTGGGCTCTAAAAAATGGTAATCTGAACATTAGCTACATAAATGAGAGTAATCTCCCCTGTTTGTTTCACTTTGAGAAAGCCGTTTGTTTTAGTCAGCCATTTTCATTTTACCGTAAATCTACACTGTTGTTCGAATCAATACAACTACATGTTTTAATACAAAAATAACATAAAATGTGTTTTTTAATAACAATTAAGTTCACTTCAAATAATGCGCAACAACAATTAAGAACACATTTTATGATATTTTTGTGTTAAAATATGCAGTTGTATTGATTCAAACAAATTTATATTTTCAGTGTAGATTTATGGTGAAATGAAAATGGCCGACCAAAACATATGGCTTCCTCAAAGTGAAACCTCTCATTTATGTAGCTTGTGTCCAGATTACCCTAAAAATTTGTATAAATTTGTTTCCTGTGTTGGAACATTGAAGTGAATTGCATATCAAGTGACATTTACAAATGCCGTACAGAACTGAAGATTCAGAATAAGATTGTGTTGTTACATTCTTCGGGTATTATCGCATAAATGCGTCCTAACCTCCTGCCCTAAAAAACCCAAAGTGGTGCCTGCTCAAAATCTAACCCATGCTACTACTCAGTCATATTTATTTAAAAATACGTGACAGTTTGGGTTTTTTTTATTAAAATAAAATGAAAATACCGAAAAAAAATTTTTAATTAAAGATGACGTGATATTTTTTTTAATTAAAATAAAAAAGAATATTCTGATTTTTATTTGTGTATTTTTAACTCTTAACATCCTATACCGCCTCATTCCACCCAGCCAGAAGTCATATTTGTTTTCCTAATCTGCCCCAAATGTTAGCCTTTGTTTAAATG
>CM042164.1:61470963-61668463 GCA_023376005.1 Doryteuthis pealeii
ACATATTTTCACGCTCAGAATTGCCGAGGCATGGAATAAACTGCCTGCGTTCATTGTAGGCTGCCAAAACACTGCATCTTTCAAAGCCTCTATGCTTCCTGTAATCCGCCAACACTATACCGGATACTCCCATCCACACATATATATATGCACGCACGCATGCGCACACACATACATGTATATTATTACTGTACGCTGTTCATGTTCCTGACACTAATACATTATTCTGTGTACTAGACATGAGACTTTGATGAGTTGTAGTGCAACTGAGCACTGTACACAATAAATTTCATTATTATTATAATACAAATAATATTAATTATCAAGCCTCATCTCAAAAATTCAGAGAAATAGAATTAACTTGTCTACTTTAAACCGCTCACAGCAGCTCTTCCACCACTATGATCCTACCATAAACCGCTGTCAACAGCTCTCACATGTGTCACTTGTTTATACTGAAAAATCACTACATGAAACACCCCTACCATCTTTTGTTTTATCCTTGAACCAACCTCAAGATTGGTACTTGATACTTTTACAATAGGAAACATTGGTACAGCCGTATGAAAAAAATTTGGTAGGCAAAGAGTTAAAAGAACGAAAGAAAGAAATAGATTCTCTTTTTTTAAATATCATAACATTTGAACACTATTATGTGAACAGAAATTCGCCAGGTCGGACAGCCAGATCTTTCCACTGAAAAAGACGTTCTCCCAACTGCCAAAGTCCCCTGACCAAGTCCTTGCCACCTTCAACAATTTTTTCCTTCCAGCAGTCCTCCGCCAAAGCTTGCTGTCAGAAAAAATCATAGCTGTTCATCGTACGTCTTTGTTTTCGTTAGCAAGATCAGAACGCAACTGTCTTGGTGTGGGAAGGCAGTTAATAATCATTAACTGACCTGACCAAGATCTTAGATCCCCGAACCAATCATGTCCAGCGTAGGAATTTGCATATGCGCCGATGAGGTAGTCTGACTTCAAGGCATGACTCATGATCAGGAGGATACGAGTTCAATCTCTGTAGTTAGCCTCTACACTCCTCAGACATAATTTCTCTCGCTACAAACACTTAATATGAATTATATAAAAATATTAATATCAAACATTATATATATATATATATATATATATATATCATCATCATTGGCAATTCAGTCTCGAAAGACTATGATAAAAGTTTTTGTGTGCCCCTGAGGTTGCAGCGCCTCCTGTGACTATGAAGTCCTATGTTTGAGAAATATTCTCGACCACAGATTTTGCATTTGTAGGTTGTCCCTGTAGATGATGATGTCCCGATGCTTTGTTGCCGTTGCTTTCTTATGGACCTCTTAGCTTCATGATGTTGTATCGGGGTGACTTCTGACATGTACAGGCCTCTATGGAGATTCTGCCGCCACCGAGGGCGGTCTTGAGTCAAATTTTCCCAGCTGGAAGGGACAATGCCAAAGCACCTGAGATCATTTTTGCAGACATCCTTGAATCGCAGCTGGGGGCGACCAATCTGTCTTTTACCAGATGTTAGCTCTCCATACAGGATGTCTTTCGGGATTCGTCCATCATCCATCCGACATACATGACCCAACCATCGGAGACGACGTTGTCTCAGTAGAGAGTACAGGCTGGGGAGTTGAGCTCTCTCTAGGATTGCTGTGTTAGTGATCCTGTCCCTCCAGGTGATGCCCAGTACACGTCTAAGGCAGCGAAGGTAGAAGGTATTTAGCTGCCGCTCTTGGTGGGAGTATAAGGTCCATGTTTCACTTCCATACATGAGGGTGCTGATGACACATGCCCTATACACTTGTACCTTTGTACGGATAGTGAGCTTGCTGTTGTCCCACACTCTTGTTGTGAGCTTCCCAAAAGTTGAGGCAGCTTTTGCGATCCGGCAACTGAGTTCAGCATCAAGTGACAGGTTGTCAGTGATGGTGGATCCAAGGTAGGTGAAGGGGTTTACGGCTTCCAGGGTGTAGCTGTTGATGGTGATGGAGGGAGGATTTCCAGTTCCCTGACCCATCGTCTTAGTTTTCTTTATACTAATGGTCAGGCTGAAGTCCTGGCAGGCTTGGGTGAACTGGTCCATGAGTGTTTGCAGCTGCTCCTGAGAGTGTGCTACCACTGCTGCATCATCAGCAAATAGCATGTCCCAAATGACAAATTGCTTGACCTTTGTTTTTGCTTTTAGACGGCTGAGATTCAGCAGATTTCCATCTGTCCTTGTGTGAAGGTAGACTCCTTCTGTTGATTTACCAAAAGCCTGGCGCAGAAGGAGGGAAAAGAAGATCCCAAACAGAGTGGGAGCCAACACGCATCCCTGCTTGACACCACGACGAATGCTGAAAGGGTCTGAGGTGGACCCATCAAACTGGATGGTGCCTTTCATGTCAGTGTGAAAAGACTGAAGAATGCGGAGAAGTTTTGGGGGGCAGCCTATTCTTTCTATTAACTGGAAGAGACCACTCCTGCTTACAAGGTCGAAAGCTTTTGTGAGGTCAATAAATGCTATGTAGAGTGGTCTTCTCTGTTCTCTACATTTCTCCTGAAGTTGCCTCAGAGAGAAGATCATGTCAGTAGTGGACCTTCTTACTCTGAAACCGGCCTGTGATTCAGGGTAAGTCTTTTCTGCGAGGATCTGAAGTCTATTTAGTGCAACTCTAGCAAAGAGTTTACCTGTAATGCTGAGTAAAGAAATACCACGGTAATTATTGCAATCGCTCCTGTCTCCCTTGTTCTTATACAGTGTTACGATGGTGGCATCCCTCATGTCTTGTGGGATAACCCCTTCACTCATATATATATATATATATATATATATATATATATATATATATAATATAAGTCTTTGCATATGCTTTTAAATTATTTAGATAAGAATTTATGAAAAACTTTTTCTCAAAAAATTCTTTGTAATGGAAAAAAACTTTTTAAGAAAAAAAATAAATTTTTACTGGACTCTGTCAAAGCATGAAATTAATATATGTAAGAATATTAGGAAAATTGAAAAATCAAAACAAGCTAGGATTAACATATATCTTACCTTTGTAAAATTCATTTCCTGTTTATAACTTATAAGTTATAAACAGGAAATGAAACAGACAGTTGTTCTAATCATTTCTCAACAGAATTTTACAAAGGTAAGATATACGATAATCCTAACTTGTCTTGATTCTTCAATTTCATAATATTTTTACATATATTAATTTCATGTTTCGAAAGAGTACAGTAAAAATATTTTTTTTAAATAAACCATTTCTCTAAATCATACATTCTTAGTTATATATATATAACTATGTTGAAAAAATGAATAAAGGAAAGAAAGTATAGAATGGATAATATAGGATATTTTAATCAATTTTACTTACCCATGTTTCGGTCAGTTTATTTATCCAGGTGTACATTATTCAAAGTATTATTATTTTTAAATAATCAAATGAAATGAAATAATAATAATAGAAAAAATGTAGAAATGTTCCACACACAAAGAAAATTCGACCTTCATCAGAGTAAATCCTTATTTGAAAATCATGGATAAACTCCTGACCGAAACACGTGTAAGTAAAATTGATTAAAATATCCTATATTATCCATTTTATACTTTCTTTCCTTTATTCATTTTTTCAACATACTGTCGGATTCACTTCCAGTTTCATTTTACATATATATATATATATATAAATAATAATAATAATAATAATATAAAAACAAAAGGCAATACTTGCATTTGTTTGTGTTTATTTTTTGTTTGTTTTTTTGTTTAATTTTTTTTTTTTTTTTTTTTTTTCCTGTAAGAACAGCATTCTCCATTTTTAATTAATTTAAAAAGAAAAGAAAATGGCTGATTTAAAATCAAAATTAATGGAGGACAAGAAAAATAACAAAATTTGCTAAAATTTATAAAAGAAAAAAACACGTAGATGGGTTTGGCAGAGTCAGCAGTGGGGATGTCTCTTTTTTTTTTTTAAGAAACAAATGTACCGTTGCTTCCCCGTCACAATCCCTCAACACACCATACATACTCAGAGCCAGACACACAATCAGCATCACCCACAACAACAATGTACTGTCAATTAGCAATATATTGATATGGTGATAAAATTTCCAGATATACAAAAATACATATATATATATATATATATATATATATATATATATAATATTAATAAATACACACTAGAAATTAATGCATTGTACCCGAGGATCAGAAATAAAATAATTTAAAAAAAGCTTCCTAGACAATTTGAAGATGAAAATTGACATGACTCCATTTTTATTTCTGCTGGATGAATTCAATAGAGATTGAAAAAAATAATAATCTAAGGGAGATAACTCTTGGAAAAGAAAATCTAAGGGAGATAACTATTGGTTTTTTGTTTGACAGCAACCAACTCAGGTACAATGAATTCATTTTTCTTGTTTTTTTATTATTATTATTATTATTATTTTAATTGCGGTGGGAGTGGAAGTACTATGAATAATTTTATAGTTTTCAAAAAAAAAAAAAAAAATATTTACCAACGTGAATAGTCCAGGTGCAGTAAGGGTAACCAAAAGCCGAATTTTTAAAAGCCTCGACCCGTTTACCAAGACTTTTTGCATTTTCCAATAATACCTGTATTGGAAAAATAAGTTCTAAAAAAAAAGGTTCAGGTTAGCCTTACCATGTTTTTAACGAGGTCTATAAACAAAGAATTTTATTATTAATCAACAGAAAGTTTTGTTTTTTTGATAAAGAAATCGAAGCCAAAAACTCTGAACATTTTTATATCAATTTGATGATGCACCGAAGTCAATCACCATTTTTGTTGGGTTTTTTTCTTTTCTTCTTTTTTTTGTTGTTGTTTTCTGCAAGGCCAAAACATTTTAAGAAGAATTATTTTTCTTGGTTTCCAAAACGCAAGTATTTCTTTTATTTTCCCCTTATTTGTTAGAAAGAATATTGGGAGATTTTTTTTTATTTTTAAATTTCTGTAATATTCATATATAACCCCAATTTAGTTTGTTTGTTGTTTTTTTTTTAAGGGAATTTGACAAGTATATTCATCAAAAGAAAAACAAAAAATGAACATACAAGCCATGTGTGTGAATAATGAAAATATTGGGTTTTTGTGGACTTTTTCAAGAAATTTGTTGAAAAAATGCCACAATAATTATACACTTTTTGCAGATTTTGGGTTATTTCCTATAACTCCAACATAAACAAAGGGGAACCACTCTTGATTGATAAATTATTTATTTATTTTCCTAATAAACTAACCCAAAACCCTAGCCCCATCTTCTTTTTTCCTAGTAGATCAATAAATAAATAAATAATTTGTCAGTCAAGAGTGGTTCCCCTTTGTTTATGTTGGAGTTATAGGAAATAACCCAGATTATACACTAACCCAATACTTTACTCTTAATTAATTACTAATATTTTCTGTAATAATATTTCTAGTGTTAATTTGCCCATAAAAAAAGTAGAGTTATGTATATGGCAATATTTCATTTAATATTTCTATCTTAGTGGGAAAAAAATTAATTGATTAAAATATGTATAAAAGTAGTTATTTAGCCAACCTGTTTGCCACAGGTAGGATGTGACACAAGGTTGCAAGTATGGGGCATCCAGCAAGGATCAAACTTGCTATTCAGTCGTAATGGATCTGCAAGACTAGCTTGCTAACCATTAAACCATGATGGGATGCCCTTATTACTCAAACTGTTCATCACAGGTAATACGTGATACAAGTATGGGGGCATACAGTGAACATCGAACTCGCTTATTAATAGTAATGGATTTTTGAGACTAGCTTGCTAACCATTACTCCATGATGGGATGCCCACATAGAAATAAACGGACCAAGTATCCAATAGGCACTCCAAATCATCAACTTAATGAAAGGTTCATATTTTAACTCATCACCGGTAACTTTGACTTTCAAATATTTGAAAATAAATGAACAGACGTTTTTTTTGAACTTATATTGTATCTGACAAAAATAAATTTTACAAATTTTGTGATACTATTTCTGAACAGCATCTTTTTATTTAAATAAACAAAAAATATTTTGTGAATAAAAACTGTATTTTTATTTAAAAAAAAATAATTACATTTCTCTTTTGATTAAGTAAAAACTATTTTAGTATAAAACGTCTTTCGTCTTTTTTAAATTTATCATAAGTGTTGAAAAATACTCAAACTTCTGATTAAAAAGTTAAAAAGTATTTATTTTAAAAAAAATTTTTCTATTGAATTTTAATTTGACTACATGTACCAACCATCTATTTATTTAATTTATTGTAAGTTCAACATCTCCATAAACTTCTGATTAAAATCATTTATTTACAAAAATTTGGAAGCAGAAGTTACTGGTGACAAGTTAAAATATGAACCTTTCATTAACTTGATGATTTGGGGTGCCTATTGGATACTTGGTCCAATAAAAGTATTTCACAACTTGTATTAATGTGTGTGTGTGTGTGTGTTAATGTTTCTGTAAACTTATGAAAATACACACACACACATATATATATACATTTTTGCACATGCATTGATCACGTCATTTGCTTTTCGTAAACAAACGTGCATATAAAAATTAACGGTTAATAACATCAGATTCACACAACCACTATACACTTAACATCTTTCATTTTGTTCCTCACATAAACATTACTTAACAGTGTCCTGAAGATGGTACAATATACCGAAATGCTTAAGTATTGACACTAAAAATTGTTTCCTGATCATAACATCCTGTGTTTTGTTATATTTTAAAATATTTTCTTCACATATTGTCGGATTAATTTCCTCATCGTATTTCCATATATATATATATATATATATATATATATATATATATGCACACACATTCTTCATCTTAGTCATATCAAAAATCATTGCAAAAATATAACAGACACATCCAACTGAAAAAATGTCACTTTTTATATATTGTCATATTAAAATTATTCTAACACAAAAATTCTCGATCACACAATCATGGACAATTCCTGTTTTTCCAACTAAAGTCACTTTTATGCGAAAACAAGAATTTTTTTTTTTTTTTTTTTTCAAAAAACTAGTCGAGTCACTTTGAAGCAATCTTTTCTCTCACACACACACATTAAATGGATTCTACTCAAAAGAAAGAAAATGAGGATCATACATTTTGGTCTTCCTTTTTGATTTACATAAAAAATATTCTAAAATATTTGACGGTTCTTGAACAACGGGTCTACTAAATAGACATTCCTTGTAAATAATCCATTTAACCAGAATCTACTAATATATATATATATATATATATATATATATATATAATATACAAGGTGTGTCAAAAAGTATTGAGATTTTCAGTACTTTTTCGACATACCTTGTAATCTGAAAAATTAACGTTCCATTCATTGTTCATTTCTATTTTGGTAAATTCTGCTTTAAAATCTGTACTTTTTGACACACCTTGTATTCTGAAAAAAAATTAACGTTCCATTAATATATAAAAGTTAAATTCTGTAGTTTTTATTTTTATGTACATTTTGATTATTGAATGTCAAAACAAGACGGCCATCTTTGTTTTTTATGTTTTAAATCTGTTACTGGATTTTATAGACACCCTTATATTTTGTAGATAATATGGGTGCTATATCTATAAGTAGAGAGTGCTCGATATCATTCATAGAGCATTTATATTTAAGTTAAGGTAGCATAGACATGGAGTCAACACTTGGTTACTGACAGTTTCTTCTCACCTATGCGATCTTCAGACCAAATTGTAATAATATTTCTAGTGTTAATTTACCCAAAAAAAAGTAGTTGTGTATATGGCAACATTTTATTTAATATTTCTATCTTAGTAGGAAAAGAATTGAGAAAAAGATGATAGAACTAAAAGTAGGTATTTACCGAACCCATTCAGCGTGGGTGTCTCACCTATGGGATCTTTAGATCAAATTGGCCTGATGATTGCACAGGCAAGGAACTGTTTGAAACCAGATGTTGACTCCATGTCCACACCACCTTAACTTAAATAGACACCCCCTCTCTCTCTCTCTCTATATATATATATATATATATATACTAGCAAATATATGCACCCTCCGGGTGCAAGTATTTAAGTTTTAATGTAATAAAATATTATATAAATTAGAAAGACTAATGAAACTAAATAATAATGCAGATAAAAGATTTGAATAAATGTGCCATATACACAACTACTTTTTTTTTTATGGGTAAATTAACACTAGAAATATTTTTACAATTTGGTCTGAAGATCGCATAGGTGAGGAAACTGGTCAGTAACCAAGTGTTGACTCCATGTCTATGCTACTTTAACTTAAATATAAATGCTGCTATGGAATGATATCGAGCACTCTCTACTTATAGATATAGCACCCATATTATCTACAAAAATATAAGGTGTCTATAAAAATCCAGGTAAACAGATTTAAAACAAATAAAAAACAAACGATGGCCGTCTTGTTTGCATTCAATAATCAAAATGTACATAAAGAAAAACTACAGGATTAAAACTTTTATATATTATGGAAGCGTTTAATTTTTTTCAGAATAGCAAGGTGTGTCAAAAAAGTTACAGATTTTTAAAGCAGAATTTAAAACAAAATAGAAATGAAGCAATGGAATGGAACGTTAAATTTTTCAGATTACAGAGGTTATGGTCGATAAGTGATGTATAAAGTACTGAAATCTCAATACTTTTTGACACACTTGTATATATATTATATATATATATATATATATATATATATATTTAGTAGATTCTTGGTTAAATGGAAGATTAATTTACAGGAGGTCCTATTTAGTAGACCCGTTGTTCAAGAACGTCAAAGTATTTTGAATATTTTTGTTATGTTAAATCAAAAGAGGAGAAATAGTAGTATGATCCTCATTTTCTTTTGCTTTTGAGTAGACTCCATTTAATGTAGTGTGTGTGAGAGAAAGATTGCTTCAAAAGTGACTCGATCTAGTTTTTGAAAAAAAAAAAAAAGAAAAATTCTTGTTTTCGATAAAAGTGCTTTAGTTGGAAAAACAGGTAATTGTCCATAGATTGTGTGATCGAGATTTTTGTGTTAGAAATAATTTTAATATGACAAGAGTATTATATATATATGTGTATTTTTTCAGTTGGATGTGTCCCTGTTATATTTTGCAATGAATTTTTGATATGACTAAGATGAAGAAATGTGTGTGCATTATATATATATATATTATATATATATATATATATATATTGGAAATACGATAATAAAATCCGACGAATATGTGAAGAAAATATTTTAAAAATATAACAAAACACAGGATGTTATGATCAGGAACATTTTTTAGTGTCAATACTTAAGCATTTCGGTATATCTTGTACCATCTTCAGGACACTGTTTAATGTATGTTTATGTGACGGAACAAAATGAAAGATGTTAAGTGTATAGTGGTTGTGTGAATCTGATGTTATTAACCGTTAATTTTTATATGCACGTTTGTTAGCGAAAAGCCAAATGACGTGATCAATGCAATGTGCAAAAATGTATAATATATATGTGTGGTGTGGTGTATTTCATAAGTTTACCAGAACATTACACCACACACACAACACACATTAATACAGTTTGTTTGAAATACTTTTATTGGCAAGATATACAATAGGCACCCAAATCATGCAAGTTAAATGAAAGGTTCGAATATTTTAACTTGTCACCAGTTAAGCCTTCTGCTTCCAATTTTTGTAAAAAATGATTTTTTTAATCAGAAGTTCTTATGGAGATGTTGAACTTACAATAAAATAAATAATAGATGTTTGGTACATGTAGTCAATTTAAATTCAATAGAAAATTTTGTTTTTAAAATAAATACTTTTTTAACTTTTTAATTCAGAAGTTTGAGTATTTTTCAACACTTTTATGATAAATTAAAAAAGACCTGAAAGACGTTTTAAGTACTTAAAGATAGCTTTTTATCTTAATCAAAAGAGAAATGGTATTATTTTTTTATTTAAATAAAAATAACAGTTTTTAATTCACAAAAAATAAAATTTTTTTTTTTTTTTTTTTTTTGTTTTATGTTTAATAAAAAGATGCTGTTCAGAAAATAGTACACAAAATTTGTAAAATTGTATTTTTTGTCAGATACAAATATAAAGTTCACAAAAACGTCTTTCATTTATTTTCAAATATTTGAAGTCCTAAAGTTACCGGTGATGAAGTTAGAAATATGAACCTTTCATTAGTTGATGATTTGGAGTGCCTATTGGATACGTCGCGGTTTAATTTCTATGTTGGGCATGCCATCATGGAGTATGTTAGCAAGCTAGTCTCAAATCCATTACTATTAATGAAGCGAGTTCGATGTTCACTGTATGCCCCATACTTGTATCACGTATACCTGTGATGAACAGTTTGAAGTAATAAGCGGCATACCTATCATGGTTTAATGGTTAGCAGCTAGTCTTGCAGATCCATTACGACTGAAATAGCAAGTTTGATCCTTAGCTGGATGGCGCATTACTTGCAACCTTGTGTCACATCCTACCTGTGGAAACAGGTTGGCTAAATAATACTTTTTATACATATTTTAATCATTAATTTTTTCCCACTAGATAGAAATATTAATGAAATATTGCCATATACAATTAACTCTACTTTTTTTGGGCATTAACACTAGAAATATTATTACAGAAAGATTAGTAAATTAATTAAGAGTAATAGTATTGGGTTAGTGTATAATCTGGGTTTTACTTCCTAATAACTCCAACAATAAACAGAGGGAACCACACTCTTTGAACTGACAAATTATTATTTATTTATTGATCTACTAGGAAAAAAGAAGATGGGGCTAGGGTTTTGGGTTAGTTTATTGGAAGAATAAATAAATAATTTATTTCACTCAAGAGTGGGTTCCCCTTTGTTTATGTTGGAGTTATAGGAAGAGTAACCCAAAATCTGCGAAACAAGTGTATATTATTGTGGCATTTTTTTCAACAAATTTCTTGAAAAAAGTCCACAACAAACAATATTTTCATATTCACACACATGGGCTTGTATGTTCATTGTTTTTTGTTTTTCTTTTTGAATGAATATACTTGTCAATTCCCTTATAAAAACAACAACAAAACTAAATTGGGGTTATATATGAATATACAGAAATTTAAAAATAAAAAAAAATTTCTCCCCCCCCCCCCTTCTCCCAATAATTCTTTCTAACAAAATAAGGGAAAATAAAAGAAATACTTGCGTTTTGGAACCAAGAAAAATAATTCTTGCTTAAAAAATGTTTTGGCCTTGCAGAAAACAACAAAAAAAAAGAAGAAAGAAAAAAACCCAAACAAAATGGTGATTGACTTCGGTGCGATGCATCAATTGATATAAAAAGTTCAGAGTTTTTTGGCTTCGATTGTTCTTTATCAAAAAAACAAACTTTCTGTTGATTAATAAATAAATTCTTTGTTTCTTAGACTCGTTAAAAACATGGTAAGGTAGCCTGACCTTTTTTTTTTAGAACTTATTTTTTCCAGATACAGGTATTTGGAAAAATGCAAAAAGTGCTGGTAACGGTCGAGGCTTTAAAAATTCGCTTTTGGTTACGCCTTACTGCACCTGGACTAATTCACGTGTGTAATATTTTTTTTTTTTTTTTTTGAAAACTATAAAATTTATTCAATAGTACTTCCACTCCCATCCGCAATAAAATAATAATAATATAATAATAAAAAAAAACAAGAAAAATGAATTCATTGTACCTGAGTTGGTGCTGTCAAACAAAAAACCAATAGTTATCTCGCCTTAGATTTTCTTTTCCATGAGTTATCTCCCTTAGATTATTATATTTTTTTTTTCCAGATCTCTATTGAGATTGCATCCAGCAGAAATAAAAATGGAGTCATGTCAATTTCATCTTCAATTGTTCTAGGGAAGCTTTTCTTAATATTAATTTTATTTTCTGATCTGCGGGTACAAATGCATTAATTTCTAAGTGTGTATTTATTAATTATATATTATATATATATATAATATATATATATATATGTATTTTTTTATATCTGGAAATTTTATCACCATATCAATATATTGCTAATTGACAGCATTGTTGTGTGGTGAATGCTGATTGTGTGTCTGGCTCTGAGTATGTATGGTGTGTTGAGGGATTGTGACGGGGAAGGCAAACGGTACATTTGTTTCTTAAAAAAAAAAAAAAGAGACATCCCCACTGCTTGACTCTGCCAAACCCATCTACGTGTTTTTTTCTTTATAATTTTAGGCAATTTTGTTTATTTTTCTGTTCCTCCATTAATTTTGATTTTAAATCAGCCATTTTCTTTCTTTTTAAATTAATTAAAAATGGAGAATGCTGTTCTTACAGGAAAAAAAAAAAAAAAAAAAAAACAAAAACAAACAAAAAATAAACACAAAAAATGCAAGTATTGCCTTTTTGTTTTTATATTATTTATTATTTATTTATTATTTATATATAATATATATATAATGTAAAATGAACTGGAATGATCCAGATTCAGTATGTTGAAAAAAATGAATAGGAAAGAAAGTATAAATGGATAATATAGGAATTTAATCAATTTACGTTACCGTGTTTCGGTCAGGAGTTTATCCATGATTTTCAAATAAGGATTACTCTGATGAAGGTCGAATTTCTTTGTGTGTGGAACATTTCTCCATTTTTTCTATTATTATTATTTCATTTCATTTGATTATTTAAAAATAATAAATACTTTGAATATTTTGACACCTGGATAAATAAACTGACGCCGAACATGGAAGTTAAAATTGATTTAAATATCCTATATTATCCATTCTATACTTTCTTTCCTTTATTCATTTTTTCAACATAGTATATAATATATAACTAAGAATTATGATTTAGAGAATGGTTTATTTAAAAAAATATTTTTACTGTACTCTTCGAAACATGAAATTAATTAAATATATGTAAAAATATTATGAATTGAAGAAAATCAAGACAAGTTAGGAATTATCGTATATCTTACCTTTGGTAAAATCTGGGTTTGAGAAAATGATTAGAACAACTGTCTGTTTCATTTCCTGTTTATAATATTATAAGTTATAAACAGGAAATGAAATTTTACAAAGGTAAGATATATGTTAATCCTAGCTTGTTTTGATTTTTCAATTTTCCTAATATTCTTACATTATTTAATTTCATGCTGTTGACAGAGTCCAGTAAAATTTATTTTTTTCTTAAAAAGTTTTTTTCCATTACAAAGAATTTTTGAGAAAGTTTTTCATAAATTCTTATCTAAATATTTAAAAGCATATGCAAAGACTTATATTATATATATATATATATATATATATATATATATATTATATATATGAGTGAAGGGGTTATCCCACAAGAAATGAGGGATGCCACCATCGTAACACTGGTATAAGAACAAGGAGACCAGGAGCGATTGCAATAATTACCGTGGTATTTCTTTACTCAGCATTACAGGTAAAACTCCTTTGCTAGAGTTGCACTAAATAGACTTCAGATCCTCGCAGAAAAGACCTTACCGCTGAATCACAGGCCGGTTTCAGAGTAAGAAGGTCCACTACTGACATGATTCTTCTCTCTGAGGTCAACTTCAGGAGAAATGTAGAGAACAGAGAAGACCACTCTACATAGCATTTATTGACCTCACAAAAGCTTTCGACCTTGTAAGCAGGAGTGGTCTCTCCAGTTATAGAAAGAATAGGCTGCCCCCAAAACTTCTCCGCATTCTTCAGTTTCTTTTCACACTGAATGAAAAGGCACCATCCAGTTTGATGGTCCACCTCAGACCCTTTCAGCATTCCGTCGTGGTGTCAAGCAGGGATGCGTGTTGGCTCCCACTCTGTTTGGGATCTTCTTTCCCTCCTTCTGCGCCAGGCTTTTGGTAAATCAACAGAAGGAGTCTACCTTCACACAAGGACAGATGGAAATCTGCTGAATCTCAGCCGTCTAAAAGGCAAAAACAAAGGTCAAGCAATTTGTCATTTGGGACATGCTATTTGCTGTGATGCAGCAGTGGTAGCACACTCTCAGGAGCAGCTGCAAACACTCTGGACCAGTTCACCAAGCTGCCAGGACTTCAGCTGACATTAGTATAAAGAAAACTAAACATGGTCAGGGAACTGGAATCTCCTCCTCACATCAAACCAGCTCACGCCTGGAAGCCGTAAACCGCTCACCTACTTGGATCCCACCATCACTGACAACCTGTCACTTGATGCTGAACTCAGTTGCCGGATCGCAAAAGCTGCCTCAACTTTTGGGAAGCTCACAACAAGAGTGTGGGACAACAGCAAGCTCACTATCCGTACAAAAGGGTACAAGTGTATGGGCATGTGTCATCAGCACCCTCATGTATGGAAGTGAAACATGGACCTTATACTCCACAAAGAGCGGCAGCTAAATACCTTCTACCTTCGGCTGCTTAGACGTGTACTGGGCTCACCTGAGGGACAGGATCACTAACACAGCAATCCTAGAGAGAGCTCAACTCCCCAGCCTGTACTCTCTACTGAGACAAACGTCGTCTCCGATGGTTGGGTCATGTATGTCGGATGGATGATGGACGAATCCGAAAGAATCCTGTATGGAGAGCTAACATCTGGTAAAAGACAGATTGGTCGCCCCCAGCTGCGATTCAGGATGTCTGCAAAAATGATCTCAGGTGCTTTGGCATTGTCCCTTCGCAGCTGGGAAATTTGACTCAAGACGCGCTCGGTGGCGGCAGAATCTCCATAGAGGCCTGTACATGTCAGAAGTCACCGCCGATACACATCATGAAGCTAAGAGGTCCATAGAAGCAATGGCAACAAAGCATCGGACATCATCATCTACAGGACAACCTACAAATGCAAAAATCTGTGTCCGAGAATATTTCTCAACATAGGACTTCATAGTCACAGGAGGCGCTGCAAACCTCAGGGCACAAAAACTTTATCATAGTCTTTTCGAGACTGATTGGCCAATGATGATGATATATATATATATATATATATATATATATATATGTTTGATATTAATATTTTTATATAATTCATATTAATGTGTTTGTATGCGAGAGAAATTATGTCTGAGGAGTGTAGAGGCTAATACAGAGATTGAACTCGTATCCTCCTGATCATGAGTCATGCTTGAAGTCAGACTACTCATCGGCGCATATGCAAATTCCTACGCTGGACATGATTGGTTCGGGGATCTAAGATCTTGGTAGGTCAGTTAATGATTATTAACTGCCTTCCCACACCAAGACAGTTTGCGTTCTGAATCTTGCTAAGAAAACAAAGACGTACGATGAACAGCTATGATTTTTTCTGACAGCCAGCTTTGGCGGAGGACCTGCTGGAAGGAAAAAATTGTTGAAGGTGGCAAGGACTTGGTCAGGGGACTTTGGCAGTTGGGAGAACGTCTTTTCCAGTGGAAAGATCTGGCTGTCCGACTGGCGAATTTCTGTTCACATAATAGTGTTCAATGTTTATGATATTTAAAAAAAGAGAATCTATTTTTCTTTCGTTCTTTTAACTCTTTGCCTACCAAATTTTTTTCAAATACGGCTGTACCAATGTTTCCTATTGTAAAAGTTATCAAGTACCATCTTGAGGTTGGTCAAGGATAGAACAAAAGATGGTAGGGGTGTTTCATGTAGTTGATTTTTTCAGTATAACAAGTGAACACTATGTGAGAGCTGTTGACAGCGGTTTATGGTAGGATCATAGTGGTGGAAGAGCTGCTGTGAGCGGTTTAAAGTAGACAAGTTAATTCTATTTCTCTGAATTTTGAGATGAGGCTTGATAATTAATATTATTTTTGTATTATAATAATGGAATTTATTGTGTACAGTGCTCAGTTTGCACTACAACTCCATCAAGTCCTCATGTCTAGTAAGCCCAGAATAATGTATTAGTGTTCAGGACATGAACAGCGTACAGTAATAATATACATGTATGTGTTGAGCATGCGTGCGTGCATATATTATGTGTGGATGGAGTATCCGGTATAGTGTTGGCGATTACAGGAGCATAGAGGCTTTGAGATGCAGTGTTTTGGCAGCCTACAATGAACGCAGGCAGTTTATTCCATGCCTCGGCAATTCTGAGGCGGAAATATGTTCCGAAAGTCATGTGAACTATGGCTGTTTTCTGACTTTTAGCATGCCCACGTGTGTTATAAACATATTCGGACTAATTGTCCTTATCTTCATTGTTATTTTGTACATGTTTCGGACGATAATGCCTCGGCCTTCTTCAGGTATTCCTTGTTGTAATTAGGAATCTTCTGAAGTGTTATTCAACTTGGGAAAGAGTTTTTCTTTTTTCTTTTTAAAGCCATTTATGCAGATTGATATTGGCCACAAAATTCCACTTGGTGTTCATAGCATTGACAACAAATGGTCAGTCATTAGGAGAAAGACAATTCAAATAGATGGACACATTAAAAAACTTTTTCAACAAGTTGTGACCACAGTTTGACAACTTGTATTGAAAATGGCGCGATATAATTTATACATGGTTACAATGCCTTCTATTTTTTGTTTTTTATTCTATTTTTAAAATATTATAATTTAGATTGCGTTGTATTAACATTATATTATCAAAACATGCACGTGTCAGCATGTACTGTATTAATTTTTTTCCTTTTATATTTTTTCTTCAATATAATATATGTATTATATATATATATGTTATATAAGCGGAGAAAAATAGATATTTTATAAAAAAGAAGGTTTGCAAAAAGGATTATGTTTTTAAATAAAAAATTTTTTATTAACTTACATATGAATGCAACACGTGTTTCGATCTGATGTCTTCTTCAGGCATTGAATTATTATTTGGCAGAATATAGTCCAATATTTGATAGGTTGTGTGTGTTTTTGTAACTAATAATCAATGCCTGAAGAAGACAAAGATCAGAAACACGTGTTGCAATCATATGTAAGTTAATAACCCCCCCCCAAAAAAACCCAATCCTTTTTGGCAAACCTTTTATATATATATTATATATATTATATATATATATATATATATATATAGTATCCAATTGCAGTGTTAAACTTTCTGTTGCATTGGCATCAGTAAATTATCCAAAGTGCTCAAATATATAAAAACTAATATTAACTAACATAAACGTTCAACTGTTATTATCCGAAAAGAATTTATCTGGTTTAAACTAAGGAATGACAATTGTCTTAGTTAAGCGTAGGGTAGGGTCTTGATGAAATCATTTGGATTGAAACCATGGTAATCCCTTAACTCTTTTCCTCTATACTATTATGGACTCTCTCGTCGATTATCGACGCATGAGGGTTATACAATACAATGAACTCCACACAGTGATTTGTTTATAGTGGTGAAGGCTTGTGTTGGACCATCCAACTTTTTGGCACAGTCGATAGAAAGATTGGTGCATCAAGGGTTGCACAAACCCAATCAACGACCGACCTCAGGGAATTTTGAATTCAGAGTTATCTCCCTAGACGGTTACCTACCCAAGGCTGAAGAGCCCAGTCTGCCCTACTATTTAAACCATAGCTGGAGGGAGAATATATGGATCATACCTTTCCCAAGGGTATTAGCACTATGTGAAAAATGCAACAGCTTTGTCTAGGAATTGAATTCGAATCAACGAGTCCCATTTTCACGACTCTAACCACTAGCCATGGCGCGCTCCATATACTACTATAAACTAATTTATTACTTTAATATCTGGTTGAAAAAGATAAAGGAAGAAATGTTTGTTATGGATAAAAAATTATTTATTGGAATGATGACATGTGGTTTCGACCAAGATTTTGCCTGTATACATTGGTATTCTATTTATTATTATTTTGAATATAAAATATAAATAATAATAATAATAGAAAACATAATTAAGTTACAAAAAAAGCTGTCTTCTACAGGGCAGGATATTTTGATTATTTTAAATACAACAATTTTTCTGTCCAGATTCACTTCCATTTTTCAACTTACAAACACATATATACATATATATATAATAGATGTGTGTGTGTGTGCGGTTAGAGAAATTCAATAGTGCTTGGTGACTAGTTTGTAAAACTAGGTCTGATGATCCTCATAAGTGAGAAAACTGAACGTCACCAAGTGCTTATTGACTCCTACCCTAACTCATGCTCTATCACTGATATTGAGCACTCTTTATTTTAAAATAGAGAAAACTACATTACTTTTATATATTTAATATATATATATATATATATATATACACATATAATATATATATATATAACAACACACAAGTGTTCATAGGCTGAACAAGTTACTCATATGGAATGTGACCAATGAGTTTTATTTTTCAACATGATCTGCATATTTATCTTTATCGTTGTATGCATTATTATATAACTTTTCAGCCCACAATCATATATATATATATATATATTATATATATATTCTTTTTGGTGGTTTGAAGGTGTCACAAAAACAATCAAGACAGTTCATTAAAACTCTTAACAATCCTGTTGAGAATTTTCTAAGCCCAGAGCCCCATTCCTAATAAGGATTTATCAAAAAATGCCTAAAAATGGACTTTTCATTTAAGAGTTAACTTTTTATTTCCCTTAAATCAAAGAACTTCTAATATATGTTTAATATTACATTTATAACAAAGGCTAACATTTGGGGCAGATTACGGAAAGACAAATATGACTTCGGCTGGTGGAATGAGGCGGTATTCGGGATGTTAAGAGTGGTAAAAATAAACAAATAAAAATCAGAATATTCTTTTTTTATTTAATTAAAAAAAATATGCACGTCTCTTTAATTAAAATTTTTTTCGGTTTTTTCATTTGTATTTTAATAAAAAAACCAACTGTCCACGTATTTTTAATAAAATATGACTGAGTAGATAGCATGGTTAGATTTGAGCAGGCACTCACTTTGGGTTTTTTAGGGCAGGAGGTTAGGACGCATTGTATGCGATAATACCCGAAGATGTAAGCAACAACAATCTTATTCTGAATCTCAAGTTCTGTACGGCGATTTGTAAATGTCACTTGATATGGCAATTCACTTCCAATGTTCCAACACAGGAAACAAATTTATACAAATTTTTAGGGTAATCTGACCAAGCTACATAAATGAGGAGGTTTCACTTTGATGGAGCCATATGTTTTGGTGGCCATGTTTCATTGGTCACGCACTCATAATCTTACACTGAAAATATAATTTGTTTAGAATCAATACAACTGCATATTTTTAAACAAAAAATATCTAATGTGTTTCTTAGTTGTTGTTGGGGCGCATTATTTGAAGTGAAAGCTTAATTGTTTATAAAAACATTTATATGTTTTTTTGTATTAAAACAATGTAGTTGTATTGATTCGAACACAGTGGGTAGATTTAGCGGTAAATGATATGGCTACTAAAAAAACGGCTTTCTCAAAGTGAACAAACAAGGGGAGATTACTCTCAATTTATGTAGCTAATGTTTCAGATTACCATTTTTAAGAGCCACAAAAAAAAGTAAGATGAACAAGACATACTGCTGGAGCAAGCAAGGAAGAATCTCATAAATGATGTTCTCACCTGTGGACAACTACACATGGAAGCACACCAGTGTTAAGCCCATCTCATCCAATAAAGAATGTCTAATTGGTAATTTTTCAGGTGGATGGTGTGCATTTCGGGTAGAAATAACTTTTTTCTGTAGTTTGTCTCCACTTTTCATATAAAACAAGATGTTCGCCCAAACATGGAAGCCAATCAGAGCCTCTTCCCTGAAATCAGCAAATAAAGGGAGATAATTCAGTTGGTTTTTTAAGCAATTATTGAAAAATAACAACTATAAAAAAAAAAAGTAAGTTAAAGTTGGCGGAAATGGCCTAATGTCGGTATCAACCATTACAGCGAGAGAGTCCTATCCTCTTTTCACTGTAACAGGCAAAGATGTCCCCATGCCATCCCAAGTTAATTTCCAGACTCCAAACATCCAGGAATTTTCGCAGTCCAAAATCTTCAACAATAAGATCGCAATAGGTTGGGGCCATCTCCGAGCCATAATGTAATATCATTGGTGATAGACCAAAGAGATTTATTTTAGCATCTGAAGCTGGAGCGTCACACTAACCATCAGCTCTGCATTTACCGCCAATCCCTTGTGCGCTACTTTGTACAGCGAGTGGGCAAGGGCCGGTATGAAACCAGGAACTCTTGGTGGTTCCTAGGCTGTGGACGCTCTACAAACTGAGCTAAATAGCTGTTATTTACTAGAGTTTTGCACCGTCTGACACATTGATATCAAATTGCAAGAAGGTCACCTCCATTTATTTTACAGTGAGGCAGGCATTGGCTTGCTTACTTTAGTGATTTAATTGGAACCTCAGGCACTGCAGGTTATCTCAGAAAGGGCTGCTTGTAAGCATTTGTTGTCCTGGATTCCTGCCCTTATTTACGCTATATTTTTCCATTATGGTCAGCCATAAAACAGTCAAAGTTAGATATTTACCATGACCTATTTTTTGCTTTTTTATAGCAAATTAATTTAGATATTTTCAATGCCCCCCTCACCCTAACCCCTGGATAAAAGAATTTTTTTTTGTTAAATCGAAACTTAACGGACCTAATTCCATCCATTGTATGTCACCAACGCTGAAAGAAAAAAAAAAAAAAAAGAAAAAAAAAAAAAAAATCAGGGAATAACTGAATTTAATTAAATTTTCAGTGTTGATATATTAATGAATAAGAAGATATAATGCACTAGTTAATTTTATTTTTGAAAACTTTACAATTTTTTCAGGTCAGTTTAACTTTGAAGCGCATGTATCTTGAGGTATAACACAGATTCTCAAAGACACATGGTTTTCAAAGTTAACTGACCTGAAAAAATGGTAAATAGTTTGTTAAATAAAAAACTGTGCATTATATGCTTTTTACTCATTGATAATATCAACCACTGAAAATTTCATTAAATTTGGTTAATTCCCCTGATTTTTTGGTATTTCTTTTTCTTTCAGTGGGGTGATATACGATGGTGGATTTAGGTCTGTTAAGATCGATTTAACCTTTTTTTTTTATAGAATTTGCAGCAATTTCATTGATTTTTTACAAAACTACAAACTCAAATTGCAGTTTACCCATGGCATATCAAAACCCTGGACCTTAACCTCACTACAGGGAGTCACTTTGCTCTGGACTGTCCATTATGGCAAAACAAGCTGTCCAGAGAAACTTATGCAGCTGGAGATGAAAATGGCAAGGCTTCAAGTATATCTCCCATCTTTCACTACAGCATCACCAGTTGGAGGTGTAATGATTAGAGTTGTAGAAAATGGACTGCGTTTTGCTCTGAGTTCAAATCCTGGATGGGGCTACAATTCACATAGTACTAATACCTTGGGAAAGGTATGAATCCAACTATTTCCCTCCAGCTATGGTTAAAATAGTAGGGCCCCAGAACCCTGGGGCCCCCCCCTTTCCTTTTTTTTTAACCCGCTTGCCCCCCTTTAGGGCCCCCAAAACCAAGTTCCCCCCAATTTGAGAAGGAAAAACTTTGAACTCAAATACCTGTTGAACTCGCTTATAATTGACCTTGTGTCAAATCCTGCCATGTCACCCAACGCCCCCAATTTTTCTGAAATTTTTTCCAGTGTGGATTATGATAAAAGTTAGACAATCCCGCAAAATTTGAGCCTCCAATTCAAAAAAATTGTTTGACTTTTAAGCACTGCTAATTTGGTGGGGTTGGTAAAAAATGGCGACTTTTTGTAATCTTATTTTTGTCTGTAAGATGAGTTCTAGAAGCTTCCCTAACTCCTTAAGAATTGGTTTATAAAAAACATTTTTTGGCCATGAAATCCAAAAAATGGCCTATCAAAAAAGTTTTAAAGTCTATGGTGGCCAAGAATTAAAAATACTAGGCAAAGACAGTCTTAAAGTCAACATTTTAAAGTTATTGATGATTTCCTGAATTTTTTTTTCATAGCAAGATCAATGTCCTGATATGGCACTGCATCTATGACAAAAAATTTTTTCAATTTATCATTCACATATATTGAAGATTATTTGTACAAAAGATTTGGTTTGATTTGCTCAAGCTGACATGAAGCTCAATAGTCAGTGAAAGTTTTCAAATTGAAAATCATTAATAACTTAAATTGGTTCCATCCTGTGGCACAAACACTTGACATCCCCCCGAAAATAAGCCTAGTGTTTATATTTCAGGGTGAAAATTAATAAATAACATTGTCTTTATTTTCAATGAAAGCACAGTATGTTCAACCCAAAGCTACAATGAACCACGAGGCTCATAAATATACTCCCCCCCCTTTAGAAGTAGGTTCACCCATAGTAAAAGCAAATTTGAGGTCTTGGCCTTTGACATGGCAATCATCTGAAGCAAAAACCCCTGAATTCAAACGCGCCTTAAAATTGACCTTGTGTCACACTTGGTAGAAGGGGTGGGTAAATACCTACCTTTAGAAAAGTATGTTGAGATCTTTTTGCTGTGTATGGAGAGCAATTCTGTGGTGAGATAGACGCAAATTGCACACACAAATACACGCTGTAGTCACCCGAGTACGACAATACACAAATGTAATTGAATGATATGTGGCCAGTCAAAGATATTCCAGAAAACGCCTGCGCAACCACTGTTGACAGATCTGAACAAAGGAAGAGGAGAAATAGAAATATATTTTCTAAGAATACTATTGACAGATCTGGCTAGAGGAGAGAGAAGAGAGATAGAATCCTAGAAAATAAAGCATGACTCGAAGCTTTGCCAGAACAAATTGTTATCCTCAAACGCGCTTTTTTTTTGTGATATTTTTTATGAGAAAGAAAGGGAATATTATTTTCAGGAATGAAAATAGATTGGTTATTTGGATTTTATGGCATGTCAACCTTTGTTGGGTTATTTCTCTGAAATTTCTGAAAGAAGGTTCCGTGAGTTTGAGGAAGGCTTTAGAGTCGCACAGGAATACTGAAAGAAGTCCAGGTAAGTAAGTGTTGTTTGTTTGTTTTGGTTTTGTTTTATGGCCATAAGAGAGAAGATACAGTAACATGCTGTTGCTTAAATGGTCACCTATCTAAGTAATTGACTTATTTTAGATTGGTTGGTGGATTTTATGCATGCAAAAACCCTTTTAAGTTATTTAACTGCAAATCAAGTCATTTTGCAATATAAAGTTTGCATACAGTACACTGCTGTTGCTTAAATGTCACCTATCATAAGTATTGACTTATTTAGATGGTTGGTTGGATTTTACCGGCATGTCAACCCTTTTTCAGGTTATTTAATGCCAAATTCAAGTCATTTTGATATAAGCTTGCTATACACTGCTATCTGCTTAAATGGTCAATCTAAGTATTGATCTATTTAGATTATAGTGTCACCCTATAACAATAACCAACAGCAATTAGCACCTGTGAGTTTTGTATAGGGAGATGGTTGATCTTTAAAACTTAGAAATTTATAATATTGAAACTATCTCTGAAGGAAAAAAATATTGTTAATCTAGATTTGAAAGATTTATTTTTACCTTTAAATGTATGCCTTTACTAAATTTGGGGCACCAGAGGGCATCATAAAGCATTATAATTTTCTTGGGTCAATGGGGAGTTCGGGTCTTTCAACATAATACTCACCTCACACAGGCCGATCTCATATCAGAAGAAGATCAATCTTTGATACACCTCTTACTTTGCAACACTGCTATTGATTTTGGGATGAAGTGTAGACCACTCTACCGTGAATTTGATTGGCTGTTGCAAACAACCAATCAAACGCACAGTACAGTTTTTAAAAATCTATGTTCATGTTTGTTGTTATTCCACAGCACACAGAGAAATAATAAATCAGCAAAAAAAAGAAAAAGTATTCTTGACAATAAAAGTAAAATAACATATAACATATCTCTTTGTCTACTTTAAACTGCTCACAGCAGCTCTTCCTGCACCGTGATCCTACCATAAACTGCTGGCAGCGACTCTCATAATGTGTCACTTGATTTGTCTGTTAACCAGCCATTAGATTGGTACTTGATCCTTTTGCAATAAGGAACTAGTTGAATGGAAAATTTTGTACAGGTATGGGGGAAATTTATTAGGCAAAGAGATATCTTTTCCATTTCAAATAATTAGTGTCCATTGTAGCAAGAGTGAACGGCAAAACTCACAACCTGTGATGAGCCCAAAACAGTCCGTCAATCGAAGAGACAAGGGTGACATGTTGCACGTGTGGGCGGAAGAAAAACATGTGACGAGTCCTACTAGTTGTAGAGGTAAATCATGAAGAGCCCTTGAGCGGAGATTTATAGTGCAAGTCTCGTGGCTGGCGAGACGAGAGTTGTGACGTCTCGGCCAGACGTATAGAAAGAACAGTGGCGAGGGGGCCAAAAGACGACAAACTTATTTGTTTAAGATCTTCACAAGTGTTACGGTGTCCTTTGGTAAGAAGCAGAAGTAAATTTTGTTAGCTAATTAGACCCATCTATGGGTTAAATAGAAACAAATGTCTTTGAAAATAAATTGAGTTTCCATCAAAAATGATAAAAACAAACATCTTCAGCATAAAATAACCAACAAGAGTTTGACATGCTGTAAAATCAAACAAACAAACCAGACCAAATAATTAGTGATAACACAATGTGAACTGAAAGGGGACAAAGGGAAAGGGGGGGGAATCAAAAAAGAGGTATGAGTTGATTCAACAAAAGTTAAAGGGGGTCAGACAAGGGCTAACTCTTCAATAACCAGATACAATAATAATAGGTTAATTATTGATAGATACTCCACTAGGGGATATGGGGGGAATAAAAACTGTGGGGAAAGAAATCATGCACGTTGTAGCTCAAGCGTGCAACGAATATGCCTGGCGTGCAAAATGAGATCAGGGGGTGGGGTACAGTGGGCGATTAGGGAGATTGAACTCATATCCTCCTAATCATGAGTCGTGGCTTGACGTCGGACAACCTTGTTGGTGCGCATCTAAATTACTACACTGCACAATTGAACCCGAGTTGGGATTTAATATGATTATTTAAGGCCTGTCTTACACACCGGGGAGTTGCGTTCCAGTCTTGCTGACGAGGCACTACGTACAACAAGGAACAAGAGGCAAGTGAGCTTTGACGAGGACTGCTAGAAAAGATTGTTACAAGCGACAAGGGCTTGGTCAGGAGAAGCTGAGAGAATGTCTTTTTTTGTGGAGAGATCCAGCTGTTCAACTGACGGATTTCTCTTCACTTATTATAAACAAAAAGGAATAAGTTGAATTCACAATGTTAAGAGGGTTAGACAAGGGTTAACTCTCCAAATAAACCAGATACAATAATCGAATCAAGTCTCCAATAGGCACCCCAAATCATCAACTTAATGAAAGGTTCACATTTTAACTCGTCATCGGTAACTTCCGCTTCCAAATTTTTGTAAACAAACAATTTTAATCAGAAGTTTATGAAAATGTTGAACTTACGATAAATTAAATATAATAAACACTTTTTAATCAGAAGTTTATGAATATTTTTCAACACTTTCGATAAATTTTTTAAAAAAAGACGAAAGGATGTTTTTATCTAAAATAGTTTTTACTTAATCAGAAGAGAAATGTATTAATGTTTATTTAATAAAAATACAGTTTTTATTTCCAAAACATTTTTATGTTTATCTAAATAAAAGGATGCTGTTTAGAAATATGTATCACACAATTTGTAAAAATTTGTTTTTGTCAGATACAATATAAGTTTTCAAAAAATCGTCTGTTCATTTATTTTCAAATATTGAAAGTCAAGTTTCCAGTGATGAGTTAAAATATGACCTTTCATTAATTGATGATTGGGGTGCCTATTGGAGACTTGGTCCCATAATCGTAGGTTAATCCTTGATAGATACTCCCACTACTATAGTGACATCACTTCCTACTACTTTCATTAATGAAAGTCTTGTACTTGAGACTTTTGTAAACAAGAGTTAGGAATACAAATCATTTGTTTGCCTACTTTAAGCCGCTCACAGTGGCTTCACCACTGAAATGCTTAGTGTAAGCTACTGAAGCGGCTCTCGCTACATGTCAACTTGTTTACATTGAAAAATCACTATGTGAACACTCTTAGCTGTCTTTTTTCTTTTGTCTGTGAACCAAGCCTGAACTGGCATGCCAACTAGTGTAGGGTGATTCCTAGTGCCTAGAGGTTTGAGATCACATACATTATACATTTACAGGGATATCAAGAAAGTTCCAGGACTGGTGTCACAAGAAAAATATTTCAACTGCACTACACAGTATCCCTTTCAAAGTAATCCCCCTGGAGTCTAATGGCTTTCCCATCCTTCTCTGTCATGCTTGCATGCACTCTGGAAGGATTTCTTCCGGGATCTCCCGTAGCTCTGTCATCACAGCCTTTTTGATGTCATGCACATCCTCAAAACAGGTTCCCTTGATGTCCCTTTGAGCTTGGGGAAGAGAAAAAAATCACATGCAGCCAGGTCGGGCAGTATAGGGAGGTTGCTCAAGCATAATGATTGTTCTTTGGGCCAGGAAATTCTTGGATACTCAAGGGCAGTGTGGGTAGGTGCATTGTCATGGTGAAGCACCACGAGTTGTCCTGCCACATCTCTTTACCTCTTCTCGTGCACTGAACGAAGCAAACACCGCAGTATCTCTTTGTAGACATGCTGGTTAATCGTTTGGCCGTGTAGCAAGAACTCGAAGTGGACAATGCCCCCCAGATCGAATAATGCGATCAACCTGGAACTTTTGACATACCTCGTATATTTAAATTTTTTGTGGAGTTATTTCCTAAGAGTCTTTTTTTGCACACAATTGTATGGTTTTAAATTATTCCTATCTAATACTAATAATTTATACACAACTTATATGGGCTCAAGTAATTATCTCTATTTAATAATAATCAAGAACCCTTACTGGTACTACTTCTCTGGGTCAGAGGGGATCTGAAAAGTAATAGCAATGAAGGGATTCTCCAAAATCTACAGAACTGGAGCCTCACCATCAAATGCAGTTTAGTGTCATACCCAGAACACCCAAAAATGAATCATGTCAGCTCTTTTTGTATTCCTTCAATCTCATAATAGTTCTGTTACAGGTATTTGCCTCTCATCCCACTTATGAGGGCATGACACAAGGACATTTTTATGTGGACCACACCCACAAGCCGAGTTCATGGGTGGTAGGTGGAAAATTGTGTCAATCCCGTCAGCATTCCCCTCAAGGGTGCCTCAGGCGTGGGCAATAAACCCAGCCAGGCCCCTTTAAATCAAGGGGCAGGTGTTGCCTGGGGGATGCCCCCTGGGATCGATGCTGTTTAATTATAAGCAACCCCCCCATAATAGTTGTTACATTTACATATAATTTTATAACTAGACATACTAACTATTATGGGACAGAGGTAGAATTTGTATTCTTCTGTGCTATAATAGATGTTACATTTACTTACATAAAATTTCATACACAAACGTACAACTATTATGGGACAGAGGTAGACATTTTCATTTTTTCTGTCCATAATAGTTGGTATCATTTACATATAAATTTTCATACAAACTAAATGTACCAACTATTATGGGACAGAGGTAGTAATGTTAAAAAAAAACAACAAACAGGTAACAAAAACATCAAGCATAAATAACCAACCAAACAGCCACACATACGTACGCACTAATGCCTTCAGTTTTTTCATCTTTCACACCTGGAAGACATTAAAACATGTCAAATATCGTAGCAGCAGCAGCAGCACAAACTTAATTATAGGTCACTTAGCAAAGGTAACCTCAAGAAATATTTTAGTCAGGTAAAAATTCAGGTGACTTTAGATTTTGTTTTTATGACTACACTAGTTTATAAGTCAATTTGCAACGGCGTTTTTATATACGTTTTAAAAATTTGTTTTGTTTTATGCATATTCAACCTCGGTGGGGTTATTTAATGCTGGCAAAATTTATAAAGATTCATAGCGATAGTTTGGAAGAGAATTTTTTTTTTTTTTTTTTTTTTTTTTTTTTTAAATCATAAACAAATTTTCTATTTAACCCATAGATGAGACCTTAATAGTTACTGTACTCCAAGTCGGAGTGGACCTGGGAGCAAATGGTGATGAAGGGGCTGCTCCACATTCCCCAGAGTTCCAGAATTTAATCCTCACTATCAGATAGAGTTTGACGTCATTCCCCAGGATATGAAAAACCGTCACCATTGCCCTTCTAGCACATATATGATAAATAATAATAATGTAAATTTATTGTGTACAGTGCTCAGGTGCACGCACAACTCATCAAAGTCTCATGTTCAAGTAACACAGAATAATGTATCAGTGTCAGGAACATGAACATTTTACAGTAGTAATATGCATGTTTTGTGTGCGCGTGTGTGCATATGTATGTGGAGAGCGCATAAGGTATAGTCTTTGAAAGACTCAGTGCTTCGGCAGCCTACCAACAGAACCGGGTTGTGGGTTGCCATAAGGGCAATAGAGTTGGGACACATTATATAGGTGTTAAGGGCTTGACGTGGCGCAGAACGATTGATCGGGCCTCTCTGACTGACCGTCTAGCCTAAGTAAGGGCCAAAGTGAAAATGCACATGTCATGGAACTGCTCATTCCACCAGCATCACAGGTCGCCACCCACAGCCAACAGGTTGGTTCCATTGGGAGGAGTGGGAGGGGGTTGTTTACGCCCACTGCAGAGGTGCAGTTCGTGTATTCTAAATCTCCAGCCGTCAGGACTGCTTAAGAACTTAGAAACAAAAGTACATATAACCGGGTGGCCTAAATTCCAAGTGAGAAAATCTACATTTCTTTTCTATTTTTTAATCTTCAAACCTGGAAAGACCTTAAAACATGTCAATATCTTAGCAGCAGCAGCAGCACAAAACTTAACTCTTTATCTACTTTAAACCGCTCACAGTAGCTCTCTCACCACTGCAATCCTACCATAAAGCAAAGTACAAAACTAATGGTTTCTCATAATAACTGAGCCAGAAAGGATTCAGATTACAATAATAATAATAGGGCTTATTTGAATAGAATGAGGTGAATAGATAGTGAAACTTTGAAATATCCCATCATAAAATTTGGTACAACCGTGGGGAAATCTGGTAGGCAAAAAGTTAATTTATGTATTTACCCAACCCTTCCACACGGGCAGGATGCAGCACAAGGTTAATTTCTTAAGCAGAGTTTAACAGGTTTGAATTACAGAGTTTTCGCTTCTCCCTAGGACTGGTTACCTAGCGATGGTTAAAGAGCCCCAGTCTACCCTTCTAATTATCAAGAGCTGTTTACAACTTACCTTAATATTTACTTAGGAGCTGGTACGACTTAATATTTACCATAGCTTGGTACTACTTCTTGGGTTTTAAGTTTTCAAAGGGTTAAATCCTACTTGACGGACCATAAATTCACCATCGTAATGTCACCCCCGCGAAAGAAAAAAATAACTAAAAATCAAGGAATTAACCAAATTTAATGAAATTTTCAGTGCTGATATATTAATCAGCACCAATATAATGCCACCAGTTATTTTATTAGGAAACTCTTAAATTTTTTTAGGGTCAGTTAACTTTGAATCACGTATCTTTGAGGCACCAACACAGATTCATAAACATACGTGGTTCAAAGTTAATTGACCTGAAAAAATGTAAAAGTTTTCAAATAAAATAACTAGTGCATTATATTGTTTATTCAACACTGAAAATTTCATTAAAATTCGGTTAATTCCTTGATTTTTAGTATTTTTTTTCTTTACGGGCAGGGTGACATACGATGGTGGAATTTAGGTCCATTTAATAGGATTTAACTGTTTTAAGATTGTTGGCAGAAAAATAAATTAGCTTTTTTTTTTAACCTTTAGAAACAAAATAACAATTATTTGGATAATCATTTCCCATGAGTGGCTATGTTAACACTAAATCTCTTTTAATGATACTAGTAAAATAAATAAAAAAATTTAAAAAAAAAAAAATACCCTCCAGGCAGTGTAGAAAATAATCTTTTATAAGATATTTCCTGAGGAGGTGGGAGTCAAAATTCAATACCAGAAATTTTTACCATAAGTAAGTAAAAATATTAAATTTATCAAAGGAGTAAAAAAAATAAACAATTTGAAATGGAAACTTAGTTCTGATAACTTTAAAATACATATTTAAAATAAAACTATATATAAATATATAATACCAGGCATGTATTTATTAAAAACTTGTTTTTAAAAAACAATGAGGATCATCTAAGGTTGAATGCTCAAATTTTGAGTGTATTTATTTATGTTAATGAGGGCCGGTTGAGCTCAGTCGGTAGAGTGTTTAGCTAAGAAATCACAAGGTTCTTGGTTCAATACCGGCCCTTGCCAACTCAGCGTATGAGTAGCACAGGATCTGTCAGTAAAGTGAGTAGCTGATGGTAGGTGTGGCGCTCCACCTCAGATGCTAAATAGTCTCCTTGGTCTAGAGCTAGTGAAAAGGGGATAGACTCCCTGGGAAGGTTTGGGTAATGTGAACGTAAGTAGTGACATAGTTCCAGTTACAGACAAATAGAGAACTAATCTCTCATTATTAATAGATATGCCCTTGTTCATATTTTAGAAATCATAAACAAAAATATTGAATGCAGGTATAATTAAGTGTATTTAGTAATAAAAAATAATGTAAATAAGGGATAAGATACGTGGAAAGAACCTGTGTCTTATTTGATAGTATTATAATTGAAATAAGGCTAGATTCAACCATCTTTCTGTGTTGATTATGTTTTGTTCCGGTTACAGACAAATACGAGACCTAATTTCAATTATTAAATAGATTTGAATAGTTTTTTACCTTGCAGAACATATCCTGAAATTCCAAAAAGAAGAAAATAAAATAAAATCCCTACCCTTTCAAGCATTGAGAATACAATGCACTGCTCTCAAGAGAGCTGATCAAATTCCAACTTTGTAAACGTTCCAACATGGCTGTGGGCAATCGCAGATTGGACTGACGTAAAGCTCAACCAATGGCAGAGGTATACAACATTATTTGCCTGAAATTAAGAGAAAATAATTCAAATAGATTTTTAACATTTTTTTTTAAAATAAAAAAATTTAAAAAACAGAATGTATCATTCCGAGCATCAAGGGCCAGCAATTATTAAAGATTAAAAATATATAAAAAATAAAACAAAAATTTAAAAAATAAAAATAAAAATTTTTTTGTTGTTTATTTTTTTTTAAAATCGATTTTTTTTTTTAAATCAATTTATTTTCTATTAAAAAATTCATGATTCAAATTTATCAATTATTAATTATTTATTATATATCTATTATTTATGTTAATTTTTTTATTTATTAATTATTTATTATTAATAAAATTTATTATTAAATTTTATTATCTAAAAAATAATTAAATTAAAAAATAATAAATATGTAATAAATAATATTATAAATAATAAATAAATTAATGAATTATTAATAATAAATTAATAAATTGATAAATTTGAAATAATAATTTTCTAAATAAAAATCTTTTAAAAATAAAAACATAAAATTTTAATTTTTTTAATTTTTGTTTATTTACTGTAAAAAGGAAATGTTTTTTTAATAACAATTAAGTTAATTTCAAATAATGCGCAAGCAACAATTAAGAACACATTTTATGATATTATTCATTTAAAACATGCAGTTGTATTGATTACAGTGAAATGAAAATGGATGATCAAAACATATGGCTTCCTCAAAGTGAAATAAACAAGTGTAGGTTACTCTCATTTATGTAGCTAATGTTCAGATTACTGTTGTCTGTACCTGGACAGTTGGGACCCACAAATTTCCTAAGATTGTTCAAAGTAAATATGTGCATCCCAGGATGCACTAAATCAAAAAGCTGTCAGCATCACTGTATAACCCATGAGGATTCCCTCTATATATGATTAGTGATCAGAATGGGTAATTTAGAGGAAGTGGTCCCGGTCCCTGTCTCATAAATTCTACCCGTGACTATTAAAATAACCGACCCAGCTACAGTGTTACTTGAAGGAAACAACCAAACTTAGGGCGATTAAAGTATTTAGGGGGGGGGGTCTCTTTTTTTTGTCGTAATCTTATTTATTTATCGTAATTTTGTTGTAATTCTTGTTTAGATATGAAGATGGATATATAGTTTGGAATAGACTGAGATAGATAGATAGATAAACAAACAAAATAATATAGATAGATTATGAACAAATGAGATAGATATTTGTGAAAAGTAAATGTATTTGGAGGGTGTCACTTCTTTTTTGTCGTAATTCTTGTTTAAAAAACAAGACATTAAACAAAATGAATAAAAAGAATTACGATAAATAAACAAGAATTATGACAAATTTCTATGAATAAATAAGAAATTACAACAAATTATGATAAATGAATAAGAATTACGACAAAAGGAGAAGCCTCCTCCTAAAATACATTTAACGCCCTAAGTTGGTTGTTTCTTTCAAATAACACCGTAGCTGGGGTCGTTATTTTAATAGTCACTGGGTAGCAATTTATGAGGCAGGAGACCGGGACGCACTTCCTCATAAATTAACCAAGAATGTACTAAGCGATGATGAATATGAAAAAACGACTGATGATAAATGATGATAAATATTTTTAAAATGTTTAAATCTACTCACGTGATCATTCTTCCAATTCTTTTATTCAGTTGTCTGTACCTGGACAGGGAGAATGTCTTTAAGCCACAACTGAGAATATCAATGAAGCAAGTAAAGAATGCAAACACTTTTCATCATTACAGACTCAGAGCTCATGTTGAAATCGTAAATCCAGGAACCTTCAAGAGAAACGGACAAAATAAAAACATAACAAATATATATAAGAAAAAAATTAAAATTATGTCAAAGAAAAATATTATTCATAAAAGAATAAATATTGAAACATATTACAATATATAATTCATTACATTCTATTTATTATTCTTTTATATAATACAGTGCCATTTTTCTTATGTAAAAAAAAGTAACAAAAAATAAGTTTTTTGGTGGGTTGAACGGATTAATGGCATAACATGTTATTTCAATGGGGGGAAAAAATGATGTGATATACGGGGAAATTGAGTTACGAGTGGAACGAATTAAACTCGTAAGTGAAGGTACCACTTTATTTATATATATAATATATATATATATAATATATATATATGGGTAATTCCTTGTCAAATCATCAAGGCCATGTCACCCACCCCCTTCAATTTTTCTGAAATTTTGTACAGGTGTAGATTAGGATAAAGTTAGACATCCCCATTTGAGTTTCCAATTTGAAATATTCACAGAGTTATGTCGATTCTAAATTCGAAAAATTTGAGGGGGGACGAGAAAAATGGCGAATATTTTGTAATCTATTTTTGTCTATAAAATGTGTTCTAAGCTCCCCTACTCCTAAAAATTGGTTTATAGAAGCTTTTAGGCCTGAGGAATCCAAAACTTTTATCAAAATAGGCAAAATTAACCTTTTTTACGTTATAATGATTTCTAATTTTTTTAATGCAAGATCAATAAGTTAAAAAATCACAATGCGGCACTACATATAATTTCTTTTTTCCTTTAAATTATTATTCTACATATATTGAACATTATTTGTACCAAAAATGAAGTTTGGTTTTTGCTCACAAGCAAAGTTACAACATCAATTAAAGTTTGGCACTTTTACATTCAGCCATTGAATAAACACCATATGGAGCAAAATAACTGTCAGAGTTTGATAGAAATTATCAGGATTAATGTTGGTGGTTGGATATATTTAAAATAAATACAAACAATATATTTCCATGTACAATCATATACTTAATGTTTTATTACCATATTATAGATCTTTTCTTTTTTTAAATATATATATTTTTATATATATTAAAAAAGGCTGCAACAGATTTGGAGAAATGATAATAATGATAATCTAAAGAAAATTAAAAAAAGTAAAGAAAACACATTTATGGCAAAAATTCAAATATATACCAAATCATCAAAATAGACATTTTTTTTCATTTTTTAAAAGAATTTATATGCTTTTTTTTGGCAAAAAAATAAGTAAATGAAATAACAAATTCAAAATTAGCAGTAAAATATAAGTTTAAATATTCAACAAAAGCAAGGAAAATTTATGATTTTTACCTACAATATAAAAATATAGGAGAAGAAGAAAGAAACGAGATATGAACGACAAGAGAGACAGGTAGATGTGAACAAGCAACAGAGAAGAGAGAGAAGAGTGAGAAATAGATGAGTATTAACAATAGAGACAGACAGATAGATAGATGTGAACAGAGAAAGAGAGAGAAACAGATGTGAACAACAGAAAGATAGAGAGAGATGTGAACAGAAAGAGAGAAAGAGAGAGCAAAAAGAGGCTAGAGTGAGAAAGAGACTGATGTAAACAGACAGAGAGAGAGAAACATGTTACATTTTTTTGTGGCCATTTTTAGGCCACAAATGAGAGCACTTTACAGAGGAGATCCCTTGTGTTAAGCAGAGGCTATCTTTAGTGAATAATCTTTTTTTGGTGTCCCTTAGTGTTGGGTAGAATCCTTTGATTGNTGTTTTGCCAAGTCCTTGGTTTGCAGATCCGTTCATCAGTGTCAGATATATACAAATGAACGGCTTTCAAAATTGGCGATTAAATAGTTAACTAACGACGTATTCAAAGTGTTGATTTGCTGGCTTTAATCCACGCACCCATGCAGAATCTATAAGTTTAAGTGGTGGACTTCAGCACACCTTATATCACAAATATATTCCAACAACAAAGTGAACAAGAGAGAGAGAGATGGGAACAAACAACAAAGAGACAGACAGACAGACAGATGTGACTAAACAACTGAGAGAGTATTATCTGCGTTATTCGGACTATTGTCCCCATCTTCATTGTTATTTGTACAACGTTTCGGACGATATACCCTCCGGCCTTCTTCAGGTAATTCTTGTTGGACTCGGGAACCTTCTCAGACTTGGGACCTCCTTTTCGAACTCGGGAACTTTCTTGTCGTAATCGGGAGCCATCACAGAACTTTGAACCTAACCTTTATTTAGTCTACAGGGGTATCCTGTTCTCATTCTGCTAACCATAGCTGGGGTAGGAGTTGTGTTAATTATTTTTCTATGTTACTGCCTCTATAAGAAAAATAATTAACACAACTCCTACCCCAGCTATGGTTAGCGGAATGAGAACAGGATACCCCGGTGGACTAAATAATGGGTTAGGTTCAAAGTTCCGTGATGGCTCCCGATTACGAAAAGAAGGTTCCCGAGTCCGACAAGAAATACCTGAAGAAGGCCGGAGGGTATATCGGCCGAAACGTTTGTACAAATAACAATGAAGATGGGGACAATAGTCCGAATAACGCAGATAATACTAATCATCAAGCCTGATCTCAAACATTCAGACAACTGAGAAAGATTATAAACAGAGATAGATACATACAAGGTCTTTGCCTGTTGATTTTAGATACACCAAACACAAAAACAAGCAATTGTAGCAACAACAAAAACAACACTTAATTTCAACCATTGACATTAATTTTCTGTTCTATAGGAATTACTTACATATATTTCATCAAATATATGAAATATGTGTTTTGCAGTTAACACATACATTTATGCGGAGAAAGGTAGACAAACACGTGATGTTGTACAAAATGGGTGTTTATTGTAAGTAAAATGTTCACCATTGAAGCAAGAACTCAATCCAACGTCCTGAAGAAGGTCTAACATGTTGATTATGAGTTATCTCCCTTGGACTGTTTCTGTTGAAGGAACTCTTTGGCAAAAGAGGAAGAAAGTTGGTTGGCAACTGACTATAGATATGACGGTTGTCCACCACTAGAGTGTCTGCCATTCAACAACCTATTGACAATTGGTAGCAGATTGATACCCAGTTGTGGGATAATTTATATTGTTTTGTGTGTTACACATTGCCACCTATACTGCGTCTTAAGGAAGCGCGTGGTGTAATGGTTAAAGTCATGGGAAATGGACTCGTCGCCCCGAGTTCAAATCCTGGACGTGGTAATTGCATTTCACTTAGCGCTAATATCCTTGGGAAAGGTATGAATCCTACTCTCCCTCCAGCTATGGGTAAATAGTAGGGCAGACCGGGCTCTTTAACCTTGGTTAGGCAACCGGTCTAGGAGAAGGAAAACTCTGAATTCAAACCTGCTGAACTCCGCTTAAGAAATTGACCTTGTGTCGCATCCTGCTCGTGCGGGGGATTGGTAAATATATATACTGCGTCTTAAGATGGTGAATCAACAGGTTTTAAAATCGCCACCAATTTTGCCAAACGAGGATTTCTACGGAGAATGGAAGCACGACTTGGCAGTATGACATAACAGACCGAAACGTTACAACGTCAACATCACTACCTACAATAAACATCCATTTTGTACAACATCTCGTGTTTGTCTAACTTTCTCCGCATACTGCCGGATTAATTTCCTCTTATTTCTCCCATACACATTTATATAGCAAATTATCAACACTTTATTTTCAGCTGAAACAAAAACTCTATATTATTCTCAAAATATTAAAAGAAAAAACCCATTCCACAATATGTAGAAAATTGAATACCATTACATTGACATAGAAATTTAAAAAACAAAATTGTCAGTACAATTCACAATGTATTTTCACACCAAATTATATCCAATGCATTTCTCTGGTAAATGTAAAAAATGTCTAATATTAGTGAAAAATCATGCAAAAGACTTTTTTTTCCACAAATATAGGTGAAAAAAAAAATGGACCATTTTATCTACGATATCAATAAGAGAAGATATAATAAGAAGAAAATGTGTATTACATTCACTAATATATGTCTAGAAACATTACATACATACATAAACATACACATATCTATAATATCTGTCACCACAATGTTTTTAATTAGTTCTTATTAATCTTCATAGGGCCGGTTTATTTGGTTTGGTTTGGTTTGGTTTACAGCATATCAACCTCAGTGGGTCATTTAAAAAAAGATATCCACCATGTGACCGAAAAGATCCAGATCTTCAATTATTAAGTCAGTTTCCTTATTACCAGGCATTTGTTGGTGTGGGTGTTATTATATGATTCAATATTCCATTTATAACAACTTGCTGAATTTCGTAAAAATTTTAATCTTGAAACCGAAAACCTTTTTTTTTTTTTTTTTTTTTTTTTTAAATCAACCCCTCCACCGGTTCCATTAAGAAATAATTATAGAATTAAAGTTGTGTTTGCATTTATAGTTTACAGATTCTTTTCTTGTGTAAATTGTATTAAACACTGGTAAATTAGTTACATTTTGTAATTTAACATATCTATTAATAATGGAGATTCGCTTCCGGTTTTTATCTGTAACAAAAACTACGTCACTGCTTACATTACACTGCCTAAAATCGTCATAAATAGAATACACTCAAAATTTGAGCATGCAATGTTAGACAGTCCTCATTGGTTTTTTTAACAAGTTTTAATAAATACATACCTGGTATTATCTATTCATATATTTTTTTTTTATTTTAATATATATCAAAAGTTATCAGAACTAAGTTTCCATTTCAAATTTATTATTTTTTTCTCCTTTAATAAATTTGATGATTTTACTTTACTTACGATACAAACTCTCTGATATTAAATTTTCAACTCCCATCCTCTCAGGCAATATTTATTTTACGTCGCCCAGAGGGCGTTTTGTTTATTTTGCTAGTTATTATAATGGAGATTCAGTGACTGTCTGTTACCAAAAGTATGTCACTGCTTACATCACAATACCCTCAGGAAATGTGTAAGTTTATCAATGAGTATTTAATTTATAGTCAAAATCATTATTACATAGAATAACTCTTATTTATCAACAATGTCTTCAGGAAAATCTGAGTTGGATTTGCCTCGAAAAAACCCATGTTATTAGGGTATTTGCCTCTCATCCCACTTATGAGGGTGTGACACAAGGACATTTTTATGTGGTCCCACCCACAAGCCGAAGCTCATGGGTGGTAGGTGCAAAAAATGCGTTGATCCCATCAGCATTCCACCTCAAGGGGTGCGCCTCAGGCACTGGGCAATAAACCCAGCCCTGCCCCTTTAAATCAAGGGGGCAGGTGTTGCCTGGGGGGATAGCCCTCTGGGATCAACGCTGTTAATTTACATTAATAGACACAGACCTCAAAAGGCCCATGTTATTAGTGCATTTAAAATCCTGCAATGTGTCTTATAAATCACTAAGAAATAAAGGTTTACATAATATATGGTGTGGTTAATTTGCATACTGGTTTTAACAAAACTGGGTTGAATAAATAATTACTTGTTATTGATCTCTAATATTATTGTTTTATTCTCCAACATATTAAAATCAATCCAATGAATGATTTTATATAGAAACCAATTAAAATATAATTAAAATAAGTGTAATCTTTTGATATGCATTCTTATTTAATTTTATTAGTCTTTCTAATTTAATATATTTCATTACATCAAAACTTAAATACTTACACCCTAAGGGTACATATACTTGCTATTTCAATTTATTTGGTGGGATGATGGAAAATAAATTTGGTTACAAGGGGTGTATCAATTTTTAATAAGTTCAATTAATTTATTTGGTGGGATAATGGGAAAATAAATTTGGTTACAAGGGGTGTATCAATTTAAAAAACGTTCAATTAATTTATTTGGCGGGATAATGGAAAAATGAATTTGGTTACAAGGGGTGAATTAATTAAAAATTTTGACAAGTCCTGTCATGGTTCTAATTAATCTCTCAAATTTAAAATTCACCTCTCCTACTGCATCTTATATTTCAAAATTTTAGCTACTTCCATGCCCAAGGGTGACCTGGAACTGTGCAAAACATAAACATAAGTTTGTGAATAACCAAAGGTTAGCATAATGCTACAGTGATGTAACCTACTTGTGGGTGACCATAGATATGTGAAATGCAACTACAATGACCTACAGTACTGACCACAAAGTGACCAGACAATCAAATAATAACAAAGAAACTATGAATTCCAGTGAATTTGACCAGAGGTTACATACAATGCTACTACATTAACCTACTGACCAGTGAGTGACCATAAGTACCTGCATTGAAATTGTAGTAGCTTGCCGTACTGTCCAGTGTTTGACCACCTTTCCCTGTAATGCAACAACAATAATCTACAGTACTTGCTCTAAGCTGTTCAGGGTGGTCCAAAAATCTTGTCACCTCTACATAGTTGGTGACAAGATTTTCGGACCAAGCTTTTCCAAAAGTCTTGTCACCTACTAATGTAGACGTGACAAGACTTTCAGAGTACTTACTCTGTAGAAGTGTACTTAGGCTGATAAACAGAAATATATAATCAATACACATGAGGAGGAACCAATGAGTCTGTAACCTGGATACGTATTAACTGGATTTTGATATGAAATGTTCAGTGTAATGCTATACAAATTCAGGCACAACTGAACTACCTGGGTCCCATCAATAAAAATGTTCAGTGTAATGCTATACAAATTCAGGCACAACTGAACTACCTGGGCTGGCTGGCTGACTGGCTGGCTGGTTGGTTGGTTGGATTTTATAGCATGTCAACCCTTGTTGGGTTATTTTATACTGAAGACATTTTGTTTTATTCATTTTTGATGTGTACTAAAAATTCTTTTTTTTTAAACTCAATTTTTTCTATTTAACCCATAGATGAGACCCTAACAGGCATCACCACTCTGGGTCAGAGTGGACCTGGGAGTAATGGCAATGAAGGGGACTCAATACTCCCCAGAGATCCAGAATTGGAACTTCACCATTGGATGGCATACCCAGGACACTAAGACCCTCAGGCACCGCTTATAGCACATACATGATAAAATGGGTTGGGGGTCTGCCATAAGGACAATAGGGTCGGGTACAATCATATAGGTGCTAGGGCTTGACATGACCAGCCGATTGATCTGAGGAGGCCTCTCCGACCACCTGTCTAGCCTCTACATCCAGGGTTTTGCTATACTAACAGATGACACCATAATTAAGTGTAGTGTCAAGGGAGAAGATCATGTTCAAAAATTGTTTTTTTTCATCATTAAGCTGCAGATTTATTGATGCATCTATGTTGTATTGATGAGGAAATAGATTAAAACCATTATTCCACAAATTATCTAGATGAACATCTTCATCTTTATTGTTTTTAATAAAATGTTCTGGCCAATGTGTTCTTCAACCTTTTGCAAGTACAGAGTTCAGTTTTCTTTTTTTGTTTTTTTTGTTTTTTTCTTTTTCCTAAATGTGTTTAAATACAAATTGATATAATCTGTTTCTCTATCATAGCACACCGAAAAGAGGCCTGCTTCCTGCTGGGCACCCACATTTTGATTTCGTGGGGAGCCAAGTAGCCTTTGGCCTTGATGGGGAGGGGGGAGACCTTGGCTTGACAGAGGGGGGGCAAATAGGCCTTGGCCTTGGGGAGGAGGGGGAATAGGCCTTGGCATCGCCGGGGGTGGGTAGACGAATAAATCTTGGCCTCGCCTTTGAATAGACCTTGGCCTCACTGGGGGAGAGACAAATAGACTTTGGCCTCGCCAGGGGGTGGGGAGATGAATAGATCTTGGCCTTTTGGGAGCTGAATAATTTTTTGTATGTCACCAGAAGTCACAGAGGTCATCAATCGACAAGTATTTGAAGTATCTATAATTGTACACTTACCATCTTGATTGGGTGTCATCATTAACACCTGCTGGAATAATTCATTCAATGCTACTTGGCCTAAAATACTGACAACATCATTTTCTCGCAAATACTGCCATGCATTCTTGGGGTCTTCATTCTGAAAAAGAAAAGAAAAGCAACAAATAAAATACATTAATCTATTCAGATTAGTGTTATCTTTATTTTGGTTTTTATTATCAGAACACTTCAGCAGTTATACTCTACAGCCTTCTTCAGGTGTCTACACTTGATACTTAGTTGCAATGTTTTAAAAGCCAATGTATTAATAAAGTTCACAATCATCTTAAACATTTTGTACTGAGTTGTAATATGTTTTTCTTTTTTCTTTCTTACCTCTTCACCATCAGAGTCAACCATAATCCAGGCATTGTCAGTACTTTCTGTTCGTTCTTTCAAAGTTATATTTAAGTACTGTAGAAAGGTTTCTCGGCCTCTGGAATAAAAAAGAGTATCTTATTAAAAGGGTTCTCATTTTTGGTTTGTTTTGTTTTACAGCATATCAACCTCAGTGGGTCATTTAATGCCGATAAAGTTTTGAAATAAATCAAATCTTAATGGATAATACAATTTTTTTTATAAATACATTTTTCTATTTAACCCATAGATGGGACCCTAACAGATACTACCACTCCAGGTCAGAGTGGACCAGGGAGCAATGGTGATGAAGGGGTGCTCCACATTCCCCAAACCTCCAGAACTGGAACCTCACCATCAGATAGAGTTTAACGTCATTCCCAGGACATGTAGACCCGCAGCCACTGCCTTCTAGCACCCATATGATAAAAAGGGGTTGGGGCTTGCCATAAGGGCAATAGGGTTGGGAAAATCATATAGGTGCTAGGGCTTGATGTGACCAGACGATTGATCGGAGGGGGCCTCTCCGACCGCCCGTCTAGCCCAAGATAGGGCCAAAGTGGAGTATTGCATGTCATGAACTGCTCATCCACCTTTCTCATTTTTATAAAAGAAATGTAAAAGTAAGACACACAATATCATTAATCATTATTGTGTATGTAATTGATTAAGTGCACTTAGGAGCCATTTTCTTTCTTCTTTTTTTTCTTTTATAAAGACAAATAGACCTTGGCCTTTTAAAAAAAAAAAAAATCCTCTCAGACAAACAAAACTTTTAGATAAGTAATAAGTAATTGAGAGTTACCTTCCCTATTCTATGATTACCTTCCCTTTAGAGAACTCTCTAGTGTATACTAGACTATATAAACTCTCAATTGGTGTTTTAAAAAAAATCCTCTCAGACGTTCTAACCAAACAAAACTTTTAGATAAGTAATAAGTAATTAAGAGTTAACTTCCCTATTCTATGATTACCTCCCCTTTAGAGAACTCTCTAGTGTATACTAGACTATACAAACTCTCAATTGGTGTTATCGTTTGTCATTACAATAAGATTTTTACATAACTTTGTTTACTATTAATAAGATTTGAATTTCAAAGTCAGTAGATGATGCTAATAAAAATCTGAAGGTAGAGAGTGTTGGAATATCTCGATATATAAGGTGTGCTACAATTCACCACCTAAATTTATAGACTGGGTGAGGTCACGTGGTCTATTCCTCCACCAATCAACAGCCATAATGCGTGGCTGGTTGACTACTTAAGCACTGATACTTAGAGCCGTCCATTTGCAATCATTGACGTGGAACTTGTAATACTGAGGAACAACCAAAGGATTCTTTAACAAGGATTTCCGCTGGACAAGCGCTCTTGCTTGAAGCCTAAAGGATGGACCATAAAATCGTAACAGAGAGAAAATTAATTGTTTGGCCTGTTTATCGACTTGTGTGTCTCTCTCTGAAAAATCTTTCAACAAACGATGGAAAATGAAAGCAGCAAATATTTCCAAAAATTTAAGAGAATTTATTGGGTTTTTTTCTTTTCTCCCTTTCAATTTCATAATATTAGCTGAAAAGTTCCTCCTGCCCTCAGCCCAAATAAACAAATAAGCACCAGTGGCCCCTGTCCCTATTCCTAGTGCTTTGCCTGAGCCCCCTAAACTAATATTTGAGGATGTCCCACAAACCAAAAGAATGGTAACTTCAACTAGGGACCAAGCCTCGCCCAGTGTCACTCCAACCCCTAAGCCAATGCCATCAAAAATACCCTGTGCATTATCAAGATTACTCCTCTGTAATCGTTCAAGTCGAAAGGAACTAATTCCCCCTCAAAGGCCACTACGCCCGCACAATGGGGGGGAGGAAGGGGAGATAAAGAATAATCAAAGTTTCAATTACCGTTGAATTGGGAAGACATAGCAACAAACGGTTGTAACCCAATACAAACCCGAATAGCAGAATGACAGGGTATTAATAAAACTACACAATATCATTCAAATCAAGCAGCCAATCAGAACTGAAGGAATGGAATCACCCAAATCACCCAAATTCATGAATGGATCATTCTTGATTTCTATATATACAACTGTCTTGGACACTGCTTCAGTTGTACTTAGTTAGCTGCTGTTATTCAAACCAACAGTAGACTAACTAAACTCAATACTATCACCAAAGAAAATTGAAGAAAGAAAAATCATCTTTTAATTGTAAAAATGGTGTTGGATAAAAATGTCTTGACATTAATTTAATTATTTGCCTTTCATCTAGATTATAGATACTAGCAAAATAAACAAAACGCCCTCTGGGCGACATAAAATAAATATTGCCTGAGGGGATGGGAGTTGGAAAATTTAATATCAGAGAGTTTGTATCATAAGTAAAGTAAAATCATCAAATTTATTAAAGGAGTAAAACATTAAAAAAATGAAATGGAAACTTAGTTCTGATAACTTTAAATATATATTAAAATAAAACAAACTATATATAGATAGGTAATACCAGGTATGTATTTATTAAAACTTGTTTAAAAAACCAATTATGACTGTCTAACATTGCATGCTCAAATGTTGAGAGTATTTATTCTATGTTATGATGATTTTAGGTAGTGTGACGTAAGCAGTGACATAGTTTTTGTTACAGACAAAAAACAGAATTGAATCTCCATTATTAATAGATGAATAATTATAGTGAAAAAAAAGTCTCACTTAATTGGTTGTAGGATAGTGGCCAATACTGTGACCATATGATCCAAACTTTGGTTGACAAATGTTGCATCATCCGAATGGATCAGGGTGGGGATCTGGATGTAACTGGCAGCCCAAGTGCCAACTCCTGCGGGGCATCGTAAAATATGGTTCAATATAAAAAGGTGATCCTCAAAAGAGGCAACTCTGAGCAGTAAAGACACCTAAAAGAAAAAGAAGAGAAGAAAAAAAGGAATGAAATTATGTCAATGCCAAATCTATTCTATACATATATAAAGGGCAGTTGTGTGTATGTATGTATGTCCGGAGGAAACCTCGAAAATAAAACAATTAAAGACAAAGTAAATATATATACACATTAAATATCACCAGGGCTTGGTTTTTGAGCAAAAATAATAGAGATTTGATTTATATTTGTGAAGATGATTAAAAAATAAAATTGAAATGATAACAGCATGGATTTTTTTTTTTTTTTTCATTTAATATTTTAGATAGTAGACATTAACATTTCTTTTCAGAATAGCTGGATCAATGCAAGGTCTATTTTTTTACATAGGGATTTAAATGGGGCATCCCACAAGGATTCAACTCATGATTCAGTTATAATGGATCTGCGGGACTAACGAAAATGGCTGACCAAAACAGACGGCTTCCTCAAAATGAAAGAAACTAGGAAAGGTTACTCTCATTTATGTAGCTAATGTTCAGATTACCAAAAATCTTCAGCATCCTTTTAGATTTTTATGCATTAGGGACACATGATGCGTACCTATCAGCCTCTCTGTACAAGGTACAATAAATGATAAATGTCTTTCAGTAATCTGGTATCACAATTCTTGTCAGTTACCTGAGATACTGACCATTCCAGTTGATGTTGTTTAAACACCAATCTCATTTCCTTCTGAACATCCTTCTAATTTATCTTGTGTTCACTCTCTTGTCATTCTCCATTGTTTTGCATTCTCTTATCTGTCATACAGGAGTTACTTCCCTTTGTGTACAACTTCTAACAGGACATTCCAATGGAAATCACAGATTATATTATTATTATTATTATTATTATTATCACCTAATCATATATTTACAATTCACTAGAGAAAGTAACTGTAATAAATTCAACACAAGATTCAAGTCAGATAGTTGGCTGAGAGAGAGAGAGAGAGAGAGAGAGAAGAGAGAGAGAGAGAAAGAGAGAGAGAAGGAAAGAGAAGAGAAAGAGAAGAGAAGAAGGAAAGAGAAAGAGAGAGAAGAGAAGAGGAAGAGAGGGAAGGAAAGAGAAAGAAGGAAAGAGAGAGAGAGAAAGAAGGAGAGAAAAAGAGAGAAGGAAAGACAAAGAGAGAGAGGAGGAAAGAGAAAGAAAGAAAGACAAAGAGAGAAATAAAGAAAGACAAAGAGAGAAAGAAAGAAAGAGAGGGAGAAGGAAAGAGAAAGAGAGAGAGAGAAAGACAAAGAGAGAGAGAGAGAGAAAGACAAAGAGAGAGAGAGAGAGAAGACAAAGAGGGAGAGAGGGAAGGAGAAAGACAAAGAGAGAGAGAAGAAAGAGAAGAAGAGAAGAGAGAAAGACAAGAGAGAAAGACAAAGAAAGAAAGAGAGAAGGAGAGAGAAAGAAAGACAAAGAAAGAAAGAGAGAGGAGAGAGAAAGACAGAAAAAGAGAGAGGGAGAGTAACTGTAAAAAATTCAACACAAGATTCCATTCACATAGTTCGCTGCAAAAGAGAGAATGAAAGAAAGCACACAAAAGAAAGAGAGACATAGAGAGAGAGAAAAAAGAGAGAGAGAGAGAGAGAGAAAGAAGAGTGATGGTGAGAGAGAGAGAAAGAAAAAGAAAGAAGAGAAAGAGAGAAGAAAGAGAGAGAAATAACAATGGCAGAACCAGTACTTCTGCTTTCCTTAAATAATGGTGGAACTGGTATTTCTGGTTCCTTAAAACCCAAGAACCAAGTTTAAAAAAGATAAAAGAACCCTTAAAATTCACAACACCCAATTAAAGGTATCAGAGTTCCCAAAGAAATATTCAAAAGGAAAAAAGAAATTTTATAGAAAAAAGGACTTGACTGATAAATTATTTATTTTCCCATTAAACTTAACCCTAACCCCGTCTTCTTTTTTCCTAGTAGATCAATAAATAAATAAATAATTTATCAGTCAAGAGTGGTTCCCCTTTGTTTATGTTGAAGTTATAGGAAATAACCAGGATTTTTTTTTTTTTTTAAATAATAATTTGTACTTACTAATCGTGTGGTCCAAAGGCGAATATTCTCTACAAAATCATGGTCTTCAATTGGTCGTCTATGAAAGGAAAACAGTACAGTGATGCAGTCCTTCAATTTTTGTATTTGGTGTCGAGCATTGCTGGACTGCTTTCCTTGAGCTTGAACTGAAAAGAAAAATACAGTTTTTTTTTAAACATTTAAATTGTCTAACAACAGCATAATAAGGGAGACAACAACAATTTATCTATGATTTCAGATTATATCAAAGAAAATTAAACCTTTTCAATATGAAATGTATTCCCTGGTCATAGTAAGCAATGAAAGTGATGATACCACAGAGAAGCAGTATTTCTCGAGGAAAACTTACGGTTCCACAGAGTCAAATGTTTGTGCTTTTAACATTTTTCGAAACAGACATAGATTGACTATAAAATGAATCTGCCTGTTAGAATTCTGCCTGCATATGTGACATGTGGGGCCGTATATATTAGTGGGCCGTGTGTAACACAATAAGAAAGAGTTCAATAGTAAGTACAATTCTTGGAAATTATCTACTTACCTGGTATATCACCATGGATATTCTGCAATATCGGTAAAGTCCTGAAGAGATTATGGATATAGGATTCTACTTGTAACCTGAAAATAATGACAAAGACGATCAGACAAGTGTTTTTAAAAATACAGACAAAAACTATCAGACAGGTGTTTGTTTGGAGAAAGGGGTCTTACTTCCTCTACATATGTTGGATGGCCTCTTTTTATTTCTTCCTGAATTATTTCTGAATAATATTCAGACTGATTTTGTTGCATTGGCTATACCGAATTAACCCTCCTCTTTTAGTGTAAGGTTTTGTCTTGTTAATTGTTTGTACTTATTTGTTCTGTACTTGTATGTATCCATTTGGTACCAGATGCTGGTGCTTAATAAATGTATTAAGCACACCATTCTTCTGTGTATTTTTCCACCATTTTACAACAGTTTTCTACCTATCACTACGAACCCAAAACTTTTTTTGGTATTAAATGTCCCACCGAGGTAGATATGACGTAAAACAAAACAAAAACTTAAGTCTTCTAGCTAGCCAGATTGAATCCTCAACATTTTATTGTTTTATGTTATTTGTTTATCCTAGAACTATTTTGCAGTCTATTCAACTTTTGGACAAATATATGATTTATAGACACAGCGACAACAGAAGGTTCTAGAAAATGAAAACTAATTCCCAAAACAAAACGTGGGGGGGGGGTAAATATTTTGATAGGAAAAGAAAATTAATTTAATAGAAATAGTATTGAAATTCTACTTAAAAATGTCCAGCATTTGTGAATCTCAAAAGTAAACAAATTAATACACTAGGGTCTCCCTCCTTTACCCAGGCAACTCTGAGTAGCCACTTCTAGTATAATAAAATTATAGTTCTCAAGTGTGAACTTTTGTACAAAAGTTATGAAGATTTGATTTATATTCTAAGATATTTAAAAATCAAAATATACATAGAAATAGCATTGAAATTTACTTAAAAATGTCCAGCATTTGTAAATCTCAAAAGTAAACAAATCAAGGACCAAGTATCCAATAGACACCCAACTTAATGAAAGGTTCATATTTTAACTCATCACCGGTAACTTTGACCTTCCAATATTTGAAAATAAACAAACAGATGATTTTTTGAACTTATATTGTATCTGACAAAAATAAATTTTACAAATTTTGTGATACTATTTCTGAACAGCATCCTTTTATTTAAACAGACATAAAAAAATGTTTTGCAAATAAAAACTGTATTTTTATTTAAATAAAAATAATTACATTTCTCTTCTGATTAAGTAAAAACTATTTTAGTATAAAACGTCTTTCATCTTTTTTTAATTTATTGTAAGTGTTGAAAAATACTCATAAAAAGTATTTATTAAAAAAAAGATTTTGCTATTGAATTTCAATTTGACTACATGTACCAACCATCTATTTATTTAATTTATTGTAAGTTCAACAACTCTATAAACTTCTGATTAAAATCATTTGTTTACAAAAATTTGGAAGCGGAAGTTACCGGTAACGAGTTAAAATGTGATCCTTTCATTAAGTTGACGATTTGGGGTGCCTATTGGATACTTGGTCCCAAATCAATACACCAGGGTCTCTCTCCTCTACCCAGGCGACTCTAGGTAGCCACTTCTAGTATAATAGAATTATAGTTCTAAAGAGTGAACTTACCGAGAAAGCTGTGCTGAATAAGCCTGCAATGAAAGTTCATCTTCAATGGAATTGCGAACCGTTTGTAAAGTCTTTCCAATCTTTTCAAACAGCTCATGGTTCATTTCAGACTTCTCATAGAGATGTCGCACAACACATTTTGCACCATCCTTGCAGTAACCCTTCAAAGAAAAGAAAATTAAGACTGAGTCAAAAAACAGAATTAGAAAAAGAAAAAAAAAACAGTTAAAGTCTGACACACTTAGGTAGGTAGTAGCGTACTGACATATACATTTTAGAATTTTAAAAAGTCAGTTTCAATCTTTTTTGAGTGTTGCATAATTATGTGGTGGCATGAATTCTAAGGGGCCATTGTTTTTAAGATCAGGGGATGGAAAAATACCAGTAACGGTTATGGCCCCAACTGACCACAGAGGTGGGAATCTCGCAAGTTAGTTAGTAGGTAATCAGTTTTCAACCAGAGATGAAGCAAAACAGACGTGTTCTGTTGAGGTTGAAATCAAACCACACGATGAATCAGGATGGGCAGGAATAAAATCTTTGATCAAAGAAAAACAAAGTCTTGTAGTTGATTAATGCATGACTTAAAAAGAAGCCCTTAGTTAAAAACAGCCAGACAAAACTTAGAAAAAGAAGAGACAAGATATTAACCGGCCAAACTACAACCACTAGACAAAGAAGCAAGTAAGTCACAGTCTTAACTCTATTTGTCTGTCTGTCTCACTCTCTATCACACAAGAACTCTCTTGTTTATATACCCGCAATGGGCTATATAACATGAGCACACCTCATACACTGTGTTTCAAATTATTAACGAGGTGACATTTTTTCATTTTGAACAAAAAATACCGATTGGAATTTAACAAAATTTTCACAGTATAATGGAAATAGGTATATGCGTAGGCTGTATAAAAATTGTATTTTTCTGCGCAACAGGAAACAAACAGTGGCCATTTTCAATATCAACACGATGTAGAAGTATCCCAGACATTAAACAAGAGTCATTATACTCGTGCAATTATGGGTCACAAATGTGACTTGACCCCTTCTGAGAAAGATATCATAACATCTGAACTTTCCAAATGCAAGTCTACATTAGAAATATCCAAAATAATTGGAAGATATCACCAAACTGTGAAAAGATTTGTTGCAGCTCCTACGAAGGCCGTAAGAGAGCCGATAAGGGTCACTCGAGGGTTGTTTCCCGACATTCTTTGTCATGAATGAAATGTGAAGTTGTAAATAACCCAGGCCTGATGAGTGGAGCACTTTTCAGAAGCATTAGAGAAGCAACAGTGCCCAAAGTACTCGCTGTCGTCTTCTGAAAAAGGTCGGGGCATCAGTGAGACCAGTGACAAAGCTTCAATTGACAAAAATACACATGCAAATACATTTGAAATGGGCAAAGGAGAACATGAAGGTCAATTTCTCAAAAGTACTGTTCACAGATGAAACTCGTGCAACACTTGATGGTCCTGATGCCTGGAGCAAAAGTTGGGTTGTAAATGGACGAGATCCTCATCATCGCTTTAGACGCCAACAAGGAGGAGGTGGTATTATGATTTGGGCTGGTATTATTGGGGTATCATGGTTGGCCCGTGGAGAGTGCCTGACGGTATGAAAATAACCGCAGATGCTTATATGGCCTTCCTCAAAGAGCACCTGGAATCTTGGCTAAAAAGGTAGAGAATCACCTTCAGGTGAACCATCACATTTATGTAAGATAATGCTCCTTCGCATTCAGCGCATAAAACTATGCAGTACCTGCAAAAATGAGGCTTCTGTGGACCTAAGAAGATAAACTGTCAGGCCAATTCTTCAGACTTAAACCAAATTGAAAACTTGTAGAGCATTCTGAAGCAACGTGTTTTTGAGAATGGATGCCAATTTACAAAGATGACTTGCGGCAGGAAATAGTCAATGTATCACATGAAATTACATCAGAGGAGATCCAGAAATTGACATGTTCGATGGACCTGCGCCTTTTCCAAGTCATTTTTAAAAAAGGATCACATATCACATTAACTAACTTCACTATCATTTTTGAATTCTTTTTACTTTTTTTTATTTCAATTTAATTTTATCTTAGTTACTGTATGTATCCATAAAATCTATAAATGAAACAATAAAAGTATTATTTTCTTTTTTACGGAGTTTTTATTACACCTCGCTAATAATTTGACACATGAATAATTTAAGTAAATTAGGTAAATGACCGTAACTTCTGTTCCTTTTTGTAGAACCTTACAATTTTTACGGAGTAGGTGTATATACAGGTTGTCATTATTCTCTGATAATTTCGATAAATTTCAATCAGTAGTTCGTGGATAGGAGGGAAAAGTGTCACTTCTTTAATAATTTGAAACGCAGTGTATATTTCAAAATTTATAGATTTTTGTAGAAAATTAAAAATATTTACGAGAGGTTCCTATATGAAAATACAGTTTGTGTGTCTATGTAGTAAATTAGTGTTTGAAAACTTTAAAGATATTTTAATGTATTTCATATATATATATATATATCTTATTATAATGGAGATTATGTAACAGGTAATTGCTTTTATTACACACTCACCTGGACAACAATGTGTTCCTGGACAGTCTCCCACATTTCTTTACAGTATTTCTTGTGGCTTTCCTGCTGGCTACGTAGAACATTTTCAGCACTCATCAACTTCTTACAAGCTCGGTAATAGTTGGTGAGGATCTCATCAAATTCATGGTTTTCTCTGCGCGATTCTTGCTGCAAAAAAATAAATAAATGACAGAGAATTAATTAAAGGCAATAATTGACTAAAAACTTCAATTTTTATATATATATTATATATATATATATATATATATATATTCTATAAAAATATATTTATATTATATATATATATATATATATATATGATATTGTAGATATACGGAGGATATAGATGACCACAAAATTACCTGTCTATTGCATATATATATATATATATATATATATATATATCATGTTGTTGCACTCCCAACACCGCTTGTGAACATTTTTGACATCCATACACAACTAGCCACACACTTCCGTTAATTGGCAATGAATTTCAATCAGTTTAATACTGTTTGAATTCTAAAACTGAATAAATGCATGAACTTCACACTTGGTAGTAGGGTCAATCGGGAGTTCCACCAGAAACAACTGCCTAGCCAAGACCGAGCGTGACACCAAGGTAGGGACAGGAGCAGATGCATGCAAAACAAACACAACAGTGTTACAAATAGCTACACAAACAGTTTCCCTGCATCCCCAGCACTTTGGAGACATTACTTTTGGAATTACCCTGTAAATGTGAGTAATTCCTAATTATGGTTGTTTGGCAAGTGGCAGGCCAAGATTTTGGCTGAGTTTTAGGAGGGACATCAATGAAAATTCAGCTGGGAGTTCATTGCCAAGTTTATGAAAATGTGCATATAAGTCCACCCGTGGGACTAGCGAGAATCAGTTTGCTCTGGGGAGTGGCGAGAGTTAGTTCGCTCTGGGGAGTGGTGAGAGTCATCTGGGGAGTGGCGAGAGTCAGTTCGCTCTGGGGAGTGGCGAGAGTCAGTTCGCTCTGGGAAGTGGCGAGAGTCAGTTCGATATGTGCTTTGGCTAGAGTCAGTTCGATATGTGCTTTGGCTAGAGTCAGTTCGCTCTGTGCCTTGGCCAGGGTCAGTTCCCTCTGTGCCTTGGCCAGAGTCAGTTCCCTCTGTGCTACAGCCACAGTTAGTTCCCTCTGTGTCTAGATCTAGTAAAATCAGTGGGTGTTGCACTTGTAAAATCCTGTTTTGCACAAACAACTGCTGGTCAAAAAATATTAAGACTGCAGATAAATAAATAAAAATAAAAAATTGAGGTGCTTATGGTGTAATGGTTATCATCGTAGGAAATTGAATCGATGACCCAAGCTCAAATCCTGGATGAGGCTGTTTGTATTTCACTTGGGAAAGGTATGAATCCAACTATTCTTCCCTCAGTTATGGGAAAATGATTGGTTTTGGTTTGTTTTACGGCATATCAACCTCAGTGAGTCATTTAATGCTAAGTTTTTAAATCAATTCATTCTTAATGGATACTCAATTTTGTTTATAAACTAATGTTTTCTATTTAACCCATAGATGGGACCCTATCAGGTACTACCACTCCGGGTCAGAGTGGACCAAGGAGCAATGGTGATTCCCCAAACCTCCAAAACTGCAACCTCACCATCAGATAGAGTTTAACATCATTCCCAGGACATGTAGATCCTCAGCTACCGTCTTCTTGCACCCATATGATGAAAAGGGTTAGGGCAATCATATAGGTGCTAAGGCTTGACATGACCAGCCAATTGATCGGAGGGGGCCTCTCTGACCACCCATTTAACCTAAGTAAGGGTCTAAGTAGAGTGTTGCATGCCATGGACTGCTCATCCACCAGGATTCAGTCCTAAAGCATCACAGTGGGCAAATGGTAGGGTAGACTGGGCTTATTAGCCTTGATATGGCAACTGGTAGAGAAGGAAAACTCTTAATTTAAACCAGCTGTACTCCATTCAAATACTGACCATGTTTCACACCCTGGTCAATTGGTAAATGAAGTTGATTATTAATAGATAATTTACTCACTGAAGAATAATTAAAGTTCCAATTACCGTCGAACTGGGAAGACAAGGCAACAAACAATTGTAACTCAAATACAAACCCGAATGCTACAAAGTCCACTGCAAAATGACAAAGTATATATAAGATTCCACAATGTCATTCAAATCAAGCAGTCAAGCAGCCAATCAGAACTCAAGGAATGGAATCACCCAAATCACTCAGATTCATGGATGGATCATTCTTGATTCCTATTTATACCAGCTGTCTTGGACACTGCTTGAGTTGTACTTAGTTAGCTGCTGTTATTAAAACCAACAGTAGACTAACTGACTTCAATACTCACAAACCTTGAAAAGTTATACACTATGATATTTAATCCCCAAAGAGGAATTCATTAAAAACCTTGAACTAAATTGACAAAAATCATAGCAGCAAAAGAAATTTAAGCCTGCATTGAATTTCCTATATTACAAGGATGATTGAGGAGTGTGGTGTAATGGTTATCATCATAGGAAATGAACTTGGTGACCAGAGTTCAAATCCTAGACAAGGCTGTTTATATTTCACATACCACTAACACCCTTGGGAAAGGCATGCATCCAACTATTCCCCCCCCACCTATAGGTAAATAATAGGGAAGACTGGTATGGCAACTGGTCGAGAAGAAGGAAAGTTCTGAATAATTATGTTAAACTCTGCTTAAAAAAATGACCCCGTGTCACATCCTGCCTGTGTGGAGAGGTTAGGTAAATACATAAGTAAAAGTAAAAGTCTGCAGAGTAGCCTATAGTCAGTATCAGCTGAACAGCGAGGGAGTCTTTTCCCTTTTCACTAGCACTAGACCAGAAAGATTACCGTATTTGACGGCATATAGTATAGACGCACTTTTTTTCCACATGTTGTCAACTCGGTCTCTATGTTTTTTGGCCTGTCCCCACTGAATCTGCTGTGTTGGTCTTTCAAAGTCAGATTTAAATATATTTTCGGCTTGTGGATCGGATCAACTTTAACTTTTTTTATTTTTAACTGCAAATCTGACCTGCTAAAATGGGGGTACATCTTATATGCCGTCAAATACAGTGTTTTTTTTTTTCTTGGGGTGAAGTACCATACCTACTGTCAGCTCCAAGATGCTCAACTGTATTGATCAGATTACCCAATCTGTGCTACTCATGCACTGAGTTGGTGGGGACTGGTATCAAACCTTGAACCTTGCGATTCTTAGATGAATGCTCTACCAACTGAGCTAAATAACCCCTACTGAACAGTTAGTTAAAATGATACAAGTTTTTATATGAAAGGTCTGATAAACAGACTGTTGTATACCCTTTACTTTACTTCTTACTTCTTACTTCTTCTTCTGTTCATCTTCTATCTTAGGTTCTTCTCCTTGGGGACTTCGTCTTGGTGGTTGGTCGCACTTAACTCATTTCTTATATATCAGTCTTGTTACCAAGACATCCATTAATCACAAGACAGTGTTATTTTTCTTAAACTTCTATTTCCTTAACTAAACATTTCATCTGACTAACATAGCGTGCATATGCTGAGTTCCAGTTAAGGCAGGACATCTTCACTACCTGACGTCCAACTGAAAACTGAGGACCTAACCAGGACCCACGTGACTTCATGTATTTTTGCGGGCTTTCTGTACTATTCCATGGAAAGTCCCGCCCGTGATATGAAAAGGGCCATCCCTTTAAAAATACAGGGGATTAACAATAATCTTATGCAACCGCATAGATTATGTAACAAGACTACAACCACTATTCACCCAGAAAATCAGACTACCCATCAAAAATGAATAAATTGGATTTTTCAAGTGTTCAGCTCTGTTATAAGCTGGCTACTAAACTGAAACTAGAGTTTGGTAGGTGGCTTATATGGAGCTTTGGATTGTTCCATTATGAACTCAGGCAAGTTCATTTACTAGGTTCTGATTGGCTGTTGGTTTCCTGGGTGAGTATGGACATGTACAAGTACCCACTCTTCAGCCATTACTTTGCACTATGCCAGCAACATGCAAGGACTGTTTTAAGTTACAGCTTGCATGTTTGTTCTTGCCTGCTAACTCGACTTAGACTTCTACACAACCCCTACTGAAAGTTAGTTAAAATGATGCAAGTTTTTATATGAAAGGTCTGATAAACAAACTACAACCACTATTCACCCAGAAAATCAGATTACCCATCAAAAATGAAAACAAATGTCTTTGGCATAAAATAACCCAATGGATTGACATGCCATAAAAACCAACCAACCAACCAACCTAGAAATGATAGAAAATCATTGCACAATTATGTGCTGCATATTATAATTAATTATTGCACAATTATAACATTGCATATTTGACCTAATTTGGTAGTTGCAGGGTGGGGCTACTACAACACAGAAGAGATGTGAAAAAGAATATTTGCTGGCGGTTTTCCATCAAATGATAATTGGCAAAGGCTATAAAACTGGCCTCCAAGAAACTTCAATATGAGGCTGTGTGATTTGTTTTTATGGTTTGATCGAAAAAAAAAAATTTTAAAAACATGTATTTTTGATACCACCAGCTGATTTGAGAAGTCAAAACACAGCGTAATCATAAAAAAAAGAATCCTGAAGTTTTTTGTTTATTTTAAAGTGACAGAATTATTTTGAGCTCAACTTCAATTTTACATCAACAGGAATGGCAGAAAAATTGTGACTATAATAACAACCAAGATGAGGATACTAGTAAGAGTACATTGTGACTATAACAACAACCAAGATGAGGATACTAATCTGAGTATATTATTACTATAATAACAATCAAGATGAGGATACTAGTCAGAGTATATCAGTGAATAATAATGATAATTCCTCATCTCAAAAATGGGAGAAACATTGTTAATATTTTTAGATTTCAAACTAAATGTTAACTGTTTGTGTGTATAGAAAGATCTTATTTATGACATATCAAACTCAGGTGGGTTATTTAATGCTGGAAAGGCTTTATCGAATGTACTTTGAAGTAGATTCAGTTTCTAATTAAAAGTTTTTTTTATGTCTTTTTATATTTTATTAGTGGAGTTACTGGTTATAGAAAGGTTATATTTTCCTGACCTCCCACCAGGCCGGATTGACACAAGGACTCTTTAATGTGGGGGAGCCATGCCCAAACCAAAGGGGCACCTCAGACACAGGGCAATAAATCCAGCCCAGCCTGGGGGTATGGCCCCCTGGGTTCACATGATTTATTTTATATCTTACTGGTCCAGAAGCTGAAACTGCTGGACGCTGAGTACGAGTGTACCAAAGTTAGTATACCAAGGTTGTAGAAAGGTTATATGGGGATCACATCAGCATTCCCCTCTTGGGGCACCTCAGACACCGGGCAATAAACCCAACCGGCCCTAGGATAATACAATTTACTTTGTATCTTAATGGTCCAGAAGCCCTGGACACTGGCTGTAGAAAGGTTGTATTATTATGAAACAAAATTATTAAAAATTAGTGAAATAGATCACTAATTAGGACTGAGCCTATTCTAGTAGTGACCACCCCAAATCGAGTTTAACAAGTTTGAATTCAGAGGTTTCCTTCTCTTAGACTGAGTGCCTAACCAAGGTTAAAGACCCCAGTCTGCCCTACTATTTACCCATAGCTGGAGGGAGAGTAGTTTGATTCATACCTTTCCCAAGGGTATTAGCGCTATGTGAACTGTAGCTTCGTCCAGGATTTGAACTCAGGTCGACGAGTCCATTTCCATATGACTCTAACCATTACACCACACACCTCCATGCATGTATGGAAGCACGTGAGGAAAAAAAATGTTGTTTTTTTCGTTTTAGATTCTCTTGTAGAGTTTGATTTCTAAGATGATGAGTATTTTCAAAGAGTTCTTTCAAGTTTCTGATTTCTATAGAAAGAAAGCGAATTCATAAGTTCAAAGTATGGAAGCACGTGAAGTTCAAATATATGAAAGCACGTGAGGAAAAAAATTGTTTTTTTTTTTTGTTTTAGATTCTCTTGTAGAGTTTTATTTCTTTAATGAAATCTAAGATGTTGCTCAGATGAGTATTTTCAAAGAGTTCTTTCAAGTTTCTAATTTCTATAGAAAGAAAGCGAATTCATAAGTTCAAAGAAAGAAACAAAAAAAAAGTATCATATTTATGTCACCAGGGTTCTGGAGCCAGAACAGAAAAACCTCTGTCCCCAACTCCTCTATTTTTGACACCTCTGACTCCTTTTTATGTAATTAAGTGATTATGACCTACAAATCTCAAAAAGCTTATACATACGCCCCTAACTTGAGTAGGTCTATGTCATTATAACTGGTTTATGTGAAAGAATAAAGATATTGTGGTTTTTATAACATACCAGTTCATTCTTTAATATTGTCTAATGGAATTAGAGACAAAATCTTTGAAAGGATATAGAAGATATAAAAATAAAAATGCTATACTCTAAGTACATGTAAGTTTACATATATATCTATCATTGCAAATAAGAAATAAGTACAGAACAAAAATAAAACTACTTTGAAATATAATCTTTTGCAGGATGTAAAAGATATAACAAAAATAAAAAATTGCACTAATAATATGGCCTGTTTGAGGCAAATCTAACTCAGATGTTCATAGAGACCCTGTTAATAAATAAATTGTATTTTATAATTTTAATGATTGACTATAAGTTAAAATGCTCATAAATAAACTTACGCAATTCCTAAGAGTATTGTGATGTAAGCAGTTACCTAGTTTCTATTACAGACAGACCTTAATCTCAATTATAATAAGATCATCTTCATCATGTTAGGAACCCTATTGATCATAATTTGCAAATAAAATTATTCTAAGAGACATCCCACTAAGTCTCAAAAAATAAAAATATTATTTTCACTCCTTTTGAGTTTTCACATCAGCATTAGCTGATGGTATTTCATTGGAGGTTGAGTGACAACAAGTCTCCTCAGGTCTCCAGGACTCTTCTGAGTATTCTAGCCAATTGCAACAGTGCAGTGGTCTGGGTGGTCTCAATTCTTCCTCTGATTTCTAGATCCTCCAAGTATATTGGGATCGACCCAAGTGCACCAACTACAATTGGTATCACTTTCACATTCCACAGCTTTTTCAGTTCTCTGGCAAGGTCCAAGTATTTATCCATCTTTTCATTTTCCTTCAACTTCACCCTGTGATCTGCTGGAACCGCAAAGTCCACCAGTTAACATGTTTCTCTTTTTTTTTTGTTAATCAACACTAGGTCTAGTCACCTGGCTGGGATAGGGTGATCCGTCTTTATCTCAAAGTCCCAGAGAATTTTATGCATTTCATTCTCAAGAACAGATTCTGGTTTATGCATATACCATTTTGTTGTATGGTCAAAATTATTAGTTTATCACACCTGCCGTAACCAGTGGTTCACTGGAGGCTAAGTGGCAGCAAGACATGAAACATGAAGTTAATGAAAATCATTTCCACCAGTTGTTGCCGTTAGTAGTAGTAATAGTCGTTAGTTCAGAAACAACATACACCCAAGTTGTATAGTCCCAAGGGGATGTGTATTTATTTCTAGGCTCATGGGTTCTTTTTCAGAGAGAAGGAAAGACAGAGAGAAAGAGAGGGAGTATCGTCAAATTATTCCTATCTTCTAACATAGTATCATGTTGTGTACTGCTGTCCCACACCCATACGAGGGACCGGGACCAACGTCTGTCTCCCACTAGACCCCAAGGCAAAAAGAGATTTTCTTCTCTCCCGTTTCTCGTTCCAGCGTCACATCCGTTTCCAGTCAAAGCCCGAACTGCTGTTTTTATCTTTAAATCTATTTCCGGGGTCATTCATCGGTCACATTACTGGCACCCCACTTAATGTTACTCTTCCAAATTTTAACCTTTGTTTGTTCTTATTTCTTCTTCCTCTCTTTCCCTGTCAATACCCAAATTCTCCGTAGACCACAATAATTACGTTACACAGTTTATAAAACCAAAGTGATATTCACCTACAAACCATTCGCGTTAAAATCATATATACAAAAAAAACAAAAAAAAACAGCCTAAGGTCCAAACCCTCCTCACCATGTGAGGGTAGTAGTAATAGAAGAATTTCCTTATATTCCTTTTCCCCCTTTTTCCCAAGAAAAAAAAGCCTGTAAAACCAGAGGATAAAGAAATGTCTAGCCCATTAATTGTTGCCTAGCAACAACTTAAAATATTCTATTGATTATCAATAATCTAAGGAATAAAATTTATATTGATTTTCTTTTCTCCTTGGAAAAATAAAGGGGAAAATATTAAGAAAGATTTGAAAAAAGCTGTATTATCTATACTAGGGGGGGAAGCCCTCTGGGCAGTGTAAAAATGAAGAAAGTACTAAAGCCTACTTAATAATAATAATAATAATAAAGGTTAGGCCAAACCTGGAATGATACTAAGACATTGTTGGACAGACACACACACAGACTTACACATACACACACTGTTGGATTTTTATATATACTAGCAAATATATGCACCCTCCGGGTGCAAGTATTTAAGTTTTAATGTAATAAAATATTGTATTAAATTAGAAAGGCTAATGAAACTAAATAAGAATACAGATAAAAAGATTTGAAACAGAGAGAGTATAATAAAAGATTTGAAACAGAGGGAGTATAATAAAAAATGGAACCACTGAAACTTACTCTTCCATCACTCTCGTCTTTCATTGTTATTTTTTCTAATTTAAATATTTAGTTATAAGAGGAAGTAAAGAATAAAATGACGATTTTTTATCTTGTTAATGGATTTCATTTAAGATTCATTGAAGAGATTTTTGCTTATATTCACCAAACAGTTAGAAATCAATAATACTAAGCACATATTTATTAAATTCGATTTTTAATATTAATATGCAAATTAGCCTTCCCGTTCACACTGTAAACCGCTATTTTGTTGTATATATAAATATGATTGCATGTTGTCAGTATGTAGACATAGTTAACAGTATTAATAATGTAAGACAATTTTTAATAATTGAGATTTAGATAAAAATAAAATCATGGAGAATGTGATGTCAATAACTAAGAGAATTGTGACTTGAGTAGAAATATAGTTTCGGTTACAGACAGAAAAACACACAATCTCCATTATAATAAGATATATATATATTTACCAACTCCTCCGCACGAGCAGGATGTGACACAAAGTCAATTTCTTAAGCGGAGTTCAACAGGTTTGAATTCAGAGTTTTCCTTCTCCTAGACCAGTTGCCTAACCAAGGTTAAAGAGCCCGGTCTGCCCTACTATTTATCCATAGCTGGAGGGAGATTAGGATTCATACCTTTCCCAAGCGTATTAGTGCTAAGTGAAATGCAATTACCACATCCAGGATTTGAACTCAGGGCGACGAGTCCATTTCCCATGACTTTAACCATTACGCCACGCACTTCCATTGGATTTTTTTATATAAGGTGTGCTCTAGTTCCCGACCTCGACTTATAGACTAGGCGAGATCATGTGGTCTATTCCTTAGCCAACCACTGACCATACTGCATAGCTGATACATTACTTAAGCGCTGATTCTTTCTCAGTATACTTGTGACCATTGATGAAGGAACCTAGGATTCTCTACCTGAGAGGATTACTAAAGGATTCATTATCGGAGTACTCGTTACCAGGAATCTACTGGCCAACGATGGCCCTTAAAAACTTAACACACACGCAGAGAATTTCGAGGAAGACAGTCATACAACAGAATGGACAGAACTTAGCAACAAGCTAACAGATCCGGACCTTTAGAAATCTTCTGATGAAGAGATCTTTATCTCGAAATATTAAGAGTAAATCAAAGGTAAACAACATCATAGTTACCTCGTCTTTCTTTACACTTGCATTGTGATAACCTTCAAAACCAAACATAAAAACATAAAAACAAAAAGAAAGTTTCCAACTTATTATAAGAACATTCTTGTCTTATACTGCAAAAGGATCAAGTACCAATCTCAGGGGTTGGTTCACTGACAAAAAACAAAATATGGCAGGGGTGTTCACGTAGTGATTTTTTAGTGTAAACAAGTGACACGTGAAAGAACCACCAACAGCAGCTTACAGTAGGATTGCAGTGGTGGGAGAGACACTGTAAGCGGTTTAAAGTAAAGATTTAAGCAACCACAGGTACTGTAAGCAATTTGAGTCCTTTGTTGTAAGATGGTCATTATCAAAAATAAAAAGTGTAAAGTCACTTTTTTTATTAACTCTTGTGAGATAGACTTTTATAGCAAGGTGGACAATAAGAGAAGAGAGACAGATACCCCACTGCCTAGAAACCAGTCAGAGACAGATACCCCACCACCTAGTAATCCAGTCTGAGACAGATACCCACTGCCTAGAAACCAGTCAGAGACAGATACCCCCACTACCTAGTAATCCAGTCTGAGACAGATACCCCACTGCCTAGAAACCAGTCAGAGACAGATACCCCACCACCTAGTAATCCAGTCTGAGACAGATACCCCACTGCCTAGAAACCAGTCAGAGACAGATACCCCACCACCTAGTAATCCAGTCTGAAACAGATACCCCACTGCCTAGAAACCAGTCAGATTGGCAAGTATAATTTAAAACCTTTCTAGGCATGACTCATACTTTCTGGAAGGTTGGTTGAACTTGAGCCAAAAATGGTCAAACTTCAACTGGACAGTCTAATGGACAACAGACATTTTTCATTGCAATTATGAAGATTGTTATGTTGAATAGCAATCTTCATTATTGCAATGAAAATGTCTATTATGAGTAAATAGCCACAGATCAGAAATAAAGAATAAACTCTGACAAGGCTCAAACTCACATCCCTTTTTACCTCAGGAAGACCAGCCATGACACTTTTGTACCTGTCATAGCGTTAGGTGTGGCATAAGTAGGTTCCCATTCACTTACCTGAGCTTCTTCAACTACAGGCACAGTTTAATGGGCCCCAGCCATAGATATATAACCATTCAAGAAAAAACTGATATCCTTGTATTTCAATGAATGAAAAGATGTCTTCAAATTATTCCCAAAAATCATCGAAATATTTTAAATTAAGAAGGTGAACGTTGGTTGTTTGTAATCATTGTTGGGAGAACAAAGCGGCACACAACTTTTCACTCCGATATCTGGCTTGGTACTGATAGGAGACCAAGTCTCCAATAGGCACCCCAAATCATCAAGTTAATGAAAGGTTCATATTTTAACTTGTCACCGGTAACTTCCACATTCAAATATTTGAAAATAAATGAACCCATGATTATATTGTATCTGACAAAAACAAATTTTACAAATACTATTTCTGAACAATATTCTTTTATCTAAATAAACATAAAAATATTTTGTAAATAAAAACTGTATTTTTATTTAAATAAACATAATTGCATTTCTTTTCTGATTAAGTAAAAGCTATTTTAGTATAAAAACGTCTTTTGTTTCTTTTTTAATTTATCGTAAGTTTTGAAAAATATTCATAAAATTCTGATTAAAAGCATTTATTTAAAAAGATTTAGCTATTGAATTTTAATATGATTATGTGTACCAACCATCTATTTATTTAATTTATTGTAAGTTCAACATCTCCATAAATATCTGATTAAAATCGTTTGTTTACAAAAAATTGGAAGCGAAAGATACTGGTGAGGAGTTAAAATGTGAACCTTTCATTAAGTTGATGATTTGGGGTGCCTATTGGTGACTTGGTCCCTGATACCAGTTGGAATATGGCCTTTGTCAGGCAAAAACAAACTTTTTCATAGTAAAGAGTATGAAAAATAATTTTGATGGTTGGTTGGTTGGTTGATTTTAACAGCATATCAACCCGTCTGGGGTTATGTCATGCCTAGCAATTAGGAAGTAATATATGTTATGTATCTATATTTACATTTTTGTAGTAATTGGTTTTAACAATGTGTTAGCATCATGGTATAATTTTATTTCCTTTAAAAAAGGACGGAATGTCTTCTATGTTGACATTTTCAAATAGATCTTCCATATTGTTTGCATTAAGATAACAGTTTCTGATGTGAGCAAAAACCTGCATTCTATGAATAAGTGTTTAACAGTCAAGGTGTCTGACATGTTTCACACTGTGGTTGTTGTTCTTGTTTGAGTATAAAGGATTGTGTAAGTCTTGTGTGATCAATGCGTAATCAGGACACAATGACTTATTCCTTTTTAGACTTCCTTAAAGTTAGTCTCCAGTCTCCCAAAGTAGGTTTGATTAGGAAGAGTTTATTGTGGATGTTGTTATTCCAGCATTGTTGCCATCTATCTATCTATATCTATACATATGTGGTGAAAAGTAGACAAACACGGGATGTTATGGAAACTGGATGTTTATTGTTGACGATGCAACGTTTCAGCCATTTAGACCATCATCAGGACCAAAAGCCCAGTTCTAGCTTGAATGAAGGACAAGCTAGAACTGGGCTTTTGGTCCTGATGATGGTCTAAATGGCCGAAACGTTGCATCGTCAACAATAAACATCCAGTTTCCATAACATCCCGTGTTTGTCTACTTTTCTCCACATACTGTCGGATTAACCTCCTCACATTTCTCCCATCTATACATATATAAATGGGAGTCGGTGTGTGGTGTATGTCCGGAGGAAACTTCAAAAATAAAACAAGTAACGACAAAGTAAATATATATATACATTCACTATCACCAGGGCTTGGTTTTTGAGCAAAAATAATGAAGATTTTATTTATATTTAGGAAGATATTTAAATATTAAAATTTGTATAGTAACAGAAGGTAATTGAAATATGATGTTGATTGATTGAATTATGCGCCTCATTTATATTGTATTTTGTTTTTAAATTGTAAATTATTGAATTAAAATTTCTTACTATATTGTTATATATTTACGTGGGGTTTTTATGGGGCATCCAGTGAGGATCTAACTTGTGATAAGTAATAATCGATCAGCGAGACTAACTTAAAAAAATCCCCCCTCTACACAGGTGACGCCAGATAGCCACTTCTAGTTTTGTATGAAGGAATCTATTAATTTTAGTTTTCAAGTCAGTATATGGAATCTTGAATTTGTCAGGGATCAAATCTAGAGCAGATTTAGCTGCCAATGTGGCTTGAGTTCCAGCATATCAGAATCTCCTTAAAGTTAGACATCAAGTCTAATCTATTCAGGAGTTTAATAATGAGAGGATGATAGATTTTTTGTGGTTATTTTCAGAGATGATATCAAGTGTTAGATTTATTGCACGGGTTTCAGCTGAAAAAAAAATGAGCTTTCATTTGGGATAATTTCTATGATATTTCTTACTTTGATTTGCTCTCTGGTCCATGTTGATCTTCTTTTTTGTTTTTTTGCTCTTAGTTTACTTGTCTGTAGTTTTTGTAGAAGCAATATTCCAACTACGTCAAATTGGCAGACAAGGCAACAAGCAAGCTGTAACTCAATACAGATCTTTATTGTGGAAATTGTTATTCCAGTGTTGTTGCCATTTTGTATGAAGTAATGTATTAATTTTAGGTTTCAAGTCAGTATATGGAATCTTGAATTTGTCGGGGATCAAATCTATAGCAGATTTAACCAAGTCAGCTCTTTTATTTCTCCTCATTTCAATGTGGCTTGAGTTCCAGCATATCAGAATCTCCTTAGAGTTAGACATCAAGTTAATCTATTCAGAATTTTAATGATGAGAGGGTCTTTCATTTTTTTTTTTTTTCTTAATGATATGAAATTTTTGTGATTGTTTTCAGAGATGATACCAAGTGCTAGATCTATTGCAGGGGCTTCAGCTGAAAAAAATGGAGCTTTCATTTGGAAGAGCTTTTGGATTGGGTCACCAATAGGCACCCCAGTCAAGATCAGTTTTGAAAGGAACTGAATTATGCTTTTCACCTTATAACGGTTTCTAGTGTGAGCAAAAACCCTGCATTCTATGAATAAGTGTTTTACAGTCCAAAAAGTAAGAGTAAAATCAATAAAGAGATAGATGCACTTACCTGTACAAAAGATTCAATATATTCTGTATTTACAGCCAGTTCATTATTATAGTAGAGACTTCGCAACTGGGCAGAGGATAACGGCTGCACATTACGGGCAGTATTCACCTGCCAGGCAGCATTAGCTGATCTTATACAAGGTGACACTTTTTTTCCGGTCACAGCGCTAGGTGTGGCATAAGTAGGTTCCCATTCGCTTGGCCGAGCTTCTTCAGCTACAGGCACAGTTCGATGGGCCCCAGCCATAGATATATAACCATTCAAGTCTATTTCACGCAGCTCGCTTTCATTTACTGGAACTGCATAAGAGGGGGTGGAGACATGATGCTCTTGCAAATGGTGAGTTGGGTAATATTGGGGCGGGTGCATCTTCCCATCAACCATGGAGGCTGCTTCAGCAAAGACAGGTATTTCGGGTGATAGTTCATCTTCACCCAGGTTGAGATCTGTCATGCCCTGGTCGACCATATCCGCTATAAAATCGGGTGGCAGATTATTCCGAACACCGGTACCATAGCCTCTGCCGTAAGTATCTGGTAAGCAACTAAGTCCAGTCCGAACTTCTGGCGCACCATTAAGAGAATGGTGCCATCTTGGCCGTAGCAATGTGTTTGAGATCACTGACTCGTCGACCATCGCTAAGTGACTTTGTTCTTCACTGTTTGTCCCATCGTGCGTGCTAGCAATCAGAGTCCTTGCCGCTAGCTCATTGAGATTATCGGGGGAGCCAACTTTGATAGCTTCGTCCTCGTTTACCAAAGGACCCTTCGATGTCCCGTTAAGGTCCGCATCCAGCGAATGAGCAACGCATTCTTCTATTTCGTCAGGTTGCTCCAAGGCTGGCGTCGGACTCTCAGAGACTGGATCAGCAAGGTTTACATCTTCAGGGCCAAGTTCCTCGACTTGAGTCTCAGAACCAATTTCATCAACCTCCGTAGAAAACTGTTCTACAGAAGGTTCATTCATTTTTACAATAGCAGATTCTTCTGGTAATGGTGGCGGAGGGGAAGCTGGGGGAGTTTTAGGGAGAGGCCTATCCTGTAGGTTGCTGGTCAACTGTTCTCCAAGAGAACGTTCATCCATTTTTACAATAGCAGATTCTTCTGGTAATGGTGGTGGAGGGGAAGCTGGGGGAGTTTTAGGGAGAGGCCTATCCTGTAGGTTGCTGGTCGACTGTTCTCCAAGAGAACGTTCATCCATTTTTACAATAGCAGATTCTTCTGGTAATGGTGGCGGAGGGGAAGCTGGGGGAGTTTTAGGCAGAGGCCTATCCTGTAGGTTGCTGGCCGACTGTTCTCCATAATTTGGAGATGCTTCTTTGGTCTCTTCCTGTAAAATGTCCACTTTTTCTTCATAGTTTTTCTCACTGGACAGGTCAGCTTCCGTGGCTGTAAGGTTCGCTTCAGAAGACACCTCTTCAGACTCCGGTTCTTTGAAGGCAGATACATGTTCTTTTTTCTTCTTTTTCACCTGAATTTTTTAAAAAATAAGAAAGAATTAAAAATGACAGACCTGAATTTTATTTTCATTAAATAATATAAAAAATTCAAAAAATAGGAAATAATGAAAATCTAAGACATTAAAGTAAATCTATATTTAAAAAAATTTTTTAAATATATATATATATATATATATAAAATTACAGACATTTTACAAGGTAAGGCCTCCAAAATATTTAGAAAACACAGAAACGTGTGTGTTATTCAGACTATTGTCCTCATCTTTATTGTTATCTGTACAATGTTTCGGACAATGTGCCCTCCGGCCTTCTTCAAGTATTTTGTTTTGTTTTGTTTTCTTTTACGGCATATCAACCTCAGTGGGTCATTTAATGCCGATAAAGTTTTGAAATGAATCAATTCTTAATGGATAATACAATTTTTTTATAATACATTTTTCTATTTAACCCATAGATGGGACCCTAACAGGTACTACCACTCCGGGTCAGAGTGGACCAGGGAGCAATGGTGATGAAGGGGTGCTCCACATTCCCCAAACCTCCAAAACTGGAACCTCACCATCAGATAGAGTTTAACGTCATTCCCAGGACATGTAGACCCGCAGCCACCGCCTTCTAGCATCCATATGATAAAAAGGGGTTGGGGCTTGCCATAAGGGCAATAGGGTTGGGAAAATCATTCAAGTATTTCTTCTCAAACTCGGGAACCTTCTTATCAAACGTGGAAACCTTCTTTTCGTAATCGGGAGCCTTCACGGAAGAAGGTTCCAGAGTTCAAGAAAGTTCCAGAGTCCAAAAAGAAATACCTGAAGAAAGCCGGAAGGCACATCATCCGAAACATTGTACAGATAACAATAAAGATGAGGACAATAGTCCAAATAATCCAAATTATCAAGCTTCATCTCAAAAATATAAAAAGAAACAGAAACATTGGTTATTTCCTATAACTCCAACATAAACCAAGAGGAACCACTCTTGACTGATAAATTATTTATTTATTTTCCCATTAAATTAACCCTAACCCCGTCTTCTTTTTTCCTAGTAGATCAATAAATAAATAAATAATTTATCAGTCAAGAGTGGTTCCCCTTTGTCTATGTTGGAGTTATAGGAAATAACCGAAACATTTATTGTTTATCATTAATGATGTTTACATAAAATTGTAAACAGAGGCTTGTGAGTCAGAACTTTTTATTCAGTCAGTATCTTTTTTTTACAGACTAATAAATCTAATTGCAATATAAATATCAATATTTCCAAGTTCAGGATTGCAGTGATGGGAGAGCCACTGTGAGTGGCTTAAAGTAGGCAGAGAGTTTTAAAAAAAATTTTTAAAAGCCAAGCCCATGATAAACGTTGCAAGGGCAAAAAAAAGTCTATAAAGCTGTCTTTGAATACTTTACAGATAAGAAATATTACATATGATGATGATGATGATTGTGAAAATGCACAGTGTGAAATATTACATAGGATGATGATGATGATTGTGAAAATGCACAGTGTGAAATATTACATAGGATGATGATGATGATTGTGAAAATGCACAGTGTGAAATATTACATAGGATGATGATGATGATTGTGAAAATGCACAGTGTGAAATATTACATAGGATGATGATGATGATTGTGAAAATGCACAGTGTGAAATATTCATAGGATGATGATGATGATTGTGAAAATGCACAGTGTGAAATATTACAATAGGATGATGATGATGATTGTGAAAATGCACAGTGTGAAATATTACATAGGATATGATGATGATTGTGAAAATGCACAGTGTGAAATATTTCATAGGATGATGATGATGATTGTGAAAATGCACAGTGTGAAATATTGCATATGATGATGATGATGATGATGATGATTGTGAAAATGCATAGTGTGAAATATTACATAGGATGATGATGATGATTGTGAAAATGCACACAGTGTGAAATATTTCATAGGATGATGATGATGATTGTGAAAATGCACACAGTGTGAAATATTTCATAGGATGATGATGATGATGATTGTGAAAATGCATAGAGTGAAATATTACATAGGATGATGATGATGATGATTGTGAAAATGCACAGTGTGAAATATTACATAGGATGATGATGATGATTGTTAAAATGCATACAGTGTGAAATATTACATAGGATGATGATGATGATTGTTAAAATGCACACACTGTGAAATATTACATAGGATGATGATGATGATTGTGAAAATGCAGTGTGAAATATTGAATTTTTTGTATTAAAAATGCAACAAGATCATCAAATTTTAAAATACAATTGCAACGTTGGCAATAACAAAATGACTTTCATTGTATGATAAGTGCTTTCAATCAATATAAGAAACAAATAATTAATATACTTATTATTTCCTATATTTCACAAAATAGATCTTTCATATGATAAGGGGGGGGGAGTCATTAGCAATGTTATATCCTTGGGATCAATGAACATTTGGGGTCTTTCAGCATGGGTCTTTTCTCCCCCATTCAACCCAATCAGGGCTTATCAGACCTCAATTCTCTCCCCTCCCCCAGCAAACAGGCTTTCATTAAACTCACTTCCTTTTTTAAATATGACCGTTTAAGGTAGCTTTATACTCTCAGTCATGTGACCCCCAGCCAATGGCGTTAGAGTTCTGTATTCCCGCTACCTTTATATGAGTCTTTACCAGTAAATTTATGGCCCTGGTAAGTTGGGTTTTTTTTCCTTTGTTTTTCTTAGCATTCCCAGTTGATTTTTTTATTTGGTGTTATTATCATTTAATCACATTAGTGTAACGTATTGCCTTTTCTCGATACTACCCAATCGTATAGTATATGTGACGTTATGTTGTGGGGCCCACCGCGTCTTCAAAACACACGGTACTATTAAGACTTGTACGGTCGTGTATCAGGGGTTGGCACATTGTCTTGTTTATCTAGTAGTCGCCGTTTCTATTCAGCAAATTCTTCCACACTTCTTCACGTGGTCAGGGAAAGATATCACCTTACAAGACAAGTGGTTCTTCGTTGCGGTCAATTAACTTTATCTCCACTAGTATCTGTTTCATTCATAACATTCGTAGTGTTTTTTGTAGTAGAGTAAAGTTGACAACAAACTTTTCGCTTCTTTTTTAATGACTTGATTTATTCAATTTCGGCTTCTTAACTCTGAGAGAGAGAGATTCGGTTCCATTAACACATATGTTTTTAGTAATGTTCTTAACTTCGTTCCAACAGTCAGTACCAATTATCAGGCTTCACACATCAGCGACACCAGGACCTCAGTCACTCGCCTATGACTAACCTCAGCAAAACCCTAAGCCCACTATCTTTGGCAGATTCCGTAGCCCAACTGTCTAACTAACTCCACGGCCCCAGACCAACTGTCACAAAATCTAAGGTTCCCTCATTATATAGAAATGGCTGGGGAACTTTCTAGAATGTCGTGGAATCTTTCGAAGGTTCTAACTGTTCTACCAAATTACATGTGTCAGTTAAGAGGTCAACGGGTCAACCATCCTTTCTTCTGACAAATCGATTAAAATAAATTTCAATAGCAAAATCCCAGACTTACTGGCTACAAATAGACTCACAGGTGATAACGAGAATTTCATATTCTTCTTGCTCGCCCACTCCCGTAAGGTCTGAGAATCATGCTACATCCTATTAAGGTTTCTCTGTGTCTGGCACAAGGCCACAAATATGGTGTTCCCAGGTAGGGCGCGCCATTATGCTACATTAGTTATATAGAGCTCTGTAAATGCCCGATCTTCCGAAAGTCGAAGAAGAAAAAAATAACATACACAATATAGTACAAAGTGTCTACTAATTAAGTGTTCAATTTCAAGAATATTGATAAAGATTATCCTCTTTGATTTTGCAATGCAAACTAACGACTAAAATTTAGGCTTGAAAAAAAATTCATATTTTTTGTTTTCAGCTGTTCAAAGCAAACTACTGTTTTAATCGCTGTAAAAAATAATTCAGTGGATAAAAACATTAAAAATTACATATTTGGAAATATTATTTTCTTTCTTTCCAATCATATAAATATTTTTAAGATTGGATCAGAAATACTCAAGAAATTGCAAATTAAACTGATTAAGATTGCAAATTTGTCAATGTCGGCCAATTTCAGCTAACTGCTTGCAATGTTATTTTTCTTCTCCCCCACCTCCCAGGTATTCATATTGATATATAAATAAACGATGAATGAACAGACAGTGATGTTGTTATGGGGAAGGTTGGTTGGTTCTTTTACGGCATATCAATTCTTTTTGGGTCATTTAATGCTGAATCAAGTCATTTTGATAAACAAAGAACTCAGGTTGCTTACAGTACCTACTTAAGTAGTCCTCCATTTATTTAGTTTGGGATGAATGAAAATTAAATTTGGTTACAAGGGGTAAACATTTTGAGAAGCCCTGATCTAAGCAGAGGTCTGACCAAAGTTGTATGAATGGCCTCTGATGTTGTTTAAGGGAAGGTTGGTTGGTTGTTTTACAGTACCTACTTAAGTAGTCCTCCATTTATTTAGTTTGGGATGAATGAAAATTAAATTTGGTTACAAGGGGTAAACATTTTGAGAAGCCCTGATCTAAGCAGAGGTCTGACCAAAGTTGTATGAATGGCCTCTGATGTTGTTTAAGGGAAGGTTGGTTGGTTGTTTTATGGCATATCAACCCTTTTTGGGTCACTTAATGCCAAATCAGGTTATTTTGATAAACAAAAGACTCAGGTTGCTTACAGTACCTGCTCTTACTTAAGTGGTCACCCAGTTAAGTATTGAACAAGCTCATGCGACACAAGTTCAATTCTTGAGCATAGGTTGGTTGTTTTATGGCATATCAACTCTTTTTGGGTCATTTAATGCCGAATCAAGTCATTTTTTTATATCAGGTTGCTTACAGTACCTGCTATTGCTTAAATGTTCATGATATAATAATTACTGATAGAAGAGGGCTATTACATTTCACAAAAGACATCTATTAGATGATTGAGGGGGGAGTCGTCAGCGATGTTGTATCCCTGGGATCCACTGGAAATTTCTGTCTTTCAACATCGGATTTCCTCCCCCAGGAGACCAATCAGGGCTGATCAAACCCCGACTCTCCCCCTCAGCAACAGGCTTTCACTAACCCGCCTCCTGTTAACCATCACTTTATATTACTGGTCATGTGAACCCCAACCAATGGCAATAGAGTTCTTCTTATATATGGTTCCTTAAATGTATTAATCGAATTTGGTCTCACTACCAGGAAGAACAGGTTGTGGTAAGATTTTTTTCTTTCTTTTCCTTTCTTCCCTCCCCACCTCTTTCTTAATTTTAATTTTATTCAATTATTTATTTACAAGAGAGGGATTTTCTTTTTTTCTTTTTTCAATTATGTTGCATACACTGAAACTATATAAATCGAAATAAGTTCTACTCATTCAAAGATAAAAAAAAAATATATATATTTTAAACATACTGTTTTCACACACAAAACAAATATTTACCACAAAACTACGGCCTACTTATTTAACTCTTAATGTCCTATACTGCCTCATTCCGTCCATATTTTGATTTCGGGACGGTCCAAACCCCATTCAGGACGGTTGATAATTTTTGTTTGGGACAGTCGTGAAAAAAGTTAGTGTCGGGGGCCTGGGGCATAGTACTACTGGAAGATTGTTGCATACAGAAAACTTTGGCAGTTGAGGAAACTGATTTTACTTTCATTCTTGTTACACACAGTACACTAGTGTGCCGCATCACACCAGTTGAAATACTCTGTTCTAGAGTTCTATTGGGTTTGATTTAAATGAGTAACTTGTTTGTGAATCTTGTTATCATTTTAGATTAGAACAATAAAATGATTAATATCAGTTTTAAAAAAAACACAATAACATTTTGTTTTGTAGTTTTTAGTACTGACAATGTCTGACTCATCCCTAATAACAAAAGGTCAACCAATATATCAACAAATGTGTCTTGATATTTGTAAATAGGATTATTAATTACAAGAGTTTATTTCAAATAGTTGGGATCTCAGACTATTGCTTTATGGGTTCAATCCACACTGATTGCACTATCAACTATAACTTATTTGGATTTCTCTTTATAAACTTAAGTCTCTCTCTCTCAAAATATCACTAAAACTCTTATCTTTTGTATGACGACCTATTATGCTGAGATTTTTATTAGACCAATACAGTTCATGACATGCAATACTCCACTTTGGCCCTAGCTAGACGGGCGGTCGGAGAGGCCCCCTCCGATCAATCGGCTGTTCACGTCAAGCCCTAGCACCTATATGATTTTCCCAACCTTATTGCCCTTATGGCAAGCCCCAACTCCTTTTTATCATATGGGTGCTAGAAGGCGGTGACTGAGGGTCTACATGTCCTGGGAATGACGTTAAACTCTATCTGATGGTGAGGTTCCAGTTTTGGAGGTTTGGGGAATGTGGAGCACCCCTTCATCACCATTGCTCCCTGGTCCACTCTGACCCGGAGTGGTAGTACCTGTTAGGGTCCTATCTATGGGTTAAATAGAAAAATGTATTTATAAAAAAATTGTATTATCCATTAAGAATTGATTTATTTCAAAACTTTATCGGCATTAAATGACCCACTGAGTTTGATATGCCGTAAAACAAAACCAAACCTAATTCTTCCTTATTACTTATTTGGTTGGTTGGATTTTACAGCAGCATGTCAACCCTTGTTGGGTTATTTTATGCCGAAGAGATATGGTTTTATCCATTCTTGAAGGGTATTGAAATTTCTTTTTAAACACCTTTTTTAAACTCATTTTTTTCTATTTAACCTATAGATGGGACCCTAACAGGACTCCCACTCCAGGTCTGAGTGGACCTGGGAGTTATGGCGATGAAGGGGTACTCCACACTACATATCAACAAATGATCATTAATTAGAAGAGTTTATTTCAAATAGCTGTGGTTTCAAACTATTGCTTTGTGGGTTCAATCCACACTGATTGCTCCATTATCAAAGTTAACTTACTTTGTTAACTTACTTACAGGTACTACCACTCCAGGTCAGAGTGGACCTGGAAGTAATTATGATGAAAGGGTACTCCACATTCCCCAGAGCTCCAGAATTGAAACTTCACCATCAGATAGATTTTAAAATCATACCTGGGACATTATGACCCTCAGCCACCGCCTTCTAGCACATATATAATAAAAAGGGTTGGGTCTGTCACTAACGGGTACTACCACTGAGTCAGAGTGAACCTGGGAGTGATAGTGATAAAGGGCTTCTCTATACTCCTCCAGAATAGGAGACTCACTATCAGATGCAGTTTAGCCTACCAGAGGAAATGTATTGATCGAAACAACACAGATATGGTTGTTTTGGTTGTTTTGTTTTACCTCATATCAACCCTTATCAAGTCATTTAATGCCGAATGAAGACATTTTGATAAACAAAGGACAGGTTGCTTACAGTACCTGCTGTTGCTTAAGTAATCACCTAATTAAGTATTGAACAGGCTCATAGCTACTTAATTTTGGAGATCTAGCAGGAATGAAGACATTTTCATAAACAAAGGACAGGTTGCTTTTACAGTACCTGCTGTTGCTTAAGTAATCACCTAATTAAGTATTGAACAGGCTCATAGCTACTTAATTTTGGAGATCTAGCAGGAATGAAGACATTTTCATAAACAAAGGACAGGTTGCTTTTACAGTACCTGCTGTTGCTTAAGTAATCACCTAATTAAGTATTGAACAGGCTCATAGCTACTTAATTTAGGAGATCTAGCGGGAACTGGTGCTTTCAGCATGACTTGACCATAACAGATGCAGTGATGCTGCCAGCTTTTAATCTATTGCATCCTGGGACGCATTATTTAAAATGAATAAGTCCCTGCGAAATTTGATCATCCCAACTTTGTCACTTTCAAATGAATCATCAAATTTTGACATTTATTCATCTTTTTCTTTTTTTCTTTTGATAGGAAATGTGATGGGTTCCAACTAAAGTTTCTTAATAAATTATAGCATTTTTATTTATGAACAACTAAAGCTGTCTAACCCCTACCTTGTCCTCTATACAGCATAATTCATTTCCAAGAAAATATTGAAATGTATTTACAGTTAGCTTGAAATGGTGGCAGAAAAAAAAAAACACTGGGATGCATGAATACGATTTTTATGCGTCAGTGACACTGGACGTGTACCTATCAGCATCTCTGTAGATGCATAGATAAATAGGTATGAAGAAACGGAGATGGATAGATATATAGGTATGAAGAGCTGAGATAGATACAAATGTCTAATTGTTTTGTTTTACCACATATCAACTCTTTTGAAATGATTCAATGCCAAATCAATTAATTTTGATAAATAAAGGAATGGAGCAACCAGTGGGAATTGAACCCACAAAGCAATAGTCTGAAATAACTCTCCTAATTAAGGTTGGTTTGTTGGTTGGATTTTACAGCATGTCAACCCTTGTTGGGTTAGTTTATGCCAAAGACATTTTGTTCTATTCATTCTTGATGGTATTCAAATTTTGTCAAACTTGACTTTTAACTCATTTTTTCTATTTAACCCATAAATGGGACCCTAACAGATACTACCACTTTGGGTCAGAGTAGACCTGAGAGTAATGGTGATGAAGGAGTACTCCACACTCCCCAGAGCTCCAGAATTGAAACTTCACCATTAGATGCAGTTGAACATCATATCCAAGAAACTAAGACCCTCAGTCACTGCCTTCTAACACATATATGCTAAAAAGGGTTGGGAGTCTGCCATAAGGACAATATGGTTGGGACAATCATATAGTTGCTGGAGCTTGACATCACCAGCCAATTGATGGGACCTTCCATCTAGCCTAAGTAAGGGCCAAAGTGGAGTGTTGCATGTCAAAGACTGGGCAGCCACAAGGATTCTGTTCTTAAGCATCACAGGTCGCTACTCACAGTTGGCCCCATTGGAGGATTTTACCCCTCCACAAAGTGCAGTTGGTACATTATATATTTACCAACACCTCCACATGAGCATGATGTGACACAAGGTCAATTTCTTAAGCAGAGTTTAACAGGTTTGAATTCAGAGTTTTCCTTCTCCTTCACTGGTCACCTTGCCATGGTTAAAAAGCCCAGTCTGCCCTGGTATTTGTCCATAGTTGGAAGGAGAATTCGATTCATACCTTTCCCAAGGGTATTAGCGCCATGTGAAATGCAAATAGCTTCGTCCAGGATTTGAACACGGGTCCATAGTCTATTTCCTATGACTCTGCTCTGTCTTCTTTGGACTCCCACTATTTATGGACGTAGCTTTCAACATCCAGGTTGGAAACAATTCAGTAAATATGGTCAGGACAATCATCCGGGCAACTCGTGTCCGCACAACATCTAAGTCTCATTTTCTACATTCGGGAGGACGCAGGTTCGATTCTGGCAGGCAAGATAGTGTCTCGCTCTCTTTCTCAGTCAATACAGTATTTGACGTGCATTGCCGCCATCTGTCTCCTGTTCTCCATCACAACAATTAAGTATTAAACAGGCTGATTGCTGCTTAACTTCAGTGATCTAGCGGGAACCTGTGCTTTCAGTGACAATACAGGTAAGGAAACTAACCTGATTTAAAGAAAGAATGACAATACTTCCCCACAGAAACTCCAACATTTTTTCTTTACTCATTTACTAATAAATTTATCTTTTTCTTTTTTCTTTTTGTTAAGAAGGAGAAGAATAAATCAACTCTAATAATTTCCTCGGTAAAATGTCATATGATGACGGCTAATGGACAATTTGTTCAGATGTAATAAAGAATGAAAACAACAATGGAACTCTCTAAAACAAGAAACAAAAAAAAGAGAGAGAGACAATGAAAAGGAGACAACTGAATAAATAAAACAAAAGTAATGGAGATAGAAAAAAAAGAAAGAAAAACCCATAATGGATATGACACAGAGTTAACATTGTGTTTGCTGTCATGTCTGGCCAATAGAAATGATTGCAAACAGGTTAAGAGAAGGGAAGGGTTGATGAATTGGGAAATAATAATAAAGTTTTATGTCAATGTCTATTATATCATTTGAATAATCTATACATATATAAAGGACAGTTGGTGTGTATGTATGTCCAAAGGAAACCATGAAAATAAAACAATTAATGACATACACTCTCACTATCACCAGAGCCTGCTTTTTGAGCAAAAATAATGAAGATTTTATTTATATTCATGAAGATAATTAAAAAATAAAATTTAAATGATAACAGCATGGCATTTTTTTTGCATTAAATATTTTAAATAGTAGACATTAATTTTTCTTTTCAGAGTGGCTGGATCAACGCAAGGTCTTTTTTTTGGGGGGGGGGCATAGATTTTAATGGAGCATCTTGTAAGGATCCAACTGGCGATTCAATAATAATGGATCTGGGAGACTAACTTTTTTACTCCCCACCCTTCTACCCAGGTGACACTGGGTAGCCATTTCTAGTAAAGAATACAAGAGTATTTATTTATTTACTCATTGGTGTACTAGAAAAAAAATAAAATGACTACAAGGTAAAAAAATATATGCTGCGTGCTGTCCTGGACAAATCCTGGAAGCAGCAACCCCACAAAATGCTGATAGGTACATGTCCTGCATCAAAGGTGCATAAAAATCGTAACCATGCATCCTAGTGTGTTTTTTTTCTTCCCTCACCATTTCCAACTAACTGTAAATACATTTCAATATTTTCTTGGAAATTAATTACACACTATGGGATACAAGATAGGGGTTAGATGGCTATAGCTGTTCATAGATAAAAACTCAACAATTTATTAAGAAACTTTAATTGGGACCCATTAAATTACCCGAGGACTCGTTCAAATCAAATACATGCATCCCATGACGCACTAAATTAAAAAGCTATCAACATCAGTGTATTGACTCATCGGTGTACTAAAAAAAGAATAAAATAGCTACAATGTAAAAAAATATATGCTGCGTGCTGTCCTGGACAAATCCGTGGAAGCTGCAACCCTTCCAAGTAAGATGAACAAGAAACGCTGGACTCTGCTGGAGAAGTAAGGATGGACTCATAAGTGATGTTCTCATATAGATACAACAGAGTGAACCAACCAGCAAAGACTTACAATGATCAATGCAAATAGTGAATGAGGGTTGGTCTTGCCAGAAGCAATGACCGATAGGGACTGGTGGTGAGAGATTGTTTTTTTTTGCTTCCCTTCTGCCCAGGCAATGCTGAGATGCTTCTAGTACACATATATATATATATATATGTAGGAAGCGCGAGGTGTAATGGTTAAAGTCATGAGAAATGGACTCATTACCATGAGTTCAAATCCTGGATGCAGAAACTGCATTTTCACTTAACTCTAATACCCTTGGGAAAGATATGAATCCTACTCTCCCTCCAGCTATGGGTAAATTGTAGGGTAGACTGGGCTCTTTAACCTTGGTTAGGCAACTGATATAGGAGAAGGAAAACCCTGAATTCAAACCTGTTAAACTTCGCTTAATAAATTGACCTTGTGTCACATCCTGTTTGTGTGGAGAAGTTGATAACTATATATATATATATATATATATCTTCTATTCTTATACTAAAGCTGAGATTTTCAACTTTTAATCTCTAAAGGATTTTTTTCTGGTGATCTTAATGACATGAAATTTATACTAAATTATTCCTTAGTTTTAGGACTACTAAATGTTTGGAAAAAAATCCACTTTAATTGGTTCTAATTAGTCGTAATTTGCAATTAAGTCACAAACTGACCAGTCTCTGTCTTTACAATATGCATAACTCTCTTTTCCTCTCTATATGCCAGTGAAGGGGAGATGGGATAGTGATTAACAGGTACTTTTAACACCAGCACTTGTAATAGAATTCCAATGTCGATTTCAATTTAAATTAGGTCAAACTAGATGTACCCAATTCGTTGAAAAATCCGTGTTTTTTTTAAAATACAATTCTGACCCCCCACGTTTGAAAAAGAATTATCAAAAATCAGGGAATTATCCGATTTTAATGAAATTTTCAGTGTTGATTTAGCAATGAATTAATTTTATAATACATCAGTTATTTTATTTAAAAACTTTCTGATTTTTTTCAGGTTACTTAACTTTGACCTCCCTGATTTTGGGGTGCAAAATATCGGTGTGGTATATATGTGATTGATACTATTTTCTGCATAAATAAAAAGACTAAAGACAGAAGGTGTGAATAGAAGAAAAAGGTTTTTTAAGAATCAGCTCGGGTAGTAAATAAGTACCAAAAATCGAAAAATAAAATGAAAATAAAAACTAAAAAATAATTTTTGGAGTATTATTTGGGTAATTTTTGCAGAGTACCATCCCGGCTTCCTGCCTCAAAAACTGCTAGCCAGTGACTGCTGAAAAAAAAACACCAGCTACGATTCGAAGCCCGTAGCCGAAGCAGTGTAAAAAAAACTAGGGTTAGGGTTAGGGTTGGGGTTTAGGGTTAGTTTAATGGAAAATAAATAAATAATTTGGGCTCTGTTTTTTCTGGATCACCCTTTTTTGTTGTTTTTTTTTTCAAGTGATACCACTTCGGCTACGAATTTCAATCGTAGCTGGTGTTGTTTTTTCAGCAGTCAGCAGCTAGCAGTTTTTAAGGCAGGAAGCCAGGACGGAACTCTGCAAAGATTACCATTATTTGTATTATTCAGACTATTGTCCTCATCTTCATTGTTATCTGTACAAAGTTTCGGCCGATGTACCCTCCGGCCTTCTTCAGGTATTTCTTGTCAGACTCGGGAACCTTCTTGTAATCGGGAGCCATCACGGAACTTTGAACCTAACCCTTTATTCAGTCCACGGGGGTATCCTGTTCTCATTCCACTAACCATAGCTGGGGTACAAGTGTTAAGCTGTGTTAATTAATATTCTATATTAATGCTGCCCCTGACCAGGATTGAACCTGTAGTCAAGAGATAACTGTCATTTAGAACTGTCTTAACCTAACTCCTTTATCTACTAGGCTATGTGTCCAATTGGACAATCCAGTGTGAATTTTTTTCAATCGCAAAGGTTACAATTTATTTTGTAAAAAACGAATTTTAAGTAGCGTCTTGGCAGGCATCTTGATCGAAATTGACCGAAAAAATCGTTTTAAATGTGTAAAAAATAAACTACACGTGTAATATTATTTTACTTTTTTACTGATGCTCATTATGTTACTACTTTTCGACTTAGACATAAATTTGACCTTAAATAATCGGTCTAATAAATTTTAATTTGTTTTTAAAATGAAAAGCAGATGATATTTTGGCATACTCTACTCTTTTCCCTAATCCCAATTATCTAGCAAGAGCTTAATGGGTGACCCAACAGGTCACGTTTTGTCTAGTATATATATGAGACACCTCAACTATGTGACAGCAAACACAGATTTACAAGAAAGTATCAGGATATATTTACATGTAGAAAAGGAAGTTGGAATGAAAAGTGAGAATATAGCTTTGACGATCCGTGATTAAAACAGGGTGGAAAGTAATATTATAATCCTAATATTAATTGTGAGTGTGTGTGTGTCTGAGTGTGTGTGTGTTGTGTTTTGTATGTGGAAATTAAACAAGGTCAACAACTATGGACACAAAGAAATTGAAACACGAGACTCAGAATAACAACCAACTTTTTTTTAAAAGTGTCCATTCACTCGGAAATGACTCAAGAAAAATTAAAGAAAATAACATTTTTTTTCTTCAAATACTAAAATCAAGAAAACATTTTAAAAACAAGGATACACACTTGTTAACTCAGTTATTTATTAATGAGAACATCTGTTGGTTGGTTGGTTATTTTGTTTTTTGTTGATACAAGTTAAATTATAAAGGTAAAAAAAAAGACAGCCCTGTCAGGGTTTAGAATACACTAACTGTATCTCAGAGATGCTGATAGGTATGCATCCTGCATCTCTGATGCATAAAAATCTAAAACAAAATGTTGCAACTGTGATTATAGGCAGTTACATATATATATATATATATATATATATATATATATACATGCAAACTGTGATTATAGGCAGTTATATGTGTATGTGTGTATATATATATATATATATATATATATGAGAGTACGTAAATAAACAGTGTTTATTTAATATGGCTTTTAGCTGACAATTTTTGGAGGATATGTGCTTAAGTCATACCTAATTTTTGAAAATTAATTAGTTAATAATTAATGAATTTAGGCGGGCATATATGTTCAAATGTAAGGCTAAACAAATCTAGAAAATGTCAATCCATGAATGTACATTTCGACCTATTATGTCTCATCAGCAAGGTTATATATATATATATATATATATATATATATATATATATATATATATATATATATATATATATATATATGTGCAAACTGTGATTATAGGCAGTAATATATATATATGTGCAAACTGTGATTATAGACAGTTATATATATATATATATATATATATATATAGATAGATAGATAGATAGATAGATAGATAGATTTGCGCTGGTTCAGCTCAGTCAGTAGATCATTCACCTAGGAATTGCAACTCAGCACATGAGTGGCATACCGACAATAGGCCACACTGCCAACGTTACTTACTTATATATATATATATATGCATACATACATACATACATTTATGCAATTTTATTTATAGAGTTTCAATGTAAAATTCATAGGCCTGATGCTTGCATTGATTCCTGTTCCTGACCATTAATAATCCCTTTTTTTTCCAGATTTTCCATATATAAGATTGGAAATAGAGGCTTACTAAAAACTAATTTTAAGTACAAACGTTGCAAAAAAAAATTGTGTTATCATCAATATTCTTCCCCCTCCCCCCAACCTCCAAAAATATTTGACAGAACAAAAACAAAAATGACAAAAACAATGATGGGGGGATAATTGTGGAATGGTGGTGTGTGTGTGTGTGTGTAAATTAAATCCATATGTTGTCAGAACTAAATATATACACTTTATGAGCGTCTCTCATTCCTCACCCAAAATGCGGCCACCAGAATTTCCTTTGTCACTTTCAAGTGAATCATCAAATTTTGACATTTATTTATCTTTTCTTTTTTTATGGCATTTCAACCCTTGTTGGGTTATTTTATGCCGAAGACATTTTGTTTTATTCATTCTTGATGGGTATTGAAAATTCTTTTTCTCTTAACTTAATTTTTTTAAACACATTTCTGATTTTTTCATAGCAAGATCAATATCCTGATATAGCATCTATGACAAAAAAATTTTTTCTATTATTATTTCACATATATTGAACATTATTTGTACAAAAAAGATATGATTTTTGCTCAGAACCGAAGCTCAACATCAGTTAAAATTTTACAAATCAGAAATCGTTAAAAATATAAAATTGGTTAACTTTAGGCCTTTTTTTATAGTATTTTTGGATTCCTTGCACCAAAATGCTTTTATAAACCAATTTTTAGGAGTAGGGAAGCTCTAGAACTCATTTTAAAGACAAAAATAAATGACAAAAAGTCACCATTTTTCGTGACCCCAACCCAAATTTGGAGAGCTAAAAATCGACATAATACTGCCAATTTTTGAAATTGGAAGCTCAAATTTTGGGGATTGTCTAACTTTAACATAATCCACACCTTGGCAAAATTTCAGAAAAATTGAAGGGGGTGGTTGACATGGTCTGGATGATTTGAAATGGAATTACTTGTAAACCTTTACAATAAAACTGAAAGAGATGTTTAAACATTGGGCTGTCATCAATGAAGAATTGGTTAAAAATCTTTTTAGATAAAGATTTTTGGTTAAATTGAACTTAATGGACATAAATTCCACCATCATATGTCACCCTGCCGAAAGAAAAAAAAAACAAATTAACCGAATTTAATGAAATTTTCAGTATTGATATATTAATGAATAAAAGATATAATGCACCAGTTATTTTATTTAAAAACGTTTACATTTTTTCAGGTCAGTTAACTTTGAACCTTGTATCTTTGAGGTGTAACACAGATTCTCAAAGATACATGGTTCAAAGTTAACTGTCCTGAAAAAATGTAAAAGTTTTTAAATAAAATAACTGGTGCATTATATCTTTTATTCATTAATATATCAACACTGAAAATTTCATTAAATTCAGTTAATTCCCTGATTTTTAGTATTTTTTTTCTTTCGGCGGGGTGACATACGATGGTGGAATTTAAGTCCGTTAAGTTCAATTTAACCAAGAAATCTGTGTCAATATTTTGCCCATCTCTTAACGATCTATAAGTTAATCAAATGACTTTACTTGACAGGATTATAAAGTAAAAATAAAAAAAGTAATAAAAAAAACTATACAGAGAGCGATATAGAACTATCATTGGACACTGATGTTACGATTTTATGGGCCATCCTTTAGGCTCCAAGCAATAGCGCTTGTCCAGCAGAAATCCTTGGTAAAGAATCCTTTGGTTGTTCCTTGGTGCTCCTCAGTATTGCAAGTCCTTCATCAATGATTGTAAATGGACGTCTCTCAGTATCAGTGATTAGGTAGTCAACCATTAAATTTGGTTAATTCCCTGATTTTTGGTATTTTTTTTTCTTTCGGCGGCGTGACATACGATGGTGGAACTTAGGCCCGTTAAGTTCGATTTAACAAGATTTTCTTTGCAGAATAATTCAAATAGTTTGGCCTGGGGTTAACAAATAGGTAGATCTCACCATGGGGTACGGTAAAGCCTCATGGCTATCTTATCTACTCTTATCTAGTAAGACTTTTCTATTTTGTACACATTCCACACACAACTTCTTCATGGAACAATATATGTGTACTTCTACCTGTTGGGACATGTTTGTGTTGGAATATTTTGATATATAAGGTGTACTAAGCTTCACCCCTTGTGAGCGTGGATTAATTCCAGCAAATCAACAGCTCGAAGAAATGGTTACTTAACTATTTAATCACTGATATTGAAAGCTGTTCATTTGCATGTATTCACCCCGGACGAACGGACCTAAACCAAGGACTCTGCTCAACCAAAGGATTCTAGCCAACACTAAGGGACACTGAGGAAGAACCAAAGGATTCTACCCAACATTAAGGGACACCGAGGAAGAACCAAAGGATTCTACCCAACACTAAGGGACACCAAGGAAGAACCAAAGGATTCTTCACTAAGTATCAGCCTGTACTTAACACTAGGGATTTCCACTGTAAAGTGCTCTCACTTGAAACCTAAAAATGGCCACAAGAAAGGTAAGTTTGTATATTCTTTCCTTTTAATACCACTTGTAGGTATATTATGTATGTGGTTGAGAGTAGAGGGAAATGTGGATATAACAACACAAACGACTATGTTCAATTGATATTTCGTCTCATTATTGGATGAGACTTCTGAGAAGTCTATAGGTGCTAGGGCTTGATATGACCAGGCAATTAATCGGAGGGGGCTTCTCCAACCACCCGTCTAGCCTAAGTAAGAGTCTAAGTGGAGTGTTTCAGGTCATGGAATGCTCATTTAAATAAAGTTTGTTAGATTTAAAATCAGGTGGGAATTTTCCATAGCCATTGGGATTATGATTGACATGACGATGATCCCAACTGACTTTCTGGTAGAGGTGCTGGGAGAATAAGTTTTAATTTAGTTAGTTAGATGTGGCAGAGAATCCAGGGTGAGCGGACCTGTAGGTCGATACTCTGAACCAATCTCCCCCCACACACACACACACACACAGTATAATCATGGGCTGGGTTCTGGAAATAAAGCTTTATCAAAGAAAACAAACAAGTACTGTTTGTTGATTGAATATTAAAAACAAGAATGACAGCCCCGAAGAAATCAACAAAGACGATCAACCCCCAGTAGAAGCCCTGAAGAGAAGTCAGCCAAGAGAAAATGGCCGACGAGTTAAAACCAGTAAGCAGATGTTAACAAGTAAGATCCGCATCCCATCATATCCTCTCTCTCTCTCTCTCTCTCTCTCTCTCTCTCTTCTACAAACAGTTAACAAATGTGTCCAGGTTGTCACTAAATTGTAGTAACAAACTATGGTTTACCACCGACAATTAATGAAGAACAACGCACTAATAACATGGGCTCTTTGAAGAAATCAACAAAGATCAACGCCCAGCAGAAGCCCTGAAGAGAAGTCAGCCCAGAGAAAATGGCCGACGCATTAGAACCAATAGAAACAGTAAGCAGCAAGTCAACAAGCAGAATGTAAAAAGTAAGAACCATCATCTATTATCAACCATTTCATCCTGTCATCTATCTCCGTCTCTCTATTATATACCCAACGTATTATGTGGGTATATATGAGTATACATGTTACATACTGTATATACCTTTCTGTATGCTCGGGTATATAATAGAGAGAGAGGGTTCATCTCAGTGATAGAGAGACAGAGATACATTATATTAGAGAGGAGATGATCTTACTTGATTCATTACTTGTTACTCTGTTGATTCGTCTAACTCGTTGCTGCTAACTGGTTCATTTCTGTTTCAGTCCACTATTTTCTAGTTGACTTATCTGCTAGTTTCTTCTTTCTTGCTAATTCTTCTTCTTCTTGGGCTTGGCTAAGCTGGTCATTGTCTTAATTTAGTAAACACAACAAGACCTGTGTTTTTGCTTGATCAAGCTTTTATTAGCCCATATTTATTAACTGGTTCCACCGCAGGGATTGAGATTGGACCCCGGAGAGAGGACAATCACGTCTTTCTCCTTCCAAAGCTAGGTCACATCTAATTCTAACTATCAAGTGTCTGTCATGGTGCGTTTTAAAGGGATCAAAATGTTATAACCATCACCAGTAATTTTCCACTCCCTGATCCCAAAGTTAACGGCCCTTAATTTAAATTCTTAGCTACAGGGTCTGTTCACAATTCATAACCTCTTCTACAACAGTATATCACAGATATATTAATGCTCAAATTGGTCCTTAGAGAGTGGGGACTCAACTAAAATATCTTCCCTACCACCAAACATCCAATAAGATTATCAAAGAATTAAACTGATCAAATAAAATATTTTTGAATCCCTTTTGTTTCCATAAATTCATCAGTGAAATCTTCATTCGCATAATAATGTTATTGTTCCTTACGACTTTGGCTTTATTCTATAAACTAGAAGTGGCTACCCGGTGTCGTCTGAATTGTGGAGAGAGAAAAAAACGTTACCACGCTAGTCTTCCAGATCCATTACTACAGAATAGTTTAATCCTCGCAGGATACCCCATAAAAATCCCCACATAAAAAGACCTATGTTAATCCAACCTGAAAAAAAAAATAATTAAAAAGAAAAAATTGATTGTTTTGGGCTTCCATATGGATTTGTTTAAATTTGATATTCATGGACATTTTTAAGTAGAATTTTAATGTTATTTAATTTTTAAGTAGAATTTTAATGTTATTTTAATTTTTAAATATCTTCACAAATATAAATGAAATCTTTATAATTTTAAGTAGAATTTTAATGTTATTTTAATTTTTAAATATCTTCACAAATATAAATGAAATCTTTATAATTTTTAAGTAGAATTTTAATGTTATTTTAATTTTTAAATATCTTCACAAATATAAATGAAATCTTTATAATTTTTAATTAGAATTTTAATGCTATTTTAACTTCTAAGTAGAATTTTAATGCTATCTTAATTTTTAATTATCTTCACAAATATATAATGAAATCTTTATAATTTTTAAGTAGAATTTTAATGCTATTTTAATTTTGAAATATCTTCACAAATATATAATGAAATCTTTATAATTTTTCCACAAAAATCAAGATCTGGTGATAGTGAATGTGTATATATATTTACTTTGTCATTAACTGTTTTATTTTTGTAATTTCCTCCAGACATGCATACATACATACATGCACACTAACTGACGTTTATATAAATGTAAACATAAAAAGTCTTGTCATCATCATCATCATGTGACGCTAGAAGCACGGATATCCATGAAATTCTCTCGTCAACCGTCCCTATCATTCATTGCTCTCAGGAGGTCCTCTACGCAGGATCCAGTCAATGTAGGTTTTTACTGAACAGCCCACACTGGCATGCCCATGTGCTGGTTACCACAGGAGAACATTGCTTATGTGTTTATCCTTGCTTCTCCAGCAGTATCCAGTATGTCTTCTTAAGATGGTTTGTGTGATAGGGGGCAGGTGGCCGTACAACTGTTTACTTGTCCACAATTTGTTTAAGACCACATGCAGCATTCTTGTGCACCTCCCATCCAGCTTATTCTCTAGGTGCTTTATTAGGTCCAAGTGGTGCAACCATACAGTAGAACTGATACAACTACGGCTTGGAAGAATTGTCACTTTAACTTGTCAGTGAGATCAGATTTCCATATGACTGATAATCTGTTTATAGCAGACCTTTTAGGCAGGTCTTAACATATGTTGACTACAGAGATGTTGATATGCACACCTGATGCACAAAAATCTAAAAGGAAGCAGTAAAATTGTATCCATTTGTCCCAGTGTTTTTCTTTTTTCTTCCCTCGCTATACTTGGGATGCATTATATAATTCATTCATTAATCAACACTGAAAATTTCATTAAAATCGGAAAATTCCCTGATTTATGGTAATTTTTTTTCAATGGGGGGTTAATTTTATTTTGTAAAATACAGATTTTACGTCATCTTTGGTAATGTTTATGGCCATATTTACAATATATATGAGCAAAATTGACCAAAAAAAAATAGTTTAAAATGTATTAAAAATAAATTACGTGTAATATTATTTTGCTTTTTTTACTGATGCACATTATGTTACTACTTTTCGACTTGGACCAAAAATTTAACCTTAAATAACCAATTTAATCAATTTTAATTTGTTTTCAAAATGAAAAGCAGACAAAAATTGGTAGTGCCCACCATAGATTGTGACTTTTTTTCCTAACCAAAATTGTGACCTTTTCTCCTTTATCGCCTCACGCGAATTAAAAACATATTTCTCTACAAAATTTAACACAAACTGCCCACAAAAATTAATTGTGACTTTTTCCCCCCCTAGCCAAAATTGTGACTTTTTTCCCGGTCATGAATTTCACACAGCATGACTGTTTCGAGTGTTACATGGCTAAAAGAGTTAATTTTTTTCCTGTGACTGATAAATTCCACGGTAAATATAAATTAATTTAGAGTAAGACTGAAGAAAGGAAAATATTTTTGAAAAGTATAGATAAAATAAATAAAGGCATTTATTAACCTAAGAGAGGGATAAAAATTAAATTATTTTTTGGGTGAATTTAATAAAGCAGAACACATCTGGCAACTGACCTGGTAAATGCTCATAAGGTCATTAATCATCTTAACAACAGCAACCTTGAGCACCTTTTTGATCTCCATGTTTCTAACATACGTGGGCATGCCTACAAAGTCAGAAAATACCATAGCTCACATGACTTTTGGAAACATTTTTTCACGACCAGAGTTGCCAAGGCATGAAATAAACTGCCTGCATCCATTGTAGGCTGCTGAAACACTGCATCTTTCAAAGCCTCCATGCTTCCTGTAATCCACCAACACTATGCCTGATATCCCCGTCCATACACATATGCACGCACGTGCACACATACATGTATATTATTACTGTACGCTATTCATGTTCCTGACACTAATACATTATTCTATGTACTAGACATGAGACTTTGATGAGTTGTGGTGCACCTGAGCCCTTTCAAAGCCTCCATGCTTCCTGTAATCCGCCAACACTATGCCTGATATCCCCCTCCACACATATATGCACATACGCGCACACATACATGCACATACGCGCACACATACATGTATATTATTACTGTACACTATTCATGTTCTTGACACTAATACATTATTGTATGTACTAGACATGAGACTTTGATGAGGTGCACCTGAGCACTGTACGCAATAAATGTCATTATTATAAATTCCACGGTAAATATAGATTAATTTAGAGTAAAACTGAAGAAAGGAAAATATTTTTGAAAAGTATAGATTAAGGATAAAAATTAAATTTTTTTTGGTGAATTTTACAAGCAGAACACATACAAGAGAATATATTTCATGTCAAGCCCTACAACCCATATGATAAAGTTCTGATCTTATTCTTCAAATTGCTCTTATGACAACACTTTTTTATCTTAAAGGTGCTAGAAGGTGTGGCTGAGGCTCAACCACTAGTTTATTAATACATATATATATATCTATTAATAATGGATATTGGGTGTATTTTTGTCTGTAACAAAAACTATGTCACAGCTTACGTCACAATATTCTCTATTCATAATAGTCTATTAATGAGTATTTAATTTTTATAGTCAAAATCATTAATGCATAGAATAAAAACATGCCTATGTTACAGGCCTCGACACTAACTTTTTTCATGACCGTCCCGAACAAAAATTATCAACCGTCCCAAATGGGGTTTGGACCGTCCCGAAATCAAAATATTTTTGTTTAATTCATTAGCATCATCTATACTTGTCAGTCATCAGTAGCATAATAACATGTAATAAAACATTAAGAAAAGCTGAAGCAGTGGTAATTCTGGATATTTGGCTACTTATTTAAATTGAAATTAAATTACTTTGTTCAATTTTAGCATTTGGAATGGAATTTATTATGCAAAACAACTAACAAACAAAATAGAAATAGAATGAAAAATATCTTTTTTTTTAATTAATAAGCTTTTTGACTATATTTGATCAATTTCTGTTTTTCCATCTCTACAGAAACAAGATAAATATTGGAATGTAGTACTAACTTTTAAGAAAAATTTTACCGTCCCCAGCAAACTGTCCCGGATGAAATATTGATCGTCCCGGATGTAATTTTTATCGTCCCTGGGATGACAGGACGGCGTTATATAGTATATAACATAGCAGGGCTCGACATTAATGCAGTGTATATAATATATACACTTAAAATTTGAGTAAGCAATTTTAAAAACTGTTTTTTACTCTCACCCATTTTTTGTTTTTAATTAAAAGAAGTTTACTAAAAAGTTTACAAATAAATACCTACGATTTTGTTTAAAATCTATGAGCAAAATATTCAAAATAATTATTTAATTAATAATTAATAGATGCACGCACCATATTATTTATACGGGCCAGGACTAAGTTTCCATTTCAAATTGTTTCATTTTTTTCACTCCTTCAATATATTTGATTATTTGCTTACTTATAATAAAACCCACTTACATTGAATTTAAAATAAAAAAAACCCTCAGGCAATATATTTCAAACATTACTTTTACACCACCCTGAGAGCGTGTTATTGTTGCTAGTATTATTAATGGAGATTCAGTCTCTTTTTGTCTGTAACCAAAACTACGTCACTGCTAAAAAAAATTTTTTTAAAGTTCTATGAAAAATCAATTAAGAGTCAAATTTTCACGAAAATTTTGATACTCATTTACCTTTTAGATAAATTTATGTTAAAAACAGTTTTTTCCTAAAATATATTGGTGGAAATATTTTTTGTACTAGGTCGATCCCCCCCCCCCACATATGATTTTATGAAATCCGAATAAAATATATTTTACGATTTTTTAGATCTTTCTATAAATATAAGAGTCTAAATAATTAAATCAGAAATCTTTAGAAATGTTTTGGATGTCCCCATTGTCGTAAAACAAAACAAATATCTCAGTGGAGTCGAGTGAATATGATACTTTTTAAGTCAGTATTTTTTTTAAATATTAAACGTTTTATTTTATTTATCTAATTTTTCCCACCCTCAGGCAATATCTTTTAAAGATGTATTTTTACACCGCCTGGAGGACGTTTTTTGCTAGTACTTAAAATTGAAAGAAGTTAAAATCTGTAACCTTAATTCTCCAGACGTTTATAGTTTAGAGTAATTATATTTTGTTTCCTTTTTTATTTTATTTTTTATTACCTATAGCTGCATAATGCTAATATTCATTTTTAAGTTTTATGATTTATCATTAAAAAAAAAAAAAAAGATCCACTATTTTTATAGTGAGTGGGTAGGAAGAAGAAAAAAACATCATGACATGCTGCTTGTTTATGAATAGGAACGACCCTTCATTCTACACGTGTGAAAAATACAAGAAAGAAAAAAGAATTTATCAAAGACAATTGGCTGATAATCTATATAAACCAGAGTTTAAGAATTATAATATAAAACAAGATTTATCCATTAAGAAAAAAATTGTTTTTGATATTTAATATATAAAGTCTTTATGCATTTTATGATAAAGACGTTTCAATTACTCTGTAAGGATGCCGAAGGGGAGAACAAAAATACTATTTGTCGTTCGCGGCTTTAAAACGATGTTTTCGTTATGTCGGGAAAAAAAAATCAAAACTACCTTTTTAATAAAAAAATATTTTTTACCTTACAGATCTCAATTTTCAGAAAGAAATGTTTAATATAATGGTTTGAAATTTTTTAAGTCATATGTATATTCTATTATTTTTTTTTTTTTTTTTTTTTTTTGCAAACCATATCATTCATTTTCTATAAATTAAAATAACTACGCTTTATCGTGTGGGCGTTTATAGTTTAGAGAAATTATATTTTTATCAAAACAAAATGAATATTTCGCTATACTGCAAAATCATTTTCTATTATTCCTAATATTTTTTCCTATCTGAACCGGTTTTGTTATATAAAAGTCACTTATTATTACCGAAAACATGTGAGATAACTATGAGAAAATATTTATTATGGCAACATTGGTCATCCATAGCATCGAAGTCAATACCGTTACGATTGCATCTTTTTTCCTTCTTTCGCTTATGTCACGAGTCCCTGTTTTATTTGTTTTGTTTTTTTCTGTTAATGAATGAATGAATGAAAATAAGAATGAATGAATAAAGTTTTTGTGCTCTAAATAGACGATTTTTTTTTATTTTTCTTCAAAAATTGTTGCAGAGGCAGGAAAATAAAAATTAATGACGGCATTCACACCCAAACAACCTTTAACTCCAGACAGAGAAAAAAATATTCTATCTAGTCGCTGGTTCCTATGATTATTAAAACATTTTTCAATTAATGTAAAGGAAAAAAAGAGGTGAAATAGGAATACATAAAAACAAAAAATGAATTCTGCAATAAAACATCGAAAAAAAGATACAAAGTCTGACTTATTTTTAGATTTAAAAGTAAAAATACATTTTAAACACAAACAAAAGGGAACATTAGGGGGAGGGTATTATTTTCACTTTCGTTTTTGATTTACAAATTTTATGATTAGCACTAAGTAATTTGGTTTTATATCGTATTTCTTTTATTTATCTTCTTTCTTCTTTTTTTTTTAATAAGAGGAAGAACTAAAAATATCATTATTTTGAATATTCATTTTGAAACATCGACGACCATTATTTCATTTGACACTTGTAAAAATAACAAGTTAGATATATCTGCCTTCTTTTAACCTCCAGAAAACAATACTGAGTTATATTATAGTACATTACAATAATAAAGTTAAATGTTTTTATGTGACTACCATAAAAGGTCCATGGAAATTACAAACTAAAAGCCACCGTATTTTTCACTTAAGATATCTGGATGATGAAACTGAAGAGAAAAAAAATCAACAGATATTTTTAAACAGTCAGCCAAAAAGTTGTTTTCAAAATTGTTTTTCTTGGATCTTTTTTTATTATCAAAATAGAAAATTATTCTAATAATTTAATCTACAATAACTGAAATTTCGCTCGCCTAATTTGAGATTAGCTTTTAATGTAGATCAAGTGACAACAAGTCTCTAGCACTTTCCGATGTATTCTTGACGATTTTATGTATTATTATTATTATTATTATTATTATTATTATTTAAAAAATGGACACAAAAAAATCTGAATGTGCTTCTTTTTTTATTATTGAAGCAATGAAAGTGTTGGCTTCGTTTTAAAATAAATACTTTTACGAGTAAGCAAAAAAAAACCTAAGGCCTTACTATAACAAAACTAAAAACTGGATTTTTTTTTTTACTTATTTATTTGTCTATAGTTAAATATCCACTTGATTTTTTTATCTGATTAAAAATAGAGGAAAAACATACTTAAGATTTATGAGCATCGGAAGAAGGGGAAAAAATCAATTGAATTAGCATTTTTTGTATTTTAATATTGATAGAGAGAGAGAGAAATCAAAATGGGTAGCAATATACATTTTAGCGAGTGGGATTTTAAATACAACAAATGACTCAATAAAAACAATAATATTACTAAATAAGTCTTTTATTTAGTAATATTATTGTTTTTTATTAAAAGTACTCAATTTAAGTCCTGTGAGGTTTTTTCTTACATTACTTCTAGCAAGTCAATATGCTTTTTAAAACGTTAATTTTTAAAGATAATAATTTTTTTTTTTTTTTAAAGAGGAGGGTTAATGAATTAATGAATAGTCACACTTATATATTGTTTGCTTTTTGGGGTCTTTTGTTTGCTTTTTGTAATTTAGGCTCCAAATCAAAAGTTTTAGGTAAAAAGAAAGAAATCTAATTTAATCACGCAGTAAATAAAACCAAATTTGCCTTTGAAAAAATTATTAAAACATTATTTCACTTTTTTTAAACCAAAAATATTTTTTTGGATTAAAATCTAAATTTGTTAAATAACTTATTTTAATTTTAAATTAAAAATGTTGAATGATTGTGTTCCAAAACCTTTAAGTATCTTATCTTTTTTTTTTTTTCAATTAAATTTTTTAAGCATTAATTAATTAAATAAATAAATAAATAAATAAACCTAACTTCATGACTGGTATCAATTGGCGTTTTGGTTAGTTTAGGTTTGTTAAATAAAAATAATGAAAAGAACTAACTAGACAGCTAATGAATTCTTTGAAAAAATAAAAAATTAAAAAGGTTTCCTTGCACCTTGTAAAATTCAAAAAATTAATTCAAGTAAAGTAAACTACATTTGTCGCATGGCTACTAAAGTAAGCTTTTATTTTTATATTTTAAGAGAGTCCTATCTACTGGCATTACATTCTATTTTTAAATCAAACTGGTAGCAAATTTAATGTGTGTTTTGTTGTTGTTATTGTTTTGTTTGTTATTGTTTTGCTTGCTTTTTAATGTCAAGAAAAATACAAGTACTCTTAAAAAAGAAATAAAAAAATGCTTATCATTGAGTGAATACAATAAGGCTTTCTTTACATAGCTAAAAACAAACAAAAAAATGACTACTTTTTAACAACAGGTTATGCAATTTAAATTTTACAAAGACTGGTTGCAAAATCTTTTTACAATAATTAGATACCCAAATAGTAAAGGGAGTTAAAATAAATTAACAAGTTCCCTACCCACCCTTAATTGGTTTAAAGTTTAGACAAAACTACAAAACTGACAAATTTGACCCAGGCGTGATCCTTGTTGGTAATTTAGGCAGTCCAGATCTTTGATTAAATCAAGAATGACTTTCTTTATTATCTTGTTTAAGATACCCACGAAACAAAAATAATCCTGAAAAATTATCCTCGTTTCTAAGAGTTTATGCAACAGATTTTTTCCCCTCCAAAAAAAAAAAAAAAAAAAAAATTATATATTATTCAGATTAAGATTCTTCAGTAGATAAATCTTTAAAAAATAAATAATTAATAATTTCTTAAAAATAACAATAATATAAATCAGGTCAGTTCACAATAACAAAAAACTTTCTATTTAAAAAACCTATTTGTTGTTGTTATTTACTTGTAAATGAATAAAAAATAAAGATAAACAAAATATGTGAAAAAATAAACAATTGATTGTGTTTTAGATACAAGTCAATTAAAACAGTTACATTATCGTCTAACATTTAAAAGAAAGAGATATAAGATATAATGTAATAATTACATCGAAATTATCTTCGAAATTAAGTTTTATAATTAGCAACCACACCAATAACTAAGAATTAATCAGAAGGAATATTTTTTTTTTTTTTTTTTTTAGTCATTAATTAATTAATATAAAGTTCAAATTAGTACTACATACACAGATGTTTTGTTTTTTAAAGCGATGATCACATTGCAACTTGGTTTAAATCTGGACCAAAACAAAAACAGAGAAATTAAAATAAACAATTATTTTTCTCTCTCTTTCTATTTCCTCACTGGTTAAATTTGGTCGCAAAGCTGAGCGAATGACGTTAGTTTTGTTGTCTGTATTTTCTATAATCTTAAATTAAATTATTTAAACCGAGTAGAATAGCACAAACACAATTAAAGAACAAAATACAATAATAAATAATTTAGATTTAAAAAGAAAATCTTAATACAGAATACTTTTCGTAAATATTAGATTAAGAAAAAAATTATGGGAGGATGGCCGGACAATAATGACATTATCATATTGTATGTATTTCACTTAGCAGACAATCCAGATTACTTCAAAAATTCATAAATATTCAGATCTATAACCTAATTTAAGTATATCTTTATAATTACAATTTAAAGAAATTAGTACTATTAAAACTAATGCACATGCATTCAAATTTATTTTAAATAAAAATTTACAAAAATAAAAACATCCACCTAGGTATTGAAATATTACCGTGAAAAAATACTTAGTGTTTAGAATAAAAATTATCCCTTAATAAAAATCAAATAGAAAATAAAATAACTCATTTAGTTCTTTAATAATAATAACAACAACAAAATAATAATGTGTATAATGCCAAAATATTATGATGCTAATGGGCATTCGTAGTATACAAATATTGTCCCGTAAGACTTTATACCTCTGTCGTACCTTTATTCATGAAGAGCAGAAGAAAAAATAATATCGGGCAAGAACCAAATAACTGCGTACATCGCAACGATGAAAGGTGCATTGGGAAAAATAGGTAATATGGAGCAAACATTCTCTCATAGGCGGATCTAGGCAACAAATAGCATTCATAATGGGGATTAAAAAAAAGAAAAGAAAAGACTGAGTAACTAACTCACTTTTGTTTTCGTCTTGGGTCTCACTGCCTCCGCCATGATTTATGTTTACATATCACATGCTGTAAAGACTATACTACACTGCTGCCCCCTGTCGACACCAAACTGAAGTTAGATCTCAAAAATGGGGAGGTAACTCTGCATTTGCTAGCACATACATAAATTTACTGGCTTTGAAAGAAAGTTTTTGTTTGGCTAGTATAAACAAATTCTTTTCTTTCTTTCTTTTTTTTTTTTTTTAGATGTGGAAATAAAAATTATGTTTGCATGAGAACTAAAATCCTTATTCTCTGAAAAATATTTTTGTCACTAAAATTGTTTGATTTTTGGTTTTTAATTTTTTATAATTAAAAAAAAAAAACATCACTAATTAGGATTGAGCCTATTCTAGTAGTGACCACCCCCAAGCGGATTCAACAGGTTTGAATTCAGAGTTTTCCTTCTTCTAGACTGATTGCCTAACCAAGGTTAAAGAGCCCTGTCTGCCCTACTATTTGCATGAATCCAAATATTCTCCCCCCAGCTATGGATAAATAGTAGGACAGACTTGTCTCTTTAACCTTAGTTAGGCAACCAGTTTAGGGGAAGGAAAACTCTGAATTCAAACCTCTTAAATCTCCACTGGGAGTGGTCACTACTAGAATAGGCGGTAATTTATGAGGAAGTGCGTCCCGGTCTCCTGCCTCAAAAATTGCTACCCGGTGACTATTAAAATAACAACCCAGCTCAGTCTATTCAAAACTATCCATCTTCATATCTATCTATCTATCTCAATTTGTTCATATTTATCTATATTACTTTAAATACTAAGATTTTTTTAATTCATGTTTGTTTAATGTCTTGTTTTTAGTTTAAATAAACAAGAATTACGACAAAAAAAGATGCGACCCCCACCCAAATACATTTACTTGTCGAAAATATCTATCTATCTCCATTTGTTCATATCTATCTATATTATTTTGTTTGTTTATCTATCTATCTATCTATCTCAGTCTATTCCAAACTATATATCCATCTTCATATCTAAACAAGAATTACGACAAATTACGATAAATAAACAAGAATTACGACGAGCTGGGGTTGTTATTTTGATAGTCACCGGGTAGCAATTTTTGAGGCAGGAGACCGGGACGCACTTCTTCATAAATTACCAAATAGGCTACTTAGTGATCTATTTCAATTCATTTTTATACTGGATTTAGAAAAGCAGTTTATTTGAAGCACTTAATCCATTTTATTTTGGGCAATTATTTAATTTCTTATAATCATAGTTATGAAAGGTGCTTGTGGTGCAATGGTTTGTGCAGATTAAAATAAAATAAAAAGCGAAAAAATAACAATCTCCGATGAGCCTCAGACAGGAAGAACCCTCTGGGCATGCACTGAAAGAAGGACCCACTTCCTGGCATCTAGAAAATCCCTCAGCCATTCTAATTCACTGGGATCAGATGCTACTGCTGGACAGGAAGAAATTTCCTCTCAACAAAGTAGCTATGAACCCAAGAATAAAGTCTGAAACCTAAAACTACCTTTTGTCATTGTCTCTTCCTTTTCCTTCCTTTTGGGTCCTTTTCAGCTCAACAACCACAAGCAGAAAGAACCACATATATAATGGGATTTAAGAAAAGAGAGTAGCGACTACCAAATGAACACAAATTACTTTAAACCATATAATTATTTGTATTAGATAGGAATACTTGAAACCATATAACTGTGTGCTAATTATTTGTATTAGATAGGAATACTTGAAACCATATAACTGTGTGCTAATTATTTGAATTAGTTAGGAATACTTGAAACCATATAACTGTGTGCAAATTATTTGAATTAGATAGGAATACTTGAAGCCATACAACTGTGTGCTAATTATTTGTATTATATAGGAATACTTGAAACTATACAACTGTGTGCTAATTATTTGTATTAGATAGGAATACTTGAAACCATACAACTGTGTGCAAAATATTTATATTAGATATGAATACTTGAAACTATACAACTGTGTGCTAATTATTTGTATTATATAGGAATACCTGAAACCATACAACTGTGTGCTAATTATTTGTATTAGATAAGAATACTTGAAACCATATAACTGTGTGCTAATTATTTATATTAGATAGGAATACTTGAAACTATACAACTGTGTGCTAATTATTTGTATTAGATAGAAATACTTGAAACCATATAACTATGTGGTGCAAAATATTTGTATTAGATATGAATACTTGAAACCATACAACTGTGTGCTAATTGTTTGTATTAGATAGGAATACTTGATATCATATAACAGTGTGCAAAAAAAAACTTCTTAAAATCAACTAAACAAGTAATGTAAAACAATTAACGACAAAGTAAATTTATATACACATTAAATATCACCAGTTCTTGCTTTTTGTGCAAAAATTATGAAGATTTGATTTATATTCTAAGATATTTGAAAATTAGAATATACATAGAAATAGCATTGAAATTCTACTTAAAAATGTCCAGCATTTGTAAATCTCAAAAGTAAACAAATCAATACACCAGGGTTTTTTTGCCCAAGGCAACGCTGGTAGGTGCTTCTAGTTGCAAATAAAGCTGGACATGGTAGAAACAAAGAAACTGTTGATCCCATTAGAATATTTAAAACCTGGTGGGAAATGACCCAAATGTTGCGAGTAAGAAGCTCAGTAATAACTTGAAAGTAATCAGTTAAATAAGTTGACATTAGTTACAGTTGCTATTTGAATTGTGTTTGGGACAGGGTGGGGCTCAACAGGGACATGTCTCTCACCTTAATCTAAAAGTAGACAAAGGTACTGTTGACACGTGAAATATCAGTCATATAAGTTAATAGACAGGAAATGAATCCGACGGTATGAGTATAGATAAAAGGATATGAAAACATTGATGTTGCAAAAAAGGTTATGCGGTATATTTGAAACTACGGTATTTTTGCAACATCAATGTTTTCGTTTTGAATTCATATTATTTTCGTCTCCGCTCTTGTTAAGTCTGGAGTAAAACAAAATGATTTCTATAAATCGAAATATTGTTCAATATTAGCTATGAATATGATATAAAATATTTTCACTTTAACAGCATTTTGTGGTGTTTTCATATCCTTTTATCTATACTTAATATCAGTCATATATATTTACCAACCCTTCCGCACAAGCTGGATGTGACACAAGGTCAATTTCTTAAGCAGAGTTCAATAGGTTTGAATTCAGAGTTTTCCTTCTCCTAGACCGGTTGCCTAACCAAGGTTAAAGAGCCCAGTCTGCCCTGCTATTTGCCCATAGCTGGAGGGAGAGCAGGATTCATACCTTTTCCAAGGGTATTAGCGCTAAGTGAAATGTAATTACTACGTCCAGGATTTGAACTCGGGGTGACGAGTTCAATTCCCATGACTTTAACTATTACACCACACACTTCCATACAATATCAGTCATAGGTAGATATTCACCCCACCTGTTCGCCATGGGAACGATGTGGCACAAAGCTAACCATTACACCACAATAGGGTTTGTCTGTATCACCCATAAATAGACCACAAACAATTTTCAATGAAAAAAAAGTTAATTTTCTTGTAAATCAAAGATACCAAGTGTAGTGAGATAGCCAATGGCGTGTTATCTCATTTGCATACGTCTACTACAGTAGTAGATATATAAAGATAGTTCAACGACATAAGTAACCAAGCTACGATAAGCAAAGTACTACAAGAACGTACGAAACTACACATCACAACACCAAGATTTTATTATTTTTAGTGGAATAACAGTATACCCACAATAGATAGCAAGGAAAAATCTGTAGGAAACTAACTCAGAACAACCTGACACCCCTTGCACATCATCACCAGCTGAAATCAGGGTGCAAATTGTTGTCATTGAATGCTCACAGTCTATGCAACAAGATATATCTTTTTGATTTGTATGTCAAAAGTATCAAACCTGATTTAATAACAGTCACGGTGTTGAGATTTTTTATAAGATCATATTTCTATTAATAAATATATTTGATGTGACATCAGCAGGAGCTCAGACTCCGCCCACTTCCGCCCAAGCTATTTCCCACTTGTTTTAAGTTACTTGTAAAATTAATTAGTTCGTAATAAATCATTGTTGAATCCACCTTGTGTGTGTCCACCTCGTGTGTGTCCATCTCCTCACCTTATTTTTTACTTATTGTAAATTCTGTTATTCCACGCATTATTTCCATTATACAACACTCTGATGAATATCCAACCTCAACACACGGAAACATGGACACATTCCCTACTATGTGATGGGGTCTTTAACATAACTGACTACAACCTATTTCCATAAAGACCGCTCTAATCATCGTGGTGGTAGTGTAATGGTCTACATTCACTCAAACTTCTTAGCAATTCCCTGCGCTGACTTGAACCAATCACAGTAAGAAGTCTTTTTCTGCAAGATACATATGAACATGTCATCACTCCTACTTGGAGTTGTTTACCGCCGCCCCTCCCCCCAAATTATCACCAGGACACGCAGCTCTGCAATATCCTTAGAGCTGCTGCCAGAAAAACAGCCACTTATGTCTGCATTGCAGGGGACTTCAACTTTCCTGAAATTGATTGGGAAACTTTTCAATGGCAGCAAAGTGCTAATAATTTCCTTGAGCTGGTGCTGGATTCAAACGGGTCCCAAGTAGCTGCCTCCCCAACAAGAGGTGACAACACTCTAGATCTACTCTTGTTACAACAAGAAGGTTCCTGAGTCCAAGAAGGTTCCCAAGTCCGACAAGAAATACCTGAAGAAGACCGGAGGGCACATCGGCTGAAACATTGTAGAGATAACAATAAAGATGAGGACAATAGTCTGAATAATCCAAATAATCCAAATTATCAAGCCTCATCTCAAAAATTCAGAGAAATAGTGTAGTTAACAATAAAGATGAGGACAATAGTCTGAATAATCCAAATAATACTAATTATCAAGCCTCATCTCAAAAATTCAGAGAAATAGTGTAGTTAACAATAAAGATGAGGACAATAGTCTGAATAATCCAAATAATACTAATTATCAAGCCTCATCTCAAAAATTCAGAGAAATAGTGTAGTTAACAATGAAGATGAGGACAATATACTGAATGATCCAAATAATACTAATTATCAAGCCTCATCTAAAAAGTTCAGAGAAATAGTGTAGTTAACAATAAAAATGAGGACAATAGTCCGAATAATACAAATAATACAAATTATCAAGCCTCATCTAAAAAATTCAGAGAAATAGTGTAGTTAACAATAAAGATAAGGACAATAGTCCAAATAATCCAAATAATACTAATTATCAAGCCTCATCTCAAAAATCCAGAGAAATAGTGGAGTTAACAATGAAGATGAGGACAATAGTCCGAATAATCCAAATGATACTAATTATCAAGCCTCATCTCAAAAATTCAGAGAAATAGTGGAGTTAACAATAAAGATAAGGACAATAGTCCAAATAATCCAAATAATACTAATTATTAAGCCTCATCTCAAAAATTCAGAGAAATAGTGTAGATAACAATAAAGATAAGGACAATAGTCTGAATAATCCAAATTATCAAGCCTCATCTAAAAAATTCAGATAAATAGTAAACTTAATATGTTGCACATTTTTCTCAGAACAGCCACAATCTGGTTTTAAATTCCCTTGTTAATGTTTGCCTGTTGAATATAATCTTGACCTCTTTAAATTCAAGGTTAACAAGAATCTTATCAAACATTTCTTTTTCTTTTTCTTTTTTCATTTCCTTAATTTAAATATTTTATCGGTTTTTATTATCTATGAATACATTGGTACTTTGACTTATAATTTTAATTTGTTCTACTAATAACTCAATTTCTTTGAATATCAAATCAATTTTCCCTGTAGCGATTGTCTGCCCTTTTGGATTGAGGTGGGGTCCAGAAGAGTTATCTTCTCTTGCTGCAGGTTTCTGGCCGGAATATTTAGGCTGCAAGCCGGGAATTTTGAGTTCTCTTTCTCCGGGACAGTCAAACACTTCACATGGGTTAGACGCTTGTGCCTCTACCTTTAAGTGGGGGAGCTTTGCCCCACCCACCCCAGTCAGCTATAAGTAAGTGACATTCCTTCAGGAACTCTTTATCAATTTTTTAGGACGAATTCCTACTTTCTTTATACACGTTTGTATATTTTTTCACTATGTATTATTGAAATTTTATTATGTTATTATCTTCGGTCTACACCAGTAATTGTTCCCTTAGGGGACAGAGGTCAAGTGTCACCGACACACATCAGCAGCAGCCAACCCTAACATTTTAGCCACGTGGTGTCCTTTATAAAAGGCCATGACAGTGGCTACTTCTTCCTCTTTTTAGTTGTATCAATTCAAGGGTGACTGCTGTTGATGTGTGCGTCGGTGACACTCGACCCCTGTCCCCTAAGGGAACATGTACCAGTGTAGACCGAAAATAATAACATAATAAAATTTCAATAGTATTGCTGTACCATTTGTATTTAGTATATGTATTACTGTTTGAATCTATCTCTGTGCTCATGGAATAAAGTCTGTTATTATTTTATAACTTTGCGGAAATATTTTTTGTACTTATGTTGTATTGCTATTGCTAATAATACATCCGGGCATTCCCAAGCATATGATTCGGCCATAGCTGAACACTTGTCATCTATAAATGCTTGTAGGGCCGACTATACAGACGAGTGTTTCTCTGTCTTGCACAGAGCCAGGTCCAAACAGCACTTAACCATCCTTGAAGCTGTTTATATTTCTTTCTTTCGCCCTACTCTGTGCAGACAAAAACCTAAACACTCCCTTTATTTGTTGGGGGACATTTCTAACCCTGTTTCGATCTGAGGGTTCATACATATACCCCCCTTTTCCATTTTAATTAATTAACAATGCTTGTTGCTTTCAAATCTTTATTTGCCTTTTGTAACTAACTCATCATGCAGAGCTGACAGTCGAAGTAAGAAATGTCTATCTTACTCTACATCTAGGCTGCAACTGACTTAACTAACTCAAAATCACATGACGTACGAGATTTCAACTGTCCAGTAGTTTTCCATCCTGTGATATGAAAAAACTGTCTCCGCAGAATTACAGGGTGTTGCCAATATTTTATGCTGCCACATAGATTATGCAACATGACATCCTAGCACCGGCTTTGTACAAGAACATAAAATGGAACGTAATGAGTTATGTGCTTGTGGTGAAAGGTATTTTCTGGTGTACGAAAACCCCTAAAGGAAAAAGCCCAATTTCGCTTCGGTATTGACAGATACATCACTTACTTGCTGTTCTTCGTGTAGTCTTCTCTTCTGCCATGACGTCTACGTCTATTCTGGCTGTTTTATCTTTCTTCTTCCTTGGCTGGTCTTCTAACTAAGGGATGCTTAATTAATCAACAATGCTTGTTGCTTTCCAAAGCTTTATTTGACTTTTGTAACTAACTCAACGTGTGGAGCTGACAGCCGAAGAAAGATACGTCTATCTTACTTCACATCTAGGCTGCAACTGACTTAACTAACTCAAAATCACAGTTCACATAGCTCTAATACCCTTGGGAAAGGTATGAATCTGTGGGGGATTAAAATTAAAATAAATAAATAAAAATAAACTCCCATGAGCCTTCACCGGAAGAACCCTCCGCACATGTGCGATAAAAAGATAATCCCTTGGTCATTCAAGTTTAGGCCTTAACTGTGTGTAGTCACTATCATGGCCAGGTGGATATCCCTTTGCCACAGGCGACTATGACCGGTGAATAATGCCAAAGTCATAAAACCACCTTCTGCCTTTGTCTCTTTCTTTTTCGTTCCTTGAATTCCTTCTTTTTCAGCACGACCACCAAATGAAATGGAGTTAAAAGTAAAACCCAAAGAACAGGCAACAAGAATATCCAGCTACTTTTAAACCTTAAAACACCTAAACCCTTGCGACCCCATAAATCCAACCACTCTCCCTCCAGTTATGGGTAAAATAGTAGGGCAGATTAGGCTCTTTAACCTTGGTTAGGCAACCAGTCTAGGAGAAGGAAATCTCTGAATTCAAACCTGTTAAATCCATTTGGGTGGTCACTAATAGAATAGGCTCAGTCCTAATTAGTGATCTTATGGTGGTAGTTGTGTCATCAGTTTATGGTGGTTGTAATGAGTGGATATATATATATATATATATATATATATATATATATTGGTAATTACAACAAACACACCATAAGGTCACATATATTAAGACAGAAAAACAAATAACTCATAAATTCAACAATTAATATGTGTATTAAAACAAATAGATTACAGTAGTCAAAAATACTGATCCAAGTCCTGCAGAATATGCTTTTTAAAAAGTTCATGTAATTAGAAAAAGAAAGTGTTGAGTTAACTCCAATAGAGAAAGAAAGGGTAATACTCAATATATCAGCAGTGAAGTAACTTTTAGAGAGAGAAAGATATAGCTTGTAATACCTTCAGTGGTAGGTAAATATTTTGGAGTCGAGCGACATGGAATATTTAGGCATAAGTGTGTCTTCTGAAATGTTCTTCCAAAACCTTCACTTTTATATGACTCCCTAGGCTTGAAATCGGTCTTTTTGAAAAACTTCTTTTTTTAAACCCGAATGCTTCTGATTGGTTGAAAATTATCATTTATAATATTTCTATTTTTTTCTTTCTACCTGCACTGATCCTATGTGCAGACTTCTTATTTTCGTCATTTTATTTCTGCTTTCAAAGCATTAACACCACAATCTATTTCACAACTACTTATAATTCCTAATTAATCAACTATAATTGCATTAAATAAGCCACCGGAAATGAAATACAACATTATTATTATCATTATATATCATGATTGATGATATTATATATAATGGTAATCTGAACATTAGCTACATAAATGAGAGCAACCTCCCTTTGTTTCTTTTACTTTGAGGAAGCCGTCTGTTTTGGTCGGCCGTTTTCATCTCAGCGTAATCAATACCACTGCATGTTTTAACATGAAAATATCATAAAATGTGTTCTTAATAACAATTAAGTTCATTTCAAATAATGCACAAGCACAATTAAGAACACATTTTATGATATTTTCGTGTTAAAACATTCAGTTGTATTGATTCAAACAAATTCGTATTTTCAGTGTAGATTTACGGTGAAATGAAAATGGCCGACCAAAAGAGACGACTTCCTCGAAGTGAAACAAACAAGGGGAGGTTACTCTCATTTATGTAGCTAATGTTCAGATTACCTATATTATATTAGTAAAACAAACAAAAAAATAATGAATGTTAAAACAATACGTAGGGGTGACAAGACTTTCGGACCACCTTGCACAAATGATGAAATAAATGATATCTGACTCTTTGTCAGCGTAGGGAAAATCAAAACAAGATAGATAATGCGTACACAGTCGGAATTAATGGAAAGTTAGAGACCATTTGGCCATTGTATTTCAAAGACAGCATCCACCTCCGTCTAATAATTCCATAAAAAATCAATTAATTTCAAATTTGACAAATAATACATAAGGAAGTTTTTCTGCTCAAGTGAAATGGAAATAAACCAGAATTATTTGGTAAAAATGGTTTTAAAAAATACAACAAAAGTCAAAATATTAATTAATAATATTAATGAAAGAACGCAAATAATTAATAAAAAAAAAAAAGAATTAAATTTAATTTAGTTTTTCATATGAGGTTCTGCTTCCTTTTCGTCTCCGTAACAACACTAGTGTTCCGCTTGGCGGCATTTTTTAAATTGTCGAACAATACGGACAACTATCTAATTCATTAACGAATCTATAATATTGATCTCTTAGCCAAAATAATAAACAAAAGAAATAAATAAGAGATGAAAAACATTCATTATCAATAAGATTATAGAAATTAGGTTTGTAAATGTAAACGTTTAGCACTTAACGACAGTCGCAAACTGTTCTGCAATACTGTTGCTAACAACATTAAAAAAAGAAAACTTGTGAAAAACAAATCCTTGGAACTTTTTACTCAGGAGTATTTTTTCAGATTTCCCCCCTCATTTTTAGAGGGGGTTTCCAACTGTTGTTTTGTGAAATAGCTTTGTGCCAAATATTAAAAATATGGTAGGTGTTAAAGTTATTTTGCAAGTCTTTACTTTATATATTTATTTATTTATTAGATTTGAGATTTCAGTTTGCTAGTTTGTTGTTGTTAACGTAAACAAAGTTAAAAAGTTAAAAAGAAATTGAACATCAACATTAAATGTATTTTGTGTTTATTTGTTAATATGTCTTTCATTTATCAATCATTATTTACATTAAAAAAAAAGACAAAACATTTTTTGTCTTCATGATTTAATAAAAAAAGACAAACAAAAACCACGTTCATTTTTTTTAACTGTGACGTTATTTAAAACGAAAGTTACATAAAAATAGAATTCTTTTTTAAATGAAGCATTTTTAAAATGACATTTTGAAATTTATTTTTTCTACTCTTCAAACGGAAATAAAAGTTTTATTTAAAAAATAAAAAAAGTTACATATGCAGAATAGCGCGCAAGAGATAATATCATTAGAATCGCATTTCACGTATAAATAGCATTAGATGTCGGAAACTCCCGAAGTATCCTAACCCCTAACACTAACCAAATTCTCAATTTTTTTAACTGAACTATTTTTAGTTATATTTTCATATTAATTTAATTTTTTTTAAAAGAAAATGACAGACGTGAAAACAAAGTTCGGAAATATTCATTTCCTTTTTATTCAAGATGGCCTAAACTAATCACGTGACCGAATTAGTGGTCCCTAGTGATTAAAAGTGTCAGAGAAACAAATATTTGATTTATCATAAGGTTCCTATTTACCTAAAGTGAGGTGTAATTGTAGCGAGTTAGTCTTCTTATGTAACATAAATCTTTCAAGTTCGATCCTTACCAGTGTGGGCAATGTTGTCCCTGAAAGTAATACTGGTTAAACCCAAAGTTTATAAACAGTAGTTAAATACACAAAACAAATAAAATCGACAGCTTTGGTTATTTTCAGGATACGCACTCCCGAATTTTTCAGCTTTTTTTTTTTCTTTTAAGGAATTCTCCCTTCAGATTATCAACAGGAGCCAGCCTCTTATGCTCTTTTCATCTCTTTTGTCTTTTGTCTTTTGTCTGTGAATCTTGCAATTCATCCGTGCGAGCAGATCTGTTTTCGGTATTCTCATGTTGGTTTTTGTTTAGGGGGAGGAAAGAGGAGTAGTAGCTATTCAAGAGCAACAGATTGATAAAAGGGTTGAATCCATACACTTCTAAGTGACAATCATCTGTAGGCTGCAGGTTCAATCCTGAATATGGGTGGAAATAACACTTGTGTTGTATACCCTTTCTTTACTTCTATTATTCTTCTGCTCATCTTTGGTATCTTACGTTCTTCTTCTAACGTCTCTGTTCTTGCTGGCTGGTCGTCCTTGATTCATTTCTTCTTCTAGGTCAGTCTTGTTGCCAAGACATTCATCAACCACAAAACCATATTATCTATTTAAACCTTTATTTACTTAACTAAACACAACGCGCATGTGCAGTGAGCCCCAGCTAAAGCAGACAGGCCCTATCTGTCTGACGACCAAGCTGCAACTCAAGAGCTAACCAGGTCCCACGTGACCTCACGTATTTTGCGGGTTTTCTGTAATATTCCATGGAAAGTCCCGCCCGTGATATGAAAAGGGGCCATCCCTTCAGAAATACAGGGGGTTGACAATAATCTATGCATAGATTATGTAACACTTGTACCCAGCCATGGTTAACGGAATCAGAACAATCTACCCCAATGAATTAAATAAAGGATTCAGTTTGAAGTTCCGTGAAGGTTCCCGAATTTGTCAAGAACGCCGAAGGGCACATTGGCCAAAATGCTGTGTATATAACAATAAAGATGAGAACAACAGTCTCAAAAATCTAAATAATATAAATTTTTTAGTGATGATTAGCTTGTGTGAAGGCGAAGATCAAAGTCTTTCTAGCAGTTGATCTATTACCTGCAACATTTGTTACATAAGGAATAGGCGTAGCCTATCATTTTTGTAAGGAAGTGTAGGATTCTTGTTACATAATGAATAGGCATAGCCTATCATTTTTGTAAGGAAGTGTAGGATTCTTGTTACATAATGGATAAGCATAGCCTATCATTTTTATAAGGAAGTGTAGTTCAGATGTTAAAATTAATGGTAACTTGATGGAAAATCACAAAGAATTTGATTGACAAAGTTTCACCTTGTGTTTATCTGAAACGGGGGTCTCATAGGCTTATAGAGTCATGTGATCAGATGAGCCTGGGAAAGCAGATTATAGTTTAGCAGAGTTTAGACCTGGCAGCCCTGCTGGGCAGATATGTGTTTCAATTCTGTGATGCTTCCCCCACATGTGTTTGGTATAAAAAATGTTTGGGAATTGGGGAAATAAATGACAATGTGTACATGGAAATATGTCTGCGTATTCCCTGAAATAATAAAAAGAATGAAAAAAGGAACAAAGAGAGAGAAATGTCCAACCCAAAAGGAAAACTCAGAAACGAAAGAGAAACAGAAACATAGAAGACTAAGAATTCAATATAAAAAAGAAACAATTGTCATATATATATATATGAAGCATGAAACCCGGGGTCACAAGAATTCACATGTAATATATATATACTAATGTATATATATATATATATATATATATATATATAAAAGAGTTTTATAATTTGCTTGAAGTATTGTGTATATATTGGTTTGGAGGTTGATTTTGAAGGCTATCACAATGCAGGTGTAAAGAAAAAATATAATAAGGTAACAATGGTGTTGTTTATTAACCTGTAATTTATTCTTGATATTTCGAGATAAAATCTCTTTTTCAGAAGAACACTGGAACTGAAGTCGTTGTTGTCTTGTTATGGCATTTTTAGTTAAACGATATTTTTTTTTTAAATGTTACAGTTGGTATTTTTTTATAACTGTTTTCTCGTGTTGCATGTTTACGTGAATGCGTTTTTTTTGTTTGTACGTGTGCGTATGTTGTCATGTGCGTAGACTGTGACATTATGGCCGTATCCACGCGCGCACGTGTGTGTATGAATGACCGTATCCATATGCGTATGAAAGAGTGTATTTGTGTTTGGTGGCCATGGTGATGTATAATATTTCGTGTTGGATGTAATATAAATTATTTAATCATTTATTATTATTATTATTATTATTATTATTATTATTATTGTTTATTTACTTATTTATATTTAATTTTAAAAAATTTTTTTTATTCTTTCATAAGAAAAGCGCATTCACATAAACATGCAACACGAGAATACAGTTATAAAAAAATACCAACTGTAACATTTAAAAAAAAAAATTTCATTTAACTAAAAATGCCATAACAAGATGACAACTACTTCAGTTCCAGTGTTCTGAAAAAGAGATTTTATCTCGAAATATCAAGAATAAATCACAGGTTAACAAGCAACACCATATATATATATATTATAAAAAAGGTCTGCAAAATGGATTATGTTTTTTTATTTATTATTATTATTTTACATTTGCGACACATTTTTTTAAGATCTTCTGATATCTTCTTCAGGCATTAATTAACTATATTCTGTCAGGTTAGTTATTGCCTGAAGAATATATCAGAAGATCTGAAACACATGTTGCAAATGTAAAATAATAATAAAAATAAAAACTTAATCCATTTTGCGGACTTTCTTTTTTTATAACATATTTAATTTTCTCTCGTTGGACCCATAACAACACTTTATATATATATATATATATATGTATATACATACATTCTTATATATACAACAGTTCTATCACTGATATTGAGCACTCCACTACACTTTTACGTGAAAAAAAAAAAACCCATGGTAAAGTACTAACTCACCAAGTGGACTACTGATAACCACATACAATAAAAATTCTCTATATATTTATATATGTTTTTATTTTTTATTTTCAGCCAAAGAAGACAGGGAAGAAAGGGAAGAAGTCCGGAGGGAAAGGAGGTAAAAGTCCGGTAGTCATTGACAATGTTCCGACAGGAGAAATGTCCAAAGAGGAAGTAAGTTGCCCCAAAGATTTTCTTCTAATTTGGTGTCAGTGTGGGTGGTGTAAATCTGGATGGTGTATGTGTGGGTGGTGTAAATTTGGGTGATGTATGTGTGTGTAGTGTAAATGTGGAGGTGGTGTAAATATGGACGATATATGTGTGGGTAGTGTAAGTGTCTGGTGCATGTGTGTGTGGTGTAAATCTGGATGGTGTATGTGTGGTGGGTGTAAATTTGGGTGATGTATGTGTGGTAGTGCAAATGTGGAGGTGGTGTAAATATGGAGGATATATGTGTGGTGGTGTAAGTGTCTGGTGCATGTGTGTGTGGTGTAAATCTGGATGGTGTATGTGTGGGTGGTGTAAATTTGGGTGATGTATGTGTGTGGGTAGTGTAAATGTGGAGGGGTGTAAATATGGAGGATATATGTGTTGGTGGTGTAAAAGTGGTGTGGGTGGTGTAAGTGTCTGGTGCATGTGTGTGTGGTGTAAATCTGGATGGTGTATGTGTGGGTGTGTAAATTTGGTGATGTATGTGTGGGTAGTGTAAATGTGGAGGGGTGTAAATATGGAGGATATATGTGTTGGTGGTGTAAGTGTGGGGTGTAAGTGTCTGGTGCATGTGTGTGTGGTGTAAATCTAGATGGTGTATGTGTGGGTGGTGTAAATTTGGGTGATGTATGTGTGGGTAGTGTAAATGTGGAGGGGGTGTAAATATGGAGGATATATGTGTTGGTGTGTAAGTGTGGGTAGTGTAAGTGTCTGGTGCATGGTGTGTGGTGTAAATCTGGATGGTGTATGTGTGGGTGGTGTAAATTTGGTGATGTATGTGTGAGTAGTGTAAATGTTGTGGTGTAAGTGTCTGTGCATGTGTGTGTGGTATAAATCTAGATGGTGTATGTGTGGGTGGTGTAAATTTGGGTGATGTATGTGTGGGTAGTGTAAATGTGGAGGTGGTGTAAATCTCAGTGGTATATATGGAGGTGGTGTAAATCTGGATGAAATATGTGTGGGTGGTGTAAATGTGTGTGGTGCATGTATAGGGTGGTGCATTTGTGGGTGGTGTCCAACTTACTAATTTGTCCAAAAGCTGCATTTAAACCCCCAAACACGCATTCACCCTCATGCCCTCACTTTTTGCGTATTGCAGTTGCATAAACGAAAATGAATTGGTACTTTTTTTCTTGTAATATTCTTAATAAAGGCATGAACTCAAGTTCCACTTAAACATTTTCCCCATCACAAGTCATCTTGCTCATGAATGGCCTGCTAAGAGAAGGAAAAGAAAACAATAATAATAGTAATAAGTATGATATGAGGGTGACTTTTTTGCTCACTCAGTAGTCAAGAGATCAGATATATCATACAGGGTGTTGCAGAAATACCTCCCTCAATCTAACATCTTACCATTTTTTTTTTCAGTTACAATCATTGCTTAGACCAGTGCACACTGTGCATTTGCTATTGAAACATTTATTAAGACTTGTGAATCTGTAATTATTACACACAGAGATTTTTGTGCTCATTTCATTTTATGTCAGAATGATGCTGTTCCAGATAGAAAATCGATACTGCTATTGGTTGAAAATTCTATAGGGCCATTCTCTACTAATGTCAACCAAAAAGTGATTTTCAAAATTTGAATTGAAAGTTAAAAAAAGTCACTTTTTCCGGAAAATGAATCCCTCTAGTTCAAAAAACTAGCTGCAGCTTTTATAAAAATACTTTCATTGCTACAGTAAATGGTGGTGGAACATAAAGGCACTTACAAGCTACATTGTCCCAGGATTTAATCCCCCATTGCTAAGTGAGTTTAACACAGCACTAGTGAATTATATATGTTGGTAACAATTTACTAATGTAGTTCCTTGTTAAATGCAACTATTCTTTCCATTTTATATTGCCAAATGAACCTGGGTTGAAGTTACATGCAATTAAAAATTGCAAATCTGCTTGTTACATCACGTCACGATTTTGAACAATAAGTCTTATAGACCTCCAACACAAAATTTATTTTTTATGAAACTTCATTTTCTAAGTTAAAAAGAGGCTGTTTCCCAAATGCATTGCTAAATATTTGCCCAAAATGTTTGTAGTATGAATTATTCTGCAAATCTTTTTTGTTACGTCACGTCACACATGCTGTGACGTGACGTAACACCCCTACCTTAAGACAGGTGAAGTGTGTTTTGATACTTATGAAGGCCTTGTTTCTGTAAAAATTGAAGAAAACAATGTAAAACAATGGTGTGAGTACATAAACTTGACATTTTGGTTTATCATAAATACAGTTAAGACCTCCATTCCTTGGTTTCTGGTGAGGTAGCATGGTAAATCACAGAAAGAGGAGAAACTTTGGATTCCCAGTATTATGGCCAACTCTGACCATCATTTGTGTATGTGCCAACTTGATGCACACATCCATAATGGCTCCTTTTGTCACATAGTTTGAAAGTGACTGGAAATGACCAAGTAATTGGCAGGCATGTATGTGCTTTTACTTTTATTTTACAATGAAAGATATATAATCTATATATTTTCTGAAAACTTCATAATTCACAATCCCAATGAAATGTTATAATTGTTGAAAACAATATTATGAAACTCCAGGTAGACATTTCTTTTTAGACATTTGTGTTCAAACTAATTGGGCTAGAAAGGTAACCAATTACAAGGGCCGGGTTAGCTCAGTCGGTAGAGTGTTCGGCTAGAAACCACAAGGTTCCTAGTTTGATACCGGCCCTCGCCAACTCAGCGTATGAGTAGCACAGGGATCTGTCCGGTAAAGTAAGGAGCTGATGGTAGGTGTGGCGCTCCACCTCAGATGCTAAAAATAATGTCCTTGGTCTAGCGCTAGTGAAAAGCGGATAGACTCCCTTGCTGTATGGCTCATACTGACAATAGGCCGCCCCACGACTTTTTTTTACAAGCATCTTGGGTTCTTTAGTTGTGACAGTGCACATCTGGTAGCAAAAATTTCATGGTTGATTTACTCTAGCAGTGTTTTTATTGTTCTAGAAAACTGTACTGACTGTTTCATGTGTTGCACTTGCATTGATACAGTTCTTTTCTATTGCAACATGTTAAATGATAACCCTTTTCATAGTGACATTGATGTGAGGGGCATTTCGAAAATGCACGTGATTGATGTCAATTGGGACAATTCACTTTTGTGGCAAAATTGTACCTTTCAACTGACTTGGTTCTTAAAAGGGTAAATGGTACTGATAACTCTTAACTGTTTCTCTGAATGTTTGAGATGAGGCTTGATGATTAGTATTATTTGCGTTATTCGGACTATTGTCCCCATCTTTATTGTTATTTGTACAACATTTTGGTCGATATGCCCTCATTATTTTGAATTGTTTTTGTGGCCTAAATAAACTTTGTGCTTTCTTTCATGGATGGAATCACATAGTTTTGATTAAAGATTGCTCAATTCAGACGGAAAACTGTAAGTACACTGAGCTTTGGAAAAAAGCTGTTTTTGTGAATTATGTCACGTCACAGTCGAAATCTGGTCTGTAAAATTTACAAGAGAATGCACGAATGATTGTTAGCAGCCCAAAGTGTTTCTGGTACTTTATGATTTGAACAACAAATACTAGTTTAACTTAGGAAGCCTTCCTAATTTCAAGCTTTTAAAGTCTTCATGTTACGTCACGTCACATGAAAGAATGGCCGTATAACTTTACCTGAATGAGATTGAAGATAATAGTGGATTGTTTTAGAGACTCCATTTCCTATTTTTAACTCTAAAGTTATTTTCCTCCAAAAATTGATTGCACCCCCCAAAAAAACTTAGTCCCCAATCTGCCCTACTATTTTACCTATAGCTAGGGAGAGGAGAGATTCGTGCCTCTTACAAAGGCATTAATGCAGAATGAATGTGATATGTACCAGGAAAAGGATATATTAGTAGAAGTAGCAGAGTGGTGGGGCCACGGTAACAGCATGGTACAATCGAGCAGGTAAATAATAGTACTGGTGCGACGGCGTAATCATAGTAGTAGTAGTAGTAGTAGACATTGTACCTCTACATTGCTCTGTATTTATGGCTGACACCAGCCAATCATATTACTGTGAGTGGGGACCCAGGTGTATGCATATTCATTACATTAGAATGCAAATGATGGTTTAATACCGAAATACTTAAGTATTGACACATAAAATTGTTTCCCCTGATCGTAACACGCTGTATTTGTTATATTTTTGAAAATATTTTCTTCTCATATTGTCGGATTAATTTCCTCACTGTATTTCCATATATATATATATATATAAAAATTGCTTTGTATTATTAATCAAGGCAGTAAAATATTTACTTTATAAAAATGTAAGACTCTCATTGTAGCCTTTAGGCTTAAATCACGTAGTAACAGGAGGGTTAACTAGTGAGTCACACAGAGAACAACATTCACATAGGCCATGCATTCCAACAAAAAAACAACATACAAAAGTCGCAGAGTCAAAAAGGGGTTGTTTATTTCTTTCGATCGCTTCGTGGTTTCTTTTCAGAGAGAAACAGTAACATCAAACTGTTCTATCATAAATCACGTTTGTTACTACTATGTAGGCGCTGTTCACTGACAACCGAAACACATCACAACGGAACCTCGAAAGCCCACATCCGTCTCTTATAGGACCCCAGCGAAAAAAGGCCGAGTTCCCCTTACCTTCGGTTTGTAGTCCTAGGATGGGGGAAGAGACATATCCGTCTCCGCTCTTCTGCAGAAAATTTGGGACTTCTGTTGTTTTTTTTCAATAGTCGGTAGAGCCTTAGGCTAGAAACCACAAGGTTCCTAGTTCGATACCGGTCCTTGCCAACTCAGCGTTATAAGTAGCACAGGGATCTGTGCGGTAAAGTAAGGAGCTGATGTTAGGTGTGGTGCTTCACCTCAGATGCAAAAACAATCTCCTTGGTCTAGCACTAGTGAAAAGGGGATAGACTTCCTCACTGATTGGCTGATACCGACATTAGGCCGCCCCAACGACTTTACTTTACTTACTTACATTATACTTGTTTTGTTACGATTTGTGTGGCCCTTTTAGGGCTGTAGTTGAAAGCAGTTTTCCAGTGGAGATCCCTTGTGGCATAAAGTTTAATCCTTTCTTGAAACAGAAAGATGTAGTATCGGTTTTGATTCTTGTCCGTTGATCTGTCCTTAAAGTAGGAATTGTATCAGAGTTTATCCTGTCTTGAAGTAGAAATTTGTATAATCCTCATCTGTTGGTCTGTCATTCCAGCAAGAAATTTTAGGACAATTTATCAACGCCATTAAATAGTAAATTGAATACATGTTTGAACGTTTTTGATTGGCTGGTTCGGCTACTGTTGTTTTGTAACAGTCTATAAATATAAGTTGTGGTCATTAGCACACCTTATATCTCCAAAATGGAGGCGCGTGGTCTAATGGTTAGAGTCGTAGGAAATGGACTCGTCGACGTGAGTTCAATTCCTGGACGAACTTGTTGGCATTTCACATAGCGCTAATACCCTTGGGAAAGGTATGAATCCAATTCTCCCTCCAGCTATGGGTAAATAGTAGGGCAGATTGGGCTCTTTAACCTTGATTAGGTAACCAGTCTAGGAGAAGGAAAACTCTGAATTCAAACCTGTTAAACTCCGCTTAAGAAATTGACCTTGTGTCGCATCCTGCCCGTGCGGAGGGGTTGGTAAATATATATATATATATCTCCAAAATAATCCAACATTTTTTGTTTTTGTTTTTAAGCTGGAAGATCATGTTTTACGATTACGGGAACAGTTGGACCGTGAAAGGAAGGAAAGGAATTTTCATCAATTGGAACGTGATCGTGTGCACACGTTTTGGGACATCACGCAACAGAAACTCATTGAGCTGCAGGCGCATCTTCGAAACAAGGATCGAGAAATGGAAGAAGCTGAAGAAAGGCACCAGATTGAAATCAAGGTTTGTTCTTACGATTAGTGTATTCTTTGTCGGTTACTCATGACCCCCCCCCTCTTTTATCCACTATACATGGGTTGGGCAGGCATTTAAAGAAAAAAAGAAAAAAAAAGGGGGTTTAAACTACAAATGTCAGATGAAGGGTTTCACCCCCTATCGGGTTATTGGGTAATTCCATATCAAATCATCCACAAAAAATTAAAATTGTCACCCCCCCCCTTCAATTTTTCTGATTTTTTTGCCCAGGTGTGGACTATGTTAAAGTTAGGTAATTTATGAGGAAGACCGTCCCGGTCTCCTGCCTCAAAACTTGCTAACGGTGAGTGGTGAAAAACCAACCCCAGCTACGATTGAAGTCCGTAGCTGAAGCAATAGATAGAAATGAAGACGACTAGATAGATAGATAGTTTTTTTTTTATTTTATTAAAATATAAAAAAATATCTAAATACTCAGATTTTCTTTTATTCATGTTTGTTTAATGTCTTGTTTTTAGTTTGAATAAACAAGAATATCTAAATATTTTTTTTTTTTTACTTGTAATTGATTGTTGGAAATAAATATATTAAAATAAAATGAAAATACCGAAAAAAATAAACGTTTTGGATTTTTTTATATGTAAGTGAATGTCGAAAAAACCAAAAAAAAAACAAAACGCCCCAAGTTGGTTGTTTACTTTCAAGTGACACGGCCTCGGCTACGGACTTCAATCGTAGCTGGGTTGATTTTTCAGCAATCACCGGTAGCAAGTTTTGAGGCAGGAGACCGGGACAGTCTTCCTCATAAATTACCTAAAGTTAGACAATCCCCAAAATTTGAGCTTCCAATTCCAAAAATTGGCCAAGTTATGTCGATTTTTAGCTCTTCAAATCTGGGGTTGGTGCGTGAAAAATGACTTTTTGTAATCTATTTTTTTCTGTAAAATTAGTTCTAGAGCTTCCCTACTACTAAAAATTGGTTTATAAAAGCTTTTTTTTTGTATGTATGTATTATATCTCACTCGATTGACTTACACTTGTCCTTTTTTTGTTTCTTGTGTAGGTGTACAAACAAAAAGTGAAACATTTGATGTATGAGCACCAGAACAACATTGCCCAGCTGAAGGCCGAGGGAACGGTGGCATTAAAATTGGCCCAAGATGGCAACCGAAGCAGTGAGATGGATCTGCGTAAAGATAAACGGAATCTCAAAGTGGAACTGAAAGAAATGGAACTGTCACATGAAGATATGATCAAAACTCTCAAAAAGGTATGTACAGCTTTCTCTCTCTCTCTCTCTTTCTATATATATATATATATATATAAAAGATATAAAAACACCACAAAATGCTGTTAAAGTGAGAACATTTTATAACTTAGCTGATATTGAACAATATTTCGATTTTATAAAAATCGTCATCAGAGCTTGTTTATAATCCGTGTTGTTATGAGCGGAAACGAAAGTCATATGAGTTCAAAACAAAAACCTTGACATTGCAAAAAAGAAAGAAGTTATACAATAACTTCGAATGTGAGCCCTTCCGCCGCATTTTTCTCGGTCATCAGAATATGTATATCTTATTGTAACAGTTTTTAAAAAAAAGATATAATGACAAGATTTGACACTAGACGAATTCTCTTATTCAAAACGGGATGAGTATTAGCCTGTTGACGTTTAGTTTTCAACAGATTTATAGAAAAAGAATTTTTATTTTTGTAATTAATATTGTAAATTTTCTTTTTTTTTTTTCTTATATATAAAGTAAAAAAGTATATGTATACTAGCAAAAGTACCCGGTCCATGACTGGACTATAAAAAATTAGTAACACCACAGGGGAGTGAAAAAGAGAAAATGAGAGTAAGAGAGAGATTTATCAAATTTTTAAAAAAGAGAGGAAAATGATTAATCAAATTTAAAAAATCACTGATTTGTATAGTACAATGTTTGTTTATTTTAGGAAATATTTTTCTTTTTGTTTACATTTAGAATATCATTTTTTAAAATGTATTCCTAAATTTGAGTGTTTTGAAACATTTTTTTTCAAAAAACCTTTATGTATGACAGACCTAAATAAATAAGGAAGTTTAATACCTAGCCCCTTTAAATTGTTACTTTTTTAGGGGTAAAAAAGAAAATAAACTAAACAAATTTATTTCTATCACTTTAATGCAACAAGCAATTAAAAATTGAAATTATATGTTTTTTCATAATTTCAATTTTTAATTGCTTGTTGCATTAAAGTGATAAAAATAAATTTGTTTAGTTTATTTTCTTTTTTACCCCTAAAAAAGTAACAATTTAAAGGGGCTAGGTATTAAACTTCCTTATTTATTTAGGTCTGTTGGCTGGGACTGTATAATACGCTGAATGCACCTCTGTTGAGGAGTAAGACCTCCTTTCAATTAGATGGTGCCGTCAAGCTCTAGAGCCTATATGATTATACTGACCATATTGCTCTTCTGGCAAACTACCATCCCTTTTTATCATAGATGTGCTAAAAGACAGTTGCTGAGGGTCTTAGTGTCTTGGGTATGACGTTAAACCGCCTCTAGTGGTGAGGTGCCCATTCTGGAGTTTTTGTAAGTGTGGATTACTCCTGTATTGCTATTACTCCCAGGTCCACTTTGACCCGGAGAGGTAGTACCTGTTAGAGTTCCATCTATGGGGTAAATAAATAAAAAATGAGTTAAAAAAACAATAATAATGAATAAAACAAACAGGACTTCAGCATTAAATCCTGGAGTGTAACTTGTGTGTGATATTTTAAGTGAAAAGAGGGTGGAGTGTCCTCAGTCCACTGTCTTGGCAGTATGGTAGCTGTTCCAGTGGCAGGGAAAAGGCCTAGATGACTGGACTGCCAAACTGCTGCAGGGTACTATCCCAGGTAATATTGAGAGTCACTTGACAAAAGGCAAGCCTCCTCGGGGTCCCAGCGCTTGCTCCCTAGCCCCAAGTTGTATTGGAGAGTTATGTGAGTAGTAAGTAGCCCAATCTTATTACTATCAGTGTGGTTAGCTGTTGGCTCCCCTGGGGATCATCCGCCCTTTGACAGCTCTTGTTTTTAGTGATGCTGGGTGTCCACACCACCACCTCACCAGACAAGCCAAGGTGGGCCTGATGAGGGTATCAGTTTAGTCGCCAACAACTCCCATCAAGCACACCCATGGGACAGGTAGTACTAGTTTACATGGTACTAGTAGCAAGTAAGAAAGAAGACCTGTCTTTTCCTGACTTGACTCTTCATGTAAACAAGTGGTAAATATACATTATCCAAAACAGCATACTCATCTTCAAAATTCACATAATGCCACTTGATTTTAAAGATTTTTTTTGAAAGGTGGGGTTACTTAGTAAAACAAGTATTTTCCTTTTATATTATTTAAAAATCCTATTCTCCATAGAAATAGATATTTAAAAAATAATCTAGCTACCCGACATTGCCTAGGTTCAAGGGGGGGGGGGCAAAAGTTAGTCTCGCAGATCAATTATTACTGAATCCTGAGTTGGATCCTCGCAGGATGCCCCATTAAAATCCCTACGTAAAAAAAGACCTTGCATTGATTCAGCCTGCTGAGACGTCAGAAAAATAAAGTGTACAGACACTCAAGTTTTCTTTCTTTTATTTATATACTAGAAGCGGCTACCCGGCATCGACTTGGTAGAGGAGGGGGGTAAAAAAGTTAGTCTCACAGATCCATTATTAGTGAATCATGAGTTGGATCCTCACAGGATGCCCCATTAAAATCTACATGTATAAAAGACCTTGTATCAGGAACAAAAAGGTACACAGACACTCTGAAAAGAAAAATCAGTGTCTAACGTTTAAAATATCAAATGCAAAAAAAAAAAAATCCATGCTGTTACTAAATTAAATTTTTAAATTTCATTTTTTAATTATCTTTACGAATATAAATCAAATCTTCATTATTTTGGCTCAAAAAGCAAGATCTGGTGATAGTGAATGTGTATATACATTTACTTTGTTGTTAATTGTTTTATTTTTGTTGTTTCATACGGACATACATACACACAACTGCCCTTTATATATGTATAGATTACATTCGGACATACATACACACAACTGACCTTTATATATGTATAGATTACATTCGGACATACATACACACAACTGACCTTTATATATGTATAGATTACATTCGTACATACATATACACAATTACCCTTTATATATGTATAGATTACATTCGTACATACATATACACACAACTGCCCTTTATATATGTATAGATTACATTCGGACATACATACACACAACTGCCCTTTATATATGTATAGATTACATTCGGACATACATACACACAACTGACCTTTATATATGTATAGATTACATTCGTACATACATATACACACAACTGCCCTTTATATATGTATAGATTACATTCGAACATACATACACACAACTGCCCTTTATATATGTATAGATTACATTCGGACATACATACACACAACTGCCCTTTATATATGTATAGATTACATTCGGACATACATACACACAACTGACCTTTATATATGTATAGATTACATCCGGACATACATACATACAACTGCCCTTTATATATGTATAGATTACATTCAGACATACATACACACAACTGCCCTTTATATATGTATAGTGACCTTTATATATGTATAGATTACATTCGGACATACATTTTATATATGTATAGATTACCTTCGGACATACATACACACAACTGCCCTTTATATATGTATAGATTACCTCCGGACATACATACACACAACTGCCCTTTATATATGTATAGATTACATTCGGACATACATACACACAGCTGCCCTTTATATATGTATAGATTACATTTGGACATACATACACACAACTGCCCTTTATATATGTATAGATTACATTCGGACATACATACACACAACTGCCCTTTGTATATGTATAGATTACATTCAGACATACATACACACAAACTGCCCTTTATATATGTATAGATTACATTCGGACATATATACACACAACTGCCCTTTATATATGTATAGATTACATTCAGACATACATACACACAACTGCCCTTTATATATGTATAGATTACATTCGGACATACACACAACTGACCTTTATATATGTATAGATTACATTTGGACATACATACACACAACTGCCCTTTATATATGTATAGATTACATTCAGACATACATACACACAACTGCCCTTTATATATGTATAGATTACACTCGGACATACATACACACAACTGGCCTTTATATATGTTTATATTTCCTCCTTTTCTTTTTAGAAAAATGATGAAGACATTACAAATTTACAAGGTGAATTTGAACGCAAGGCCAAAGAGATTGAGGCTAAATATGAGAAGAAAATGAAAAGCCTTCGAGATGAACTTGAACTGAAACGTAAAATTGAAATCCATGAAATTGAAGAGAGAAAGAATGGCCAAATCAACACATTGATGAAGAATCATGAGAAAGCGTTTAGTGATATTAAGAATTATTACAATGATATAACCCTCAATAATTTGGCTTTGATAAACACGCTCAAGGTTTGTAAAAAAAATTTTATATACAATTTATATGGCATTTTTCTTTTGGATGAGACCTGACATGTGTCGAAGTGGGAGAGAGGATGAGTGAGAGGTGAGAATGTTCAGTGAGTCTGGTATGATGGGTTGACAGAGTGAGACATGGGCTCTTGGTCTCAGCAGTTGTGACTTGGTGGAAAATAAAGATCTCACAAGAAAAAGAAGTGGCCTTGTAAAAAAATGTTATATATAATTTATATGGCATTTTTTTATTGGATAAGACCTGACATGTGTCGAAGTGGGAGAGATGAAGAGTGAGAGGTGAGAATGTTCAGTGAGTCTGGTATGATGTGTTGACAGAGTGAGACATGGGCTCTTGCTCTAGGCAGTTGTGACTTGGTGGAAAATAAAAATCTCACAAGAAAAAGAAGTGGCCTTGTAAAAAGATTTATATATAATTTATATGGCATTTTTCTATTGGATGAGACCTGACATGTGTTGAAGTGGAGAGAGGAAGAGTGAGAGGTGAGAATGTTCAGTGAGTCTGGTATGATGTGTTGACAGAGTGAGACATGGGCTCTTGCTCTCGGCAGTTGTGACTTGGTGGAAAATAAAAATCTCACAAGAAAAAGAAGTGGCCTTGTGTTATTACTGAAACTTTAAATGGCACAAGGCAAGATGTCCCTCAGCATTTCAAGTTTCCAGGCTCCAAACATCCAAGAATTGTCAGCAACTCCAGCATCAGCATCAGCCCCAGCAACCAAATTCAAACCTCTCCATGTCACACAGAAGATGAGATAAGTCCACAATTCATTTTGAGTGCCCATTAAGAATGAATAAAACAAAAACATCTTCAGCATAAAATAACCCAACAAGGGTTGACCTGCTGTAAAATCCAACCAACCAATCAACATTCCATGGGTACCTTCTCCCCTTATCTATGGGTGATACTGTATGTTAATTTTATTATACAGTTCTTTTTACCTCTTCATTTTCGTTACCGTCAGACATTGCTGATTATTTACAGTTTACTTAATGATTGATGCATAGATTTTCTTTTTCTATTTTTCTTTTCTTTTTTTTTTTACAGGAACAAGTTGATGATATGAAGAAGAAGGAAGAGCGACTAGAAAAGCAAATGGCCGACCTGACTACTGAAAATAAGCGGTTGACAGAACCACTCCAACACGCCAGAGAAGAAGTCGAGGAACTGCGGAAATCTTTGGCAAATTATGAAAAGGATAAACAGTGCCTAAAAGTAATTAGAACAATTTCATTTCTTCTGGGAAAACCACTCGCCCATGACTGTTTTATCATTAAACAATTTTATAAGTATTATAATTATGTATCATGACAAAGTCAGGACAGTGTTAACCCTTTTGGTGCTGAAAGCAACTTGTAACCATAGGGGTTGGGGTTAGGCCCAAATTTATTCAATTCATGAGAGCAAGATGCACCTTTAGTCCACATTACTTAAAAATTTTAGATCTTGTGCAATGTACAGCCAAAAAGTGCCTCTTTTTGTTTTTAGAAGTAAGTAAAGTTGGTATAGAAAGGGTGTCTATCCCCTTTTCACTAGCACTGTCCCCATTATTGTTTATGTATTATAAGTAAGTAAAGTCGTCGGGGCGGCCTAAAGTCGGTATCAGCCAGTCAGCGAGGGAGTCTATCCCTTTTTCAATAGTGCTAGACCAAGGAGAATGTTTTGGCGTCTGAGGTGGAGCGCCACACCTACCATCAGCTCCTTACTTTACCGCACAGATCCCTGTGCTACTCATACACTGAGTTGGCGAGGACCGGTATTGAACTAGGAACCTTGTGGTTTCTAGCCGAACGCTCTACCGACTGAGCTAAACCGGCCCTTCCTTCTGGATTCCCACCTCTGAAATTGTTTCTTACCCCATGGTCCTTTAAGTCTTCTACCCTGGAAGGAAAATTAGTTGTATTTACCGTGCATCCTACTTATGCCGGTCAGACACAAGGTCCAATTAATGTGGGGCAACCCACAAACCGAAGCTCATGGAATGGCAGGCAAAAGAAATGCGTGGATCCCCTTGGCATTTCCCCTTAAGATCATGTATAGAGCCCAGTCCTTGTCCTGTGTGTGTTCATCACAGGGGCCGTCATTTGTGGTATCATGTGTGTTCACACACGGTGCCAGTGGCCTTGTCTGTTGACTCTCTGCTGATGAGTCCTTATTTAACACAGGGTAGAAAATGGTTCTATCCTAAAATGACTTAACTAGCCCAACCGTGCTGACGCATGTGGTCACTAGTTTAAGCGTGCTGATGCACGTCTCTACAGTCCGAAACCCCAGTCCAAAGTAACATGGTGGAATTCCCATATCCGGGTTCCCGTCAGTCCCTTACTGATCAAAGGGGAGCAACTCTTTAGCAACTCGTTAGGTTCAATTAACAGTTTCATTAAAATTTGTTAAATTTTTTCAGGTTTTTTTTTCTTTTTTTTTTCTGTCTAATATTGTATGTAATTGTTGTAGAGTAGCTAGCACCCCTTCACCACTCTACCAGATGGACTGGCTCATAGTCTTAAATAGTCGACAATTAAAGACTTCAACAGTGATTAATAAGTTGATTAATATTCAAACTGCATTTGGCTATACTGCATTTGACCCTCCTTTATTTCTTGCAAGTTGTCTTGTTAATTGTTTTGTAACTTATTGTTCTGTGTTTTTGTATGTATCTGTTAGCACCGGATACTGGTGCTGAATGAATATATTAAGCACTCAATTCTTCTGGGTATCATTTCACCTCAACGATACAACAGTAATGAAAGGTGAGAGAATATACCAGTTAAAACATCTTATGAACTTTGAAAACAAGAAGGAATTCAAATATCGGAATATTACTTTTGTATGAATAGCTCTATTCAGACTATAAGGAATAATATACAGGTACACAACTCAAAGTAACAAGGGAAAAACACACGTAACAATTTTATTAACATGTAAAACACAACTAGACACAACAATATAACAAATACTTGAAGGCAATACTTACAGTTATTTATCTCCCTTGCTGAGAGGGTGCTCTAGTGGTGTAGTCGGCTATGCTCCCTCACTGACGGGTTTTCTTCAGTCACAGTTGACTAAGTGGGGAGAGCCCGATTCTACAAGGCTTACTTCTCAGGGCCGAAACTGCTTAAGAGAAAGTTCTTACCATCTGACAAGGAGGTTAATTCTCCCTACTTCCTGTCCCCTGGGCACAGGAGTGTTCTAGCCCCTACACTTTGAATGTTTATGGACCCTTCCCAAAATCATGGACAATTCCAAAGTTAATTTAAGCTCAACAAATTAATGTTTAAAGATTGAAAAAATAAAATAGAATCTAAGGGACAGTTTAGCTCAGTTGGTAGAGCGTCCACCTAGGAACCACAAGGTTCTGGGTTCAATACCGGCCCTCACCAACTCAGCGTATGAGTAGCACAGGGATCTGTGCGGTAAAGTGAGGATTTGATGGTAGGTGTGGCACCCCACCTCAGACGCCAAAGCAATCTCCTTGGTCTAGCCCTAGTGAAAAGAAGATAGACTCCCTAGCTGTCTGGCTTATACTGACTTTAGGCCAACCTGATGACTTTTATATATTTTTTAAAAAATGTTAAAAATAATTTTAATCTTGTATAATATTAAATTAATAAATAAATAAAATAATGAAATTTATTGTGTAAAGTGCTCAGGTGCACTACAACTCATCAAAGTCTCATGTCAAGTACACAGAATGATGTATTAGTGTCAGGAACATAAAAAGTTTACAGTAGTAATATGCATGTATGTGTGCGCGTATGTATGTGGAGAGTGGCATCAGGTATAGTGTCGGCGGACTACAGGAAGCATGGAGGCTTTGAAAGACTCAGTGCTTCGGCAGCCTACAACAGACGCGGGCAGTATTGATATTTCTGTTTATTTCATTTGAACATTTCAAACATTAATTAATACAAAGTGATTTGGCTCCCTATGAGCCTGTTATTTGTCACCAAAATAAATAATTTCAAAAATGAATTTCAAAAGAAAGTAAATGAATTTTAATATTTAAATCTTTATCTAAATGAAGAAGTCGTTCTAAAAACTTTCGTACATTAAAATGTCTCATTAGAAAAGATGAAATAAAATTATATCATATTTACTATTTATTGTAAATAACTTTCAAGTAAATCAAAAATCAAATCAAATGTTTTTTTTTTTTTCTATAATGATTTTTTCTTCATATTCTGATTGAAATTAAAAAATAAAATAAAAATGTAAAGGGAGATAATTCTACCTTGTATTCAAAAATGACTATTTATCTCTGTCTCTCTGTCTATATATATATAGAGGAGTGGAACAGTTGTATACATGTCTTATCTATATTATAATTCTGATTGAAGCTATGAAAAAATAATTGAAGGGAGGTAATTCTATCTTGTTACATACAAAAATGACTTGATGGTTTGGTTTATTGATTTTAATGGCATATCAACCCATCTCAGGTTGTGTCATGCCTAACAGTTAGGAAGTAATACATATGTATTTATATTTATACTTTTTAGTAATTGGTTTTAACAATGTGTTAGCATTATTGAGGATTATGTTGTATGGTATTGATTTGTTTTGTGTCTATATTCTATGGTATAATTTTATTTCCCTAAAAAAGGACAGAATATCCTTCATGTTGAAATTTTCAAATAGATCTTTCATATTGTTTGCTTTAAAATAATGGTTTTGGTGTGAGCAAAACACCTGCATTCCATGAATAAGTGTTTAACTGTCAGAAGTGTTTAACATGTTTCACATTGTGATTGTTGTTCTTGTTTGAGTATATAGGAGTGCGTTAAGTCTTGTATGACCAATGCGTAATTGGGACACAATGACTTGTCACTGTTTCTATTTCTATATATCTATTATTGTAATATTGTAAAAATTGAAAAAACACAAGTTTCATTAATGAATGATGTTTATTAAGCCTATGCTGCAGTGTTTCAGTCTGTTTTGATAGACCTTCATCAGGGCTTTAGTTGGTTTAAGGAAAAAATAGATTATCAATGAAAACAAAAGTCTGTGAGCCTCTGTTTTTGGTGTGAGGCTGCTTTTGTTGATCTTCAAATGTGAAGCAGCCACACACCAAAATCAGAGGCTCGCAGACTTTTGTTTTCATTGATAATTATTTTTTCCTTAAACCAACTAAAGCCCTGATGAAGGTCTATCAAAACAGACCGAAACACTGCAGCATAATCTTAATAAACATCATCATTAATGAAACTTGTGTTTTTTCAGTTTTTACAATATTACATATTGTCAGATTTACTTCCACTTTTTCTTCATATCTATTATTATACTAAAGCTGAGTGAATCAATGATTGTTTGTTAAAGGCTTTTTTTCCTAATTAATTTAATGACACAAAATTCATATCAAAATATTCTTTAGTTCTAGGATTGAGTTATGTTTGAAAACAACCCATTTCAATTGGTTCTAATTTGTCATAATTTGCAATTAAGTCAAACACTGACCCGTCTCTTACTTCACATTCCGCCTGTCACTTTCCCCTCTCTATATATATATCTTGATTACCTCCTTGTTATATATGTTAGTTCTCTGTGAGTGTAAAGAGAGTGATTTAGAGAGTGTGAAATATATTTGTATGTTAATTTTCATAAGCAGCTAGCCTGTAGCTTGAATTAGGTCAAACATTCCCTTTTTTTAAATCTTACAAAAGGATTTTAATGTTTTTTGGTTTTTTAAAATTCTTCAGATATATTTATTTATTTTTCTAAATTTAATTTGCTTTGCAAACTCACTTTTTCCTAATCCCAATTATCTACCCAGAGTTCAATGGGTGACACAACTGGTCACATTTTGTCTAGTATATATATATATATATATATATATATATATATATATATATAAAGAGAGAGAGAGGGAAGAATAGATGGACACATATCTTATCTATATCATAATTTTGTTTTCCATTCATTTGTTCACACTTTAAACTCATCCACATCCAGCCCCCTTGATCAAGTGATTCGCCTAGCCCTTGGCTTCACAAGAAAGATGGTTGGAAATATTTAACAACAGTAAATAAACTGATATAATGAATATGTAAATACGTTGGTACCCCCTCACTATAATCTGATTGGACAGGGTCATGTATAAATAGTCGACACTGTGTTGGTCCTATACCTAATGCCTACAAGCTAAACTTACTCGCTAGATGACACCACGACTGCTTGGCAGACGGATTGCTATTCGACGTACCAATTACTACTGCGATAATATACCAAATACCAACTTCAGAATATATCCCTTAACCTGGATATATCATAAACATACAAAAAAAAACAGTTTGTTAAACAGATTATGTTTTTAAACTCAAAGATAGAGATATTGTTCAATTAAAGAAAAAAAAAAAGAAGAAAAAAAGATATTGTTTTATCTTAAATATGGCCAAAACTTCCAAATGTTCTCTTTGTAGATGACCAAAGCTCGTCTGAAGGTGACCACAGAAGAACTAAAAGCTCTTCAATGGGAACACGAGGTACTTGAGCAACGTTTTGAGAAGGTACGTTATCTTTAGCTTTTTTTGATATTATTGAATATTTTTTTATCTTGTCCACAATGTCTGATTCAATTATTCAAACTCTAATCTTTATAGAAAAAATTAAAAATCGTATGAGTAAAATATATTTTGTTTGGATTTCATAAAATTAAAATAAATAATTCCCCTAATATATTTTAGGGAAAAACTATTTTAAATATAAATTCATCTAAAGGTGAATAAGTATAAAAAAAATTAAAAATCGTATGAGTAAAATATATTTTGTTTGGATTTCATAAAATTAAATAAATCGAATATTTCCCTTAATATATCTTAGGGAAAAACTATTTTAAATATAAATTCATCTAAAGGTGTATAAGTATCAATAAAATTAAAAATCGTATGAGTAAAATATATTTGTTTGGATTTCATAAAATTAAATAAATCAAATATTTCCCCTAATATATTTTAGGGAAAAACTATTCTAAATATAAATTCATCTAAAGGTGTATAAGTATCAATAAAATTAAAAATCGTATGAGTAAAATATATTTTGTTTGGATTTCATAAAATTAAATAAATCAAATATTTCCCCTAATATATTTTAGGGAAAAACTATTTTAAATATAAATTCATCTAAAGGTGAATAAGTATCGTAATTTTTGTGAAAATTTAACTCTTAATTGATTATTATTATTATCATCATTATTATTATTATGCAGGTGATCCTAAAATAAATAAGGAAAATATTATGAATGTCAAAAATGTATTTTTTTTTTGTCTTTCTAAGATTCAGGAGGAACGAGACGAACTTTACAGTCAATTTGTCAAGTCAATCCATGAAGTTCAACAGAAAAGCAGCTTCAAGAATCTTCTTCTGGAAAAGAAAATGGCCACCCTGGGGGATCTGCTTGAGCAAAAAGAAGGCCAACTCAATGAAATCCTATCCTGCTCAAACCTCGATCCCTCCGCCCTCAGCATGATCACTCGGAAACTTGAGGTCAGTATGTCCGCCGCGGATCGCATCCAATCCATGACCAATCCCAATACTCCAGTAAATCGCCAAGGACCGTACTCATAAACTTTCGTAACTGCAAGAAAAAAAATAAAAACAAACCAAATAACGATTTGATTTGCACTTGAAAAGTGAAGTGAATAATCTACCGAGTGAAAGGATGAAAGAAATCTGATAAACATTCTTTTAGCTAATCAATCTGCCCTATCATGGTATAATGGTTAACAAGATAGTCTCGCAGATCCATTATTACTAAATAGCAAGTTCGATCCTTGCTGGATGCCACGTAAAATAATTCCCACATTAAAAAGACCTTGTGTTAATCCTGCTTGGTGGGAGGTCAGGAAAATAAAAAAAGGCATCCCATCTCAGTGTAATGGTTAACAAGCTAGTCTTGCAGATCCATTATTACTGAATAGCAAGTTCAATCCTTGCTGGATGCTCCATACCTGCAACCTTGTGTCACATCCTATCCGTGGCAAACAGGTTGAGTAAATACCTACACCCAACCAACCTATCTTACTCTTGTTTGGATGGAAGGGCATCTCATCATGGTGTAATGGTTAAGAAGCTAGTCTCACAGATCCATTATTACTGAATAGTGAGTTAGAGCCTTAGTGGATACTCCATGAAAAATCCCCACATAAAAAAACCACCTTGTGTTAAACCAGTCTGGTGGGAAGTCAGGAAAATGATTGTTTTTTTTTTCTTTCTTGTAGCTTATCTATATGTGATTAACAAATAAGAAATATGGTTGATATTGTTTTAAGTTGGATTTAGATAAATATGAAAATACTAAAACAATGTTGCACACTTTTCTCATTGGTCAATCGTACAGTGATTACAATTAATTATCTTAAGTCGTTTTCATTTGAGCAAATGAAAGATATTTACAAATTATAGATTGGGAGTAATAGGGAAATAAATCCAACAGTATATAGAAAATATAAAGACACAAACGATTCCAAAAAGATAAATTTATTCTTGATGGTTAAGTCGATGTTATAACGTTTTGGTTTTAGCAAACCTTCATCAGAACTTGAGATGGAAAGAATGTTGGAGGTGCATGGTGTAATGGTTACAGTCATAAAAAATGGACTCGTCGACCCGAGTTCAAATCCTGGACAAAGCTACAGTTCATATAGTGCTAATACCCTTGGGAAAGGTATGAATCCAACTATTCTCCCCCCAGCTATGGGTAAATAGTAGGGCAGACTGGACTCTTTAACCTTGGTTAGGCAACCAGTCGAGGAGAAGGAAAACTCTGAATTCAAACCTGTTAAACTCCGCTTGGGGTGGTCACTACTAGAATAGGCTCAGTCCTAATTAGTCATCTATTTCACTAATTTAATTTAATAATAAATATGACAGTATATAGAAAATATAAAAACACAAAGTATTCCAAAAAGATTAATTTAATCTTGATGGTGGGTCGATGTTATAACGTTTCAGTTTTAGCAAGCCTTCATCAGGACTTGAGATGAAAGAATGTTGTTTCCAACTCAAGTCCCGATGAAGGTTTACTAAAACTGAAACGTTGCAACTTGGACTTCAAGAATAAATTCATCTTTTTGGAATACTTTGTGTTTTTCTATTTTCTATACAAATTGTAGATTGTAAATAATCCAAGTTAAAAACATTCACAAAGACAAAGTGCTTCATGCAATTTTCTGACCCTTACCAAAAAACGTGCCAGCACCTTTTTAACAGATCCAATTTACCTTTAACCAAACTCCAGCCATATGACTGGTGGCAGGAGCAAACATAAAATCACAGCTAAGGGGAAGCAGGTTCAACTTGTGAAGTGTTATTTTAGGATCATTCTTGGCCCTTAGTGTGAATTCTTCCAAGCTTTAGCCGTGTCAGTGCTACTGGATGGCTGCACCATTGGGAGTCTAACAAAACTCTAACTATAACACCATGCACCTATATATGTATTTATATATGTGTATACATATATGTATATATATAAATGTATATATGTTTGTATGTGTATGTATATATGTTTATGTATTTATATATATATGTTTGTATGTGTATATGTTTATATATATGCACATATATGTGCATTACATATGTATATATATATATGTGTGTGTGCATGTGTATTTATATGTATGTATATATATATATGTGTGTGTGTGTATGTGTATTCAAATATATGTATGTATATATATATATATATGTATATATATATATATGTAGGTATATATATATATATATGTATGCATATGAATATATATATATATGTACGTATATGCATATATATATGTATGTATATATATATATATGTATGCATATATATGTGTATGTATATGTATATATATATATATGTATGTATATGTTTGTGTGTATGTATACATATATATGTGTATGTATATATATGTATGTATGTATATGTTTGTGTGTATGTATACATATGTGTGTGTATGTATATATATGTATGTATGTATGTATACATATATGTGTGTGTGTATATATATATGCATATATATTTATATATATATAATATGTGCGTGTACGTATATATGTGTACATATATATGTGTTTGCATATATATATATATATATATATATATATAGCAACTATGCATTATGCAACTTAAGCAAGTATTTCATATAATTGCTTTCATTACATCAATGAAATTAAGTCTCCTTTTATTTTATAAATATCATTTCTATGATGAAACAAATTCACATGTCTGTTGTGAATATGCCTGATTCTATTTCCAAGGAAATTTCTTTTATTTTTGATTATCCTCAAATAATTGTAAACTTTATCATTCCAGACATTTGATATGGAACTTCAGACCTTTGGCCACTGGTCTAACTGCTGAGCCAACACTGAAATCTGTATCAAAATTTACTAAATCAAATCTTATTATAACACAAGCATTTAAGTTTTAATACGATTAGATATTATATTGAATAAATAAAACTAATGAAATTCAATATGAACACAAAAAAGATTACATTTTAATTATCTTTTAATTGGTTTCTGGTTGGCATCCGTCCGTCTACTGAAGACAATGGCGTAGTGTCCACTTTTTTTTCTCTCTTATTATTATTTATCTGCAACTGTGTGAGTGGCTGATCAGACCAATTTTTGAATGGCAATCTCTGGTGCAGTGACCGCAAACAAACAGTGATGCTTGCTGGAGTTGCTGTTGTCTCTCCTTCCATTTGGCTCTCTTTTCTGCGGCGGCTACTTTCCTCTCTTTTTCACTCCTTCTCATTCCTTGAGGAGTCGCCAGGTTGCACAGTCTTTTGCACAAGTCTCCCATGTGTTGGTGTCGATGTGGCATGTCTTCATGTCCCTCTTGCAGACATCTTTAAAACACAGGCGTGGTCTCCCTACTGGTCAGGTGCCCTCCACTAATTCGCCATACAGTAGGTCTTTGGGGATGCGGCCTTTGTCCATCCTCCTGACGTGACCGAGCCAATGCAGGCGTCTCTCGCAGACAATGGTGGACATGCTGTTCATGTTTGCTTGTTCCAGCACATCTGGTTTCTATATGAAAATAATTCATAGGATTGATTTTGATATGTTTGAATATAAAACAATAATACAGAAATCAATAAAACTAAGTAATTATTTATTAAACCCGGTTTTGTTAAAACCAGTATGCATATTAACCACACCATCTATTAAATAAACCTCTATTTATTAGGGATATGCACTAATAACACAACCTCCGGGGCAGGGGTCCAGTGGACTATTAGTGATAATTAACAGTGTTGATCCCAGGGGGCAATCCCCCCCAGGCAATACCTGCCTCCTTGATTTAAACGGACAGGGCTGTGTTAATTGCCCAGTGCCTGAGGCACCCCCCCCCCGCTTGAGGGGGAATGCCAATTGGATCAACGCATTTTTTGTAAAAACAATGACATCTTTTTAAAGACATTTTGTTTGCCTTTAGATTGATTCCATTTTTTGTTTTTAAGGGGAGGTTACTCTCATTTATGTAGCTAATGTTCAGATTACCGTATTTTTATCTACAAACCTTTGTAAAAACTTTCTATTTCTATTTCTTTCTATAAGACTTTTGCTAACAGAAATGTTCACTCTTCTACTTCATGTCTGACGTGTCTTTTTAGCAAACTGACAGAAGTGAGACGTTTCCTTTCCTCTTGGATAAACAAACTTCTTGGGCAGCAGACGAAGTGTAAAAACACACAACATGGCAGATGCTTTTCTCTCTCTCTCTTTTACTTTCTCTTTCACATTATCTTTTTCTTTCTTTCTTTCTTTTTTGTCTGTCATCTTTTTGTATATCATACACACGCATCATTTCTTCATTTTTTCATCTCATTCTTAACTCTTGAAACATCTTTGACTATCAGATCTGTGTTCCTTGTATCAGCCACGTATCAGCATTTCTATCGGTCAGATACCTACATCTCTATTGTATATATAAATTTGAATGCAGATTTTTCCATCATTTGGAAAGAATCTTATATTCAATTCTGTCTATGAGCTTTTTTAAATGATTTTTCTTCTAGATAACAAAGTATCCATCTATCTATCTAGTAGATATATCTACACCTGCCCCCTTAATTTAAAGGGGCAGGGCTGGGTTTATTGCCCAGTGCCTGAGGCGCCCCCTTGAGGAGGAATGCCGACACGATAAATGCATTTTTGTACTTCCCACTCATGAGCTTTGGCTTGTGGGTGGGCCCACATAAAAATGTCCTTGTGTCATGCCTTCATAAGTGGGATGAGAGGCAAATACATCTATCTATCTATCTATATATATATTATAATATATTAATATTTTGAAGGCCAATACAATGCATATGAAAAATAAAAACAAAAAGATGTCATTTTTTTTATTGACAAAAATAACATCTTTTTCTTTTTGTTTTTATTTTTGTTTTTATTTTTCATACGCATTGTATTGGCCTTCAAAATATTAATGTATTATAACATACTTAACAATGCTTCAAGTAAATTACAAATTGCTTTTATATATATATATATATATATATATATATATATATACTTTCAATAAGAAAGAAAACACTTAACAAACCATCATTTGGCTATGAAAAGTTTATTTTGAAACATTACTCAATAAATGAGCCCAGTTTCATCAGACAGCCATTTCACAGTATTATGTAGTTGGCTTTCTGATGAAACTGAACTCATTTATTAAATTACCGGCTGAAATAAATTTATAATAACCAAATGACGGTTTGGTAAGTTTTTCTTTCTTCTTTGAAAGTATAAATATTGCTCTGTATATAATTAATTTATTAATTATCCCTCATTGAGCTCTCTTAGGGATTTGAAATAATCGTTGTATGAATCTATAGGTGTGCATCTGCATAGGCATGCATTGTGGGTATATGGAAGATATAGATGATCCCAAATAGAATCATCACAAATTTACCAGTTGATTGGATAAGTTAAGTTAGTGTGGACATGGAGTTTTTAGACTGCATAGGCGAGAAACTATCAGTAACCAGGTGCCATTGACACCATGTACACGCTACAATAACTTAGATATAAATGATCTATCCATGTTTACTTATAAATGTAGCACCCATATTATCTATAATATATATATATATATATATATATATATATATATATATATGTTGATAGTGTGTAAACTTTGTTCTTGTGAACGTTGTTTTGTTGGTATTATGAAGCATGGAAATGAACAAGTGAACAAAAACACAGAACAAAAAACAGACTTTCAATATCCAGCTATTGTTCTGTCCCTGGTTCGATTTATTCTAATATTTCAGGGAATCCTTCACCCTTTTTCAGTATATATATATATATATATATGAAACATGGAAACAAGAAAAGTTTGCATAAAAAAGTGCTCAATGCTATTATATCAGAGTTGGTATCAAACCTCAAAAATATCTTATGAACCCTAGAAGTTCATTACTTGAATTTTCATGTGGTTTGCACTTTTGGGAAATCTTTATATATATATATATATATATATATATATATTTATATAAAATCAGAGATTAATTATTATGGATTTAATATTCCGAAACTGCAGTTATGGAATATTAACTCCTGTAATATTTAATATCTGATTTTAAATCTGCTCTGCTATTGAGTACCTTCCTATGCTAATACTTTTCACATTGATTCTCCATTATATATATATATATATATATATATATATCATTGAAAGAAAGGAAAAACTAAAAAAAACATAATTCTGTAATAAATTTATTTCGACTAAAACTTAAGGGGCTTTTAGAAATTTAAATAAATTTCTAAATTTCCCAAAGGAAATTTAGCCTCATCAGACAGGATACTACAAAAAAAATGAATTAACAACCTAAAAAAATTTTTTTACCTAGAATCCACAAGTGTGTTAGAAGCAAATATCACCTTGACATAGAAATATCAGCATGACATGTTAAAAGTATCTATTTAAACAGGAAATAATGTATATGTCAGAACAAAACAAAGGCCAGTCATATTATGTATGTATCGAATGAAGGGGTGGTAATCACATTGATCTCTTCTTCTNGAGTTGACATGTCGTGTTGCCATAATTGTGGGGTGGCGTGGTGTGCGTTTTGACAAGGACCTGTTAGCGAGAATTCTAACGCGGCCCCAACGACCCCAGATGTGGACTCACGAGTCACTGTGATGGTTAGTTGGGAAGTCAGTTTTCAACCAAATGTCAGGCAGAGAGGATGTCTGCTGAGTGTAACTGAAACCGTGCGGTAAATCAGGACAATGTAGTAATAAAATTCTGATCGAAAGGAAAAACAAAGTCTTGTTAGTTAATTAAATGCATGAACTTGAAAAGAAGCCCTTATTAGGAAAAAATACAGAAGAGACGAGCCATGACGGACAAAGAGAAGATATCAAACAACACCTAGACAAGAAGCAACTTAAGTCACAATCACGACTCTGTCTGTCTGTCTCTCTATCACATGAGAACTCTCTCGACTGTATATACCCAACGAGGTATATTGAGTATTACAAATAGTTGTAAAACCAACAAACCTTCACAAACCAGATAGAATTTTTGAGGGTTTCTAAGTGCGTATATGGAAAAAAGTTTTTTAGTGGTGGGGATTGTAATAAGAAAAGGAACGAATAACAATAATGTGATTCAGGTTCCCTTTTTCTTTCTTTTTTTTTGGACTTCAAAGTATCCAATAGGCACCCCAAATCATCAATTAATGAAAGGGTTACATTTAACATTGTCACTGGTAACTTTCACTTCAAATTTTGTAAACAAATGTTTTTATCTCAGAAGTTTATGGAGAGTTAAACTTACGAATAAATTAAATGAATAGATGGTTGGCACACATAATCAAATAAAATTTCAATAGCAAAAATTTCTGTAATTTAAATAAATATTTTTAAATCAAAAGTTTACAAATATTTTTCAACTTATGATAAATTTTTAAAAAAGAAACGTTTTATATTAAATAGTTTTTACAATTAGAAGAAAATGTTTAATATTTACAAAATATTTTTTATGTTTATTTAAAAAAAAAGATGTCAGAAATAATATCAGCACAATTTTGAAAATTGTGTTTTTGTCAGATACAATATAAGTGCAAAAAAATCTATTGTTTATATTTCAAATATTTTTGAAAGCAAAAAATTTACCGGTGATTGAATTAAAATATGGAACCTTTCATTAGTTGATGATTTATTGGGTGCCATATGAGACTTTGGTCCCCCTATTTTTCTTTTTTTTTTGTAAAAATTTTATTAGAATTCATTTTAAATCTTTTAAAACTTTCGTGTGATTTAACATATATTATGTTTAGTTTTTTTTCCAATTTGTTTTTTTTTTTTTTTTTTTTTATGCAATTACAATATTTTTGACTTTCTTTTTGCACAAACATTAAAAAGAATGTTATTCTTTTTATTTTTTAGACCGGAAAAAAAATACCGGAAGCCCAACCCACCAAGAAGATCGGAGGAATCTGAAAATTTCTTCATTTATTTGTATCTTAAAACTTTTTAGCCAGCAGAGACACTTTTTTCTTTACGAGAAATTTTCATTTAAAAGAATAAAAAAAATAAAAAAATTTAAATCTTCATTTCTAAAGATTCAAGTTGTTTGTTTGCAGATTTCAACAAAAGGCGGTAGTAAGTCTTTTGAAAAAATTTATTTAATTATACATTTGGCGGTGTGTGAGGGGTGGTGTAATCTGTTAGTCTTGTAAGACTCTGGATCTAGATGCAGGCCTTGGGTATTGTACGAATTTAGGGCCATCTTTTAGGCTTCAAACAAGTGCTTGTCCAGCGGAATCCTTGGTAAAGAATCCTTTGTGTTGTCCTTGGTCTCCTCAATATTGCAAGTCCTTTGTCAATGATTTGCAAATGGATATCTCATCATATCAGTGATAAGTAGTCAAACCAGCCATGCCTCAATTACCAAGCCCTAATCTAAAAAAATTCAGACAAGAAACACCTGAAAAGGCAGGAGGGGTCACGATCAACCGAAACGTGTATATAACAAAAAGATGAGACAAAGTTTTGAAAAATACAAATATACAAATTATCAGCCTCATATAAAAAATTTAGACAACCACCAATTTGTTAAATTTATTTTTATTCATTAAGGAATGTTTGTTATTTTTTAAATTTAAAAGAGAAATTTTTTTTTTTCTTACAGAAATATTAAATAACAAACCAATCATCATTACCATTTGTGTGTTGAACGTTTACGTATAACATATGTAAATTTGAATGGAATAGAACTACGATCACCATTTATTTTATCTGGACGGATGGTGTTTGCATTATTTAAGAATCTGTAATTATGCAGCGGTGAGGAGGTTGTCCTTCTGGATTCAAACAGTAGCAGAAACTAAACCCGCGCGGCCCTTTGCCCAAAATATGTTCTGTATGGAGGATCCAGTGTTTGAATCCGAGTTCCTCCGGTAGGAAATACCGAAGGTCAATTTCGCTTCGTATGTACGAGTAGATCGCCCCCCTTATGAGCCTGATAAAAAAAAAAGAAGAAAACACTTTGCTTAAAATAGATAAAGGCATAATTGCATAATGTTCAGAGCATTGTCAGTAAAACAAGGAGGCTATTCTATTTAGTTGTACTCTCTGTTTGGTGGGGCTTTATAATATGCTATTGTCCCCTGCAAAGAGTAAGATGCCCCTCCCTCACACACACACACAAATATATAATGAATTTATTGTGTACAAGTGGCTTCAGGTGCACCACGACTCATCAAAGTCTCATGTCTAGTACACAGAAATAATGTATTGAGTGTAGGCACAGAAATAGCGTACATTAATAAATATACATTGTATGTGTGATGGAAAGGGGGTTATAGTATAGTGTTAGGCGCGTACAGGAAGCATGGAGGCTTTGTAAAAAAGGGTCTCTTGGTATGACACTGTTGTGTGTAGCTGGTTCACCCCCACATAATAGAAGAAGGCTATTTATATTACTCAGAGAGCAACCTTAACCATTAACTGTTTTTACTAGCAGGACCCGTGCGAATTTGCTACAAAATCGGAACACAAATCAAGAGCAGCTCATTAAGTCTCAAAATGGATGATTTGCAATCTTATCTACATATAAATCCTTGTGTCGGTTGTCTTTGCAAATAATATCAGAAAAAATATACAATAACAACGATATAATACTTGCAAATTCAATCGAAAAACATATTTTTTTAAAGCGGTTTAATAAAAATATCTAGCATTGATTTGCCAATAAAAATATGGAGGGGGGGGAATATCTACATTAGTTGGCCGACAAAACACAACTCGCCAAATAATCTAAGTTGGACCAAAATTTGCCTGACGGCTGGGTTCACTTAAAAAAAAAAGCGTAAATTAAGGCAGGAGCGGCAGACGAACAAGATCAAAAATTACCAAAATATTTTCTGTAATTGACAATTTCAATATTACAAATTAAAACAAAACATGCACCTTTTTCTTTTGGTTTTTTATTTCTTTTATTTTGACATCTGGGCATGTTAAACCATTGGAATATTTCATTTTTAAAATTGCGGTGTGAAATAAAATGGGACAAATAAGAAATCTGCGATTAAGCGACCACCCATATTAATCAGGATTTACATTTTTGGCATTGCTCCTTGAAACAATTGGATGGTCTTCATTTGTTAACACACGAGGGTGTTGCAGGATGGTACAGAGGAATTTAGGAACACGCGTATTATAACGGTTTATTGCATTTAGTCACTCTGCCAACTTTACTACGAAATCAGTATATATTATTTTACCAACCCTCCCGCACAAAGTAGGATGTGACACAAGGTCAATTAATTAAGCAAAGTTTAACAGGTTTGAATTCAGAGTTTCTTCTAGCACCATTTGCCCAACCAAGGTTAAAGGCTCCAAGTCTGTCCTACATTTACCTATAGCTGAGGGAGAGTAGGATTTACCTTTGTGATACTGTGGTGGAAGACGAACATGGTCAGAATAAAAAATAAATAAATAAGAAGAGAAATAAGTTAAGGTCCGCATATAATGGTGAAAAGGGGTGGTGGCTGAACTTTTTACGAATCAAAGATTAGTCGTAAAAGTTAAGAGACTAGTATCACCATGAATATGGGACCATTGGTGATAAATCTAGGGCACCCAGGTTATATAAAAGCAAAAGGATTTTTTAGGAGAAATTTCTCTTTTGAAAAAATTTAATTGAATCAACATATTGAAGACGGATTGTCTTGGAAAAAATATTTGAAGTACTCTTAATCTTTAAGGGTTATCGGCGGTCTAGAAGTTTGGCGAATTTATTTAAGTCCTGCATTTGTGTGGTCCGCGAGAAGATGGTTTGGGTAGGGGAATTTGACATAAAAACAACTAAATCGAGCCCTAAAGTTAGGTTACAACCTCGGCCGTTTAAGTGGCAAACGCTGGTGGGTAGACAGTCAGCAGCCAGCGAGGTGAGTATCAAACACCACCCTCTTCCATGTGTCTTGTTTACACTTGTTGTTGTCGTTTTGTTCTTAATCCTTGTTGAGCCTGTTTTCCGACTCGTGCTTTAAATTCGGCCAGTACTAATTCACAACGTTGGGATCTAGACAAGTACATCGAAAGAGCAGAGTACAGAACAGGTCTTCTCACACCTTTCCCAAGATATTATCCAGGATTGAACTCGGGTGACGAGTCCATTTCACATTGACTTTAACCATTAACCGCTCACTTTACTACATAGGAAATGTTAAGGTCCAATGAAAAATTTGAAAAAATGGACAAGAAAGACTAAGGAATTTCCTCTTGTGTCTTTTATGAATGTAGACTTACAATAATTTCAGGCTTAATGGTTAGGGTGTTATATAATTTGTGGGTTGCCTAAGAATTATGTACTGTAGTGTAGTAACATTTGAAGAACAGTATTTTTAAATGGAAATTACCATTGATTCATAGCATGACCGTTATTGGAAGTTATTGACAATAGTTCAACTTTCATTAACCTAACTGCTGATTTCTCATTGGCTAAAGGAAAAGTGTGTGAAGGGAACTGAGTTAGAATTTTGGCAGTTAGTTTGAAGGGCAGACGTGATGGTCGTCTGTCGCCAGTATTCATCCTTAAGCGTCACGGGTCATTACCCATGGCCAACTGGTAGCCCCATTGGGGGTCTTACCCCTCTGCAAAGGTGCAGTGGATGTATTCTAAAGCCCTAGCCAACAGGGCTTATTCAATTAAGATGTTCAACTAAGAGTGTTGTGATAAAAAGCAACAATTGTTTCATAATTTGTGGGTTGCCTACGAATTATGACTGCAGTGTAGTAAAATTTAAATAACGGTATTGTAAATGGAAATTTAGCATTTAGCATGTCCGTTATTGACAGGAGTTCACCTTTCACTGACCTAGTTATTGATTTCTTATTGGCTAAAGGTGTAAACCATGTGATGGGAACTGAGTTAGAGTAGTTAGAATTTGGCAGTTAGTCGAAGGGGCCAGACATGATGGTTGTCTGTTCATAAAGTAAGCCATATTCTCACCGCATGTTGAACATTTTGGGCTTTGGGTAATAAAGACGTATGAGAAAAATAAACTACTGTGTATATGGACGCACTTTTTTCCCAAAATTTGGCTCAGAAATTGCCCTGTGTCTTGTACATCGTTACGTGACGTTGAGACCTCCCGTAGGCCTAGGCTAATCTTCTCTATGATGCTCACTAACCCAGCTTACGCTCAGTACTTTTATCTACCCTAAACTCCATGCATCCTTATTGTATTATCATTACTAATACTACTATTATTATTCATTATTATTAATTATGTATTATTATTTCCTGCTATTGAGATGTCTTGTGTAGTGCTTATGCTTGCCTGTACTGCCAAATTGCTTTTATACAGCGATTGTTCTGCTTGTATAATGCTCAGCTAGACTGTTTTCAACAATAATGCCTAACTACACTAAAAACTTTTTTTTTCCTGAATCTTGACCTGCTGAAAATGGGGTGCACATCTTATATGCCAGTGCATCTTATATGCGTCAAATACGGTAAGTCTTGCATTTATCATTTGAAACATAGAGAATGAATCCAGACAAACCACAGACCAGAGCACCAGCACAAAAGAAGCCCATGTCAACGAGCGGAATAAATCACCTCAAAAGAGAATGGCTAGTCAGCAAAATAGAACTCCTCTCTCCCTCCCCATTATATATATATATATTTACCAACCTCTCCGCATTTGAGCAGGATGCGGACACAAGGTCCAATTTCTTAAGCGAGTTTAACAGGTTTTGAATCAGAGTTTTCTCTCCTAAACCTGGTGTGCCTAACCAAGGTTAAAGATCCAGTCTGCCCTACTATTTACCCATAGTCTGGAGGAGAGTTAGATATCATACCTTTCCAAGGTATTTGTTTTTTTTTGTTTGTTTGTACGGCATATCAACCTCAGTGGGTCATTTAATGCCGATAAAGTTTTGAAAATAAATCAATTCTTAATGGATAATACAATTTTTTTATAAATACGTTTTTACTATTTAAACCCATAATGGGACCCTAACAAGTACTACCACTCCGGGTCAGAGTGGACCCGGAGCAATGGTGATGAAGGGGTGCTCCACCATTCCCCAAACCTCCAGAAACTGGAACCTCACCATCAGATAGAGTTTAACGTCATTCCCAGGACATGTAGACCCGCAGCCACGCCTTCTAGTCCATATGAAAAAAGGGGTGGGGCTTGCCATAAGGGCAATAGGTTTGGGAAAATCATATAGGTGCTTAGGGCTTGAACGTGACCAGCGATTGATCGGAGGGGCCTCTCCTGACCGCCCGTCTAGCCAAAGATAGGGCCAAAGTGAGTATTGCATGTCATGAACTGCTCATCCACCTGGGCTCTATCCTTAAGCATCACGGGTCGCCACTACGGCCAACAGTGGTCCATTAGGGGAGTCTTACCCTCTGCAGAGGTGCAAGTCGAGCATTCTAATGCCCCAGCCGACAGGGCGGCCCAAGGGGATTAGCACTAAGTGAAAATGCAATAACCACATCCAGGATTTGAAACTTGGGCGACGAGTCCATTTCTATGACTTTAACCATTACACCACCGCTTCCTACTCCCCATTATAATATACCCAGCAGAGATGAAGGGGTTATATAACATGGGCAGCAGACAGATTACTTAAAGCTGTAAGGGTTTTTATATCAAATGCTATGTTAGTGAGACAAACATTAAAATAAAAAAAAATCTAAACTAGTTTCCAATGATTATTCCCAACAAAAATGACAATTTAAATGTTGCAATAAATAAAATTCAAATAAAAAGAACTGGACATTTTTATTTGTCTTATTCATTCAGTGTTACACCCAATTTGTTTGACATTTATTTGAAATAAGAGATTTACAAAGCAATGAGTAATACTTTAAACACAAATTAAAAACAACAACATATTTCAATGGATATATCACAAGAAATACAATACAATAGTTAACTTCTCATGTTGTGTGTGTGTGTGTTGGTGGGTGTGTGATATATATATTATAATATATTTATATACTAAAGCTGAGTTAATCAACTTTTGTCCTAAAGGCTTTTTTACTGTTTAGTTTAATGACATGAAAATTATACTAAATATTTCCTACTTTTAGGAATGAATTATGTTTGAAAAAAATTCTGTTATAATTGGTTCTAATTAGTCATAATTGCAATTAAGTCAAAAACGACGCAATTTCTTACTTTTACTTCTGTGTCTATCTTTCTTCCTCCCTATGTTAATCTCTTGACTACCTTCCTCATTATATAATGTTAGTTCTCTGGAGAGGAAGAGAAAGAGAGAGCTGGGAGAATTTGAATGTATTTTCTATGTTAAATCACCCCCTAGCTTAAATGAGGTCAAACATTTCTTTCTTAGAAAGCTAACAAATATTTTAAGGTTTCGTCCAGCCGTTATTCTTTTTTTATTTTATTTATTCGCTGTTTCCCTGATCTCACTTATTCTACCAGAGTCTGAATGGCGGCCAATGGTTCACGTTTTGTTAGTTAATATATTATATATATAATATAATATAAAGATAATCTACATGAGTCAGACGAACCTACAAAGACAGATTTCGCTTAATGCTCCTTTCAGGGCTAAGAGTCAGATCTTAGCCCTGAAGAGGCATTAAGAGAATCCTTTAGTAGTATCGTCTGCTATTAGTTTATCTTTATTATTATTCTACTAGGATTGAGCACTTTTTTACTTATTAGCTTTAGGCTCCTGGCGGTTGTATGAGTATATATATCTTATATATATATATGCATATTAAATTTGTTTTTTTCTTTTGGACCAAAATATTGTACTCAATAGATTTTTTTTGTTGGGTACGATTATCTTGGTCTTTTCTCTTTACAAAAATTCTTTTCCTTCCCAGTTCGACTGTTTTGGTAGTATATTTTACAATCAACTATTGCTGGGTTTTTTCTCACTGCGCAGGATTTACCAACCAAGTTGGATATTAAATATATATATATATATATATATATATATATATTATATATATATATACATCAACGTTTTATTTTTCATTCTTGATGGGAACACAATTTTTTAAAAACTCATTATGTTCTATTTAACACATAGATATATCCTAACAGGTACACCACTCCGGGTCAGAGTGGACCGGAAGTAATGGTGATTAGGAGTTGCACCCACATCCCTCAGACCTCCAAAACTGCGAACTTCACCATCAGTTAGAGTTTGAATGTCATACCCAGACAAATAAGACCCTCACCACCACCTTCTAGACCCCCTATGATAAAAATGGAGGGGCCAGTTAGCTCAGCTGGTTAGAGCGGTCGGCTAGAAACCAAGGTTCCTAGTTTGATGACCGGTCCTCGCCAACTCAGTGTATGAGTAGCACAAGGATCTGTGCGGTAAAGTAAGAGCTGATGGTAGGTGTGGGCTCCACCTCAGACGCCAAACACATCTCCTTGGTTAGCCTTATTGAAAAGGGATAGACTCCCTCGCTGACTGCTGATACGACTTTAGGCCGCCCCGATGACTTTTTATAAGGGCATAGGGTGGGACAATCATATAAGTGCTAGGTTTGCAATGACCAGCGATTGATTGACAAGGGCGCTCTTGACTACCTGTCTAGCCTTAAGTAAGTGCCAAAGTGCGAAGTTTGTTTTGTCATGGACTGCTAACAGCCACCAGGATTTCTGTCCTTAAGCATCATGGTTGCCACCCATGGCCAAACCAGGTGGATCCAGTGGATGGGGTTTTTATCTCTGCTGCGAGGTGCAGTCAGTATATTCTAAAGCCCCGCCTATTGAAAGAAGGAAGTATCACAACACACAAGTACTTGTGTGTATATGGGTTTGTGTTTTGCGTTTTAAATTAAGTGTGATGCTTTAATCAAGAATAAAGAATTGTTTGAAAAGAATGACACTGATAAAATCTTGATGGATGTCAGCATTAAATGACCCATTGGAGTTGATAGCATAAAACAAAACAAACAAACTATGTTGAGATTTCTTTCTTACCTTGCAAACTCTGGCCAATTCAAATTGGAGATCTTTGATTGCTGTATTCTTTCGATAACAGAACTCCTGTTGGGAAAAGAAAAATTATTTTAAATAAATTAATAAATTTATTAATAAGGAGATTCAGTCTAATTTATCATGTACTTACGTTCATAATATACCAAAAATCATCAATACATTGAAATAAAGAAGAATTTAATATTAATAAAATAAAATAAAAGCTGTTCCTTTATAAAAAAAATTTCCAATGTTTGTTAATAAATAAACTATATAAGTAAAAATTGCAAAATCATCGTGAAATTAAAATGGAAAAATTTGGCTTGAGGCATAGTTTAATGAATTTAAATATTACTAGGACACGATTTTATGTTATTTTTTACTTAAATTTAACGCTTAGTTGTGTTTTTAACCGTTTCATTGATGTTTATATCCTACAGAGCCGCAAGAGAACTAATTTTTAAGGAATAAATATTTTCAGAGAATTTATTAACATTAAAAAACAGGATTATTACACTTTTGGTCATCCCATACTAAGAAAAACACGCGTCGCCTGTAATATTGAAATAGAAAGATAATGTTATTATTTTGTACTGTTTATTAATTCTGACTAGTCTTATAATTTCATCTGGTTTTATTTATCTATTTTTTTTTCCCCCTTAAGCCACAACTAACGTAAAATCATTTTTCTCCTCTGCGCCCTTGTTTTTGTTAAACTAAAGGTTTACAAATAAATAAATACGATCTTGTTGTAAAATATTCAAAATAATTGTTTTAATTAATAATTAATAGATACGCACAAACATTTTATTTGAGGGGGACAAAACTAAGTCTAATTTCAAATGTTATTTTTTTTACTCCTTTAATAAAATTTGATGATTTTACTTACTTATGGTACAGAACTCTCTGAGATTGAATTTTTAACTCCACCCACTCATGCAATATCTTTTAAAAATAATTTTTACACGCCTGGAGGGTGTTTTATTGCTAGTCATATAATAAATATTATCTTAATAAATAAAGATAATATATTGAATTAATAATACATATATATATACATAATATATTAATTAAAATATATTAAACAAGCTGAGCTTATTTAATATTTTTTTCATTTAAAAATAAATTATTTTCTAAGCTCCATCCAGGCCGGATTAACACGAGCTAGGCTTGCTTGATAAAAAAAAAAAAAAATAAATCATAAAAATATAAATATAGATATCTATCTATTATTATACTAAAGCTGAGTATTCAACACTTTCTGCTTCCTAAGGCTCTTTTACTGTTAGTTAATGACACGAAAATTATATCTAAATTATCCTTGCTTATTTAGGATTGAATTATCTTTGAAAAAAAAATCTGTTTTAATTGGTTCATTGTCGCCATAATTGCAAATTAAGCAAAACACGACCAATCTTTACTTTACTCTTGCTATTCCTCTTTCTTCCTCTCTATGTACTCTTGACTACCTCCTCGTTATATAATGTTAGTTTCTTGGAGAGAGGAGAGAATGGGAGAAATTTGAAATGTATTTCTGTTAGAATTTCACAACCAGCAACCCATTAGCTTAAATGAGGTCAGACATTTACTTACTTAGAAGTTTTAAGTTTTGTCTGCTGTATTTTTTTATTTTATTTAATTTTATTCGCTTTGCTAACTCTCTTTTCCCTAATCTCAATTATTGACCCAGAGCTGAATGGGTGACCCAATGGATCACATTTGTCTAGTATCTAAATAATAAATAATAAAAAATAATAATATAAATAATATATTAATTAATATATATTATATGAATAAATATTAATCAATAATATTAAATCTTATTATAATGGAGATGTGTGTTTTCTGTCTGTAACCGAAAACTATATTCCTACGGCAAGTCACAATTCCCTTATATTGACATCACATCTTCCATTATTTTATTTTTATCTAAACCTCAATTATTATAAAATTGTCTTACATTATTAAATACTGTTAACTAGTTTACATACTACAACATGCAATTATATTTATATATACAACAAAATAGCGGTTTACAGCGTGAACGGGAAGGCAATTTGCATATTAATATTAAAACATCGAATTTAATAAATATGTCTTAGTATTATTGATTTTCTAACTGGTTTGTTTTATTTTAATGAATACTAAGCAAAAAATCTCTTCAATTGAATCTTAAATGAAAATCCATTAAACAGATAAATAAATGTCATTTTATTCTTTACTTCCTCTTATAACTAAGATACTTCTTAATTAGAAAAAAAATAAACAATGAAAGACGAGAGTGATGGAAGAGTAATTCAGTTTTCCATTTTTTATTTATACTCCCTCTGTTCAAATCTTTATTTACTCCCTCTGTTTCAAATCTTTTATCTGCTATTCTTTTTAATTTCCTTAGCCTTTCTAATTTAATAACAATATTTATTACATTAAAACTCATTAGAATACTTGCCACCCGGAGGTGCATCATATTTGCTAGTATAAATAAGTATATCAGATGATATATCATTTTTGTATGAATAACTGAACAAACTGGAGCTTGCTTAATATTTCATTCATTCTAAAAAAAAAATTTTCTAAGCCTCCACCAGACGATAACACAATTTTTTTATTTTTTACGTGGGGATTTTATTTTTTTTTAAGGGGTTTATAAAGGTACAAATAGAACTTGCTATTAAGTAATAATGGTACCTGCAAGACTAGCTGCCTAATAATTACCAATACAACGGGACGCCTATTTCATTTACAAAAAAAAAAAACAGAGTACAAAATGCATAGATAAATAATAATTATATTATGGATATTTCAGGGTCAGTTTATCTCAGTGGAGAGGGAGTATTCACCTGAGGATCACAATGGTTCCCGGTTCGATACCGGTCCTCGGATAACTAAGCACATGGTAGCCACAGCTTGGGAAGTTCTGAATATGTGCTGGTAAAGCAATATAGAAGCTGACGTTAGGTGTTTTTTATGCACCCCACCTCAGCAAAACAATCTCCCTGGTCTAGTAAACAAAGTGAGATAGATTCCCTCGCTGTTTAGGCTGATACCCACCAATTACCCGCTCTGAAGTCTTTTACTTTTACTATGGATATCTAAAAATAGAGATGGCTTTATTAAATGCTCATAAGGTCATTAATTCACCTTAACAACAGCAACCTGAGACCTTTTTGATCTCCATCTTTTTTAACACACGTGGCATACCTACAAAGCAGAAAAACAGCACTTGCTCACGTGACTTTTCGGAAACATTTTTCTACGCTCAGAATTGCGAGGAATGGAATAACTGCCACGTCTGTTGTAGGCTTGCCGAAGCACTGGTCTTTCAAAGCCCTCCATGCTTCCTGTGATCCGCCGACACAATACCTGATTGCCCCTCTCCACACACATACATGCATGCATATTACTACTGTAAACTGTTCATGTTTTCCTGACACTAAATAGATTATTCTGATGTACTAGACATCGAGAGTTTGAATAGTTGTGTCACCTGAGTACTGTACACATACATGTATATTATTACTGTACTCAATTCAGTTCCTGACACAATACAGTTATTCTGTGGACTTACATGAGACTTGATGAGTTGTGGTTGCAACCTGAGCACTGTACACAACATGTATATTATTACTGTATGCTAATTCATGTTTCCTGACACTAACTACATTATTCTGTTACTTGACATGAACCTTTATGAGTTGTGGTGCACCTGAGCACTGTACACAATAAATTTCATTATTCATTATTAGTATTCATCCACAAGTTAAAACGTGCCTATTTGTTTAAAAAATAAAAAAAGAAGCTAATATTCGACTGTATTAATGGTTGCATATCATCTCAGAAGAATATAAATTGTTCTGGCAAAAACATGGACAGACTTTCGAACATGTTTGAACAGTTCAAGTGATTAAGATTCAAGGAGGTAATCAAGGGAGATAACTTGAAAATTAGGGAAAAATGTAAGAACATTTTTCTATCCAAAGGAATTTTCAATTATTCAAATTCTACAAGTATTCATATTCTAAGATATCTGGGGTTATTTCTATAAGGGTCTAACATACAAAGGGGAACACTCGACTGATAAATATTTATTTATTGATTGATCTACAGGGAAACAAAAAAAGAGACGGTTGAGGTTAGGGTAAGTTTAATGGGAAATAAATAAATAATTTATCAGTTCAAAAGTGGTTCTACTTTGTTTATGTTAGACTTATAGAAATAACTGATATTCGTCTTCCTATTAATAGAAGTAAAAGGAAAATGTTTAAATATCATATAATATATATAATATATATACAATTATTTACCAACCCTCCGCACAAGCAGGACACGACACAGGTCAATTTCTAAGCGGAGTTAAACAGGTTTGAATTCAGAGTTTTCCTTCTCCTAGACTGATTACTACAGCCATGGTTAAAAAAGCAGTCTGCCCTGCCATATTTACCCATCAGCTGAAGGGAGAATTGGATTAATTACCCTTTCCCAAACGGGTATTAGCACTATGGAAATGCAAAGAAGCGGCATCCAGAATTGAAACTCGGTTTACGAGTCCATTTCCTACGAATCTAACCATTAGGCCACGCGCCTCCATATTATATATACTAGCAAATATATGCACCCTCGGGTGCAAGTATTTAAGTTATTAATATTCATTAAAATATCATGTTAAATAGGAAGGCTAATGAAACTGAATAAGAATTCAGATACAAAATATTTGAACCAGAGGGCGTATAACGGAAAATAGAACAACTTTGAAAAACTACACTGCTTCAAATATTTTATCTGAATTCTTATTCAGTTTCATTAGCCTTTCTAATTTAACATGATATTTTATTATATTAAAACTTAAATACTTGCACCCGGAGGGTGCATATATTTGCTAGTATATATAATATGGAGGCGCGTGGCCTAATGGTTAGATTCGTAGGAAATGGACTCGTAAACCCGAGTTCAATTCCTGGATGAAGCTTTTTGCATTTCACATAGCTCTAATACCCTTGGGAAAGGTATGAATCCAATTCTCCCTTCAGCTATGGGTAAATAGCAGGGCAGACTGGGCTTTTTAACCATGGCTAGGTAATCAGTCTAGGAGAAGGAAAACTCTGAATTCAAACCTGTTAAACTCCGCTTAAGAAATTGACCTTGTGTCGTGTCCTGCTTGTGCGGAGGGGTTGGTAAATATATGTATATATATATATATATATATGATATTTAAAACATTTTCTTTTACTTCTATTAATAGGAAGACAAATATCAGTTATTTCCTATAAGTCTAACATAAACAAAGTAGAACCACTCTTGACTGATAAATTATTTATTTATTTTCCCATTAAACTTACCCTAACCCTAAACCCGTCTTCTTTTTTCCTAGTAGATCAATCAATAAATAAATAATTTATCAGTCGAGTGGTTCCCCTTTGTTTATGTTAGACTTATAGGAAATAACCCAGATATCTTAGAATATGAATATTGTAGAATTGAATAGATTGAAAAATTCCTTTGATAAAAATGTTCTTTACATTTTTCCACTAATTTTCAAGTTATCTCCCTTGAATTACCTCCCTTGATTTAATCTTGAACTGCAAACAGTTCGAAAGTCTGTCATGTTTTTGCCAGACAATTATATGTCTTGAGATGATATCAAACATTAATAACAGTCGAAATATTATGCTTCTTTTTTTTTTTTTTAAACAAATAGGCACGTTTTAATTGTGATGAATAATAATAATGAATAATGAAATTTATTGTGTACAGTGCTCAGGTGCACCACAACTCATCAAAGTCTCATGTCAAGTACACAGAATAATGTATTAGTGTCAGGAACATGAATAGCATACAGTAATAATATACATGTATGTGTACAGTGCTCAGGTGCACCACAACTCATCAAAGTCTCATGTCAAGTACACAGAATAATGTATTAGTGTCAGGAACATGAATTGCGTACAGTAATAATATACATGTATGTGTACAGTACTCAGGTGTACCACAACTCATCAAACTCTCATGTCTAGTACACAGAATAATCTATTAGTGTCAGGAACATGAACAGTTTACAGTAGTAATATGCATGCATGTATGTGTGTGGAGAGGGGCATCAGGTATAGTGTCGGCGGATCACAGGAAGCATGGAGGCTTTGAAAGACTCAGTGCTTCGGCAGCCTACAACAGACGTGGGCAGTTTATTCCATGTCTCCGCAATTCTGAGCGTGAAAAAATGTTTCCGAAAGTCACGTGAGCAGTGCTGTTTTCTGACTTTGTAGGTATGCCCACGTGTGTTAAAAAAGATGGAGATCAAAAAGGTGCTCAAGGTTGCTGTTGTTAAGGTGATTAATGACCTTATGAGCATTTAAAAAGCCATCTCTATTTTAGATATCCATAGTAAAAGTAAAGACTTCAGAGCGGTCAATTGTGGGTATCAGCTAAACAGCGAGGGAATCTATCTCACTTTTGCTTGTACTAGACCAGGGAGATTGTTTTTGCTGAGGTGGGGTGCCACACCTAACGTCAGCTTCTATATGCTTTACAGCACATATCAGACTTCCCAAGCTGTGCTACTCATGTGCTTAGTTATCGAGGACCGGTATCGAACCGGGAACCTTGTGATTCCTAGGTGAATACTCTCCCAACTGAGATAACTGACCCTTGAAATATCCATAATATAATTATTATTTATCTATCATTTTGTACTCTGTTTTTTTTTTTTGTAAATGAATAGGCGTCCCGTTGTATTGTAATAGTTAGCAAGCTAGTCTTGCAGGTCCATTATTACTTAATAGCAAGTTCTATTGTACCTTTATACCCCTTAAAAAAATAAAATCCCCACGTAAAAAATAAAAAAAATTGTGTTAATCCGTCCTGGTGGGAGGCTTAGAAAATTTTTTTTTTTAGATGAATGAAATATTAAGCAAGCTCAGTTTGTTCAGTTATTCAATACAAAAATGAATATATCATCTGATATATTATTTATACTAGCAAATATATGCACCCTCCGGGTGCAAGTATTTAAGTTTTAATGTAATAAAATATTGTATTAAATTAGAAAGGCTAAGGAAATTAAATAAGAATACAGATAAAAAGATTTGAAACAGAGGGAGTATAATAAAAGATTTGAAACAGAGGGAGTATAATAAAAATGGAACAACTGAAACTTACTCTTCCATCACTCTCGTCTTTCATTGTTATTTTTTCTAATTTAAGTATTTAGTTATAAGAGGAAGTAAAGAATAAAATGACAGTTATTTTATCTTGTTAATGGATTTCATTTAAGATTCATTGAAGAGATTTTTGCTTATATTCATTAAAATAAAACCAAACAGTTAGAAATCAATAATACTAAGCACATATTTATTAAATTCGATTTTTAATATTAATATGCAAATTAGCCTTCCCGTTCACGCTGTAAAACCGCTATTTTGTTGTATATATAAATATAATTGCATGTTGTCAGTATGTAAACATAGTTAACAGTATTAATAATGTAAGACAATTTTATTAATAATTGAGGTTTAGATAAAAATAAAATCATGGAGAATGTGATGTCAATAACTAAGGGAATTGTGACTTGAGTAGGAATATAGTTTCGGTTACAGACAGAAAAACACACAATCTCCATTATAATAAGATTTATATTATTGATTAATATATTATTCATATAATATATTATTAATTAATATATTATTTATATTTATTATTTTTTATTATTTATTTATTTAGATACTAGACAAAATGTGACCCATTGGGTCACCCATTCAGCTCTGGGTCAATAATTGAGATTAGGGAAAAGAGAGTTAGCAAAGCGAATAAAATTAAAATAAAATAAAAAATACAGCCAGACAAAACCTTAAAAGCATTCTAAGTAAGTAAATGTCTGACCTCATTTAAGCTATGGGTTGCTGGTTGTGAAATTTAACAGAAATACATTTCAAATTCTCCCATCTCTCTCTCTCTCTCCAGAGAAACTAACATTATATAACGAGGAGGTAGTCAAGAGATACATAGAGAGGAAGAAAGAGATAGACACAGAGTAAAGTAAGAGATTGGTCGGTTTTTGACTTAATTGCAAATTACGACTAATTAGAACCAATTAAAACAGATTTTTTTTCAAAGATAATTCAATCCTAAAAGTAAGGAATAATTTAGTATAATTTTCGTGTCATTAAACTAAGCAGTAAAAGAGCCTTTAGGAAGCAAAAGTTGATTAACTCAGCTTTAGTATAATAATAGATAGATATCTATTTATATTATTTATGATTTATTTTTTTTTTTTTTTTATCAAGCAAGCCTAGCTCGTGTTAATCCGGCCTGGATGGAGGCTTAGAAAATAATTTATTTTTAAATGAATAAAATATTAAATAAGCTCAGCTTGTTAATATATTTTAATTAATATATTATGTATATATATATGTATTATTAATTCATATATTATCTTTATTTATTAAGATATATTTATTTATGACTAGCAATAAAACACCCTCCAGGCGGTGTAAAAATCTATTTTTAAAAGATATTGCATGAGTGGGGTGGAGTTAAAAATTCAATCTCAGAGAGTCTGTACCATAAGTAAGTAAAATCATCAAATTTATTAAAGGAGTAAAAAAAATAAAACAATTTGAAATTAGACTTAGTTTTGTCCCCCTCAAATAAAATGTTGTGCGTATCTATTAATTATTAATTAAACAATTATTTTGAATATTTTACACAAGATCGTATTTATTTATTTGTAAACCTTTAGTTAACAAAAAAAGGGCCAGAGGAAAAAATGATTTTACCGTTAGTTGTGCTTAAGGGGGGAAAAAAAAATAGATAAAATAAAACAGATGAATTATAAGACTAGTCAGAATTAATAAACATGTACAAAATAAAACATACTTTCTATTTCAATATTACAGGCGACGCGTGTTTTTCTTAAGTATGGATGACCAAAAGTGTAATAATCCATGTTTTTTATGTTAATAAATTCTCTGAAAATATTTATCTCCCTTAAAAATTAGTTCTCTTGCGGCCCTCTGTAGGAATATAACATCCAATGAAAAACGGTTAAAAACACAACTAACGGTTAAAATTTAAGTAAAAAATAACATAAATCGTGTCCTTAGTAATAATTAAATTCATTAAAATCTATGCCCAAGCCAAATTTTTCCATTTTAATTTTCACGATGATTTGCAATTTTTACTTATATAGTTTATTTATTACAAACATTGAATTATAAGGAACAGCTTTTATTTATTTTATTAATATTAATTCTTCTTTATTCAATGTATTGATGATTTTGGTAATTATGACGTAAGTACAGATAAATATAGACTGAATCTCCATTATTAATAAATTTATTATTTATTTAAAATAAATTTTTCTTTTCCCAACAGGAAGTTCTGTTATCGAAGAATACAGCAATCAAAGATCTCCAATTTGAATTGGCCAGAGTTTGCAAGGTAAGAAAGAAATCTCAACATCAGGTTTTTGTTTGTTTTGTTTTATGGCATATCAACCTCAATGGGTCATTTAATGCTGACATCCAATCAGATTTTATCAGTGTCATTCTTTTTCAAACAATTCTTATTCTGATTAAAGCATCAACACTTAATTTAAAACCGAAAACACAGACCCATATACAACAATGTACTGTGTGTTGTGATACCTTCCTTCTTTCAATCAGCTGGGGCTTTAGAATATACTGACTGCACCTCTGCAGAGGAGTAAAACCCCATCCACTGGATCCACCTGTTGGCCATGGGTGGCAACCCATGATGCTTAAGGACAGAATCCTGGTGGCTGAGCAGTCCATGACAAACAACACTCCACTTTGGCACTTACTTAGGCTAGACAGGTAGTCAAAGAGGACCCCTTTCAATCAATCAGCTGGTCATGCCAAGCCCTAGCACCTATATGATTGTCCCAACCCTATTGCCCTTATAAAAAGTCATCGGGGCGGCCTAAAGTCGGTATCAGCTAGTCAGCGAGGGAGTCTATCCCCTTTTCAATAGCGCTAAACCAAGGAGATTGTTTTGGCGTCTGAGGTGGAGCACCACACCTACCATCAGCTACTTACTTTACCGCACAGATCCTTGTGCTACTCATACACTGAGTTGGCGAGGACCGGCATCAAACTAGGAACCTTGTGATTTCTAGCCGACCGCTCTACCGACTGAGCTAAACTGGCCCCTCCTTTTTATCATAGGGGTACTAGAAGGTGGTGGCTGAGGGTCTTATTGTCCTGGGTATGACATTAAACTCTAACTGATGGTGAAGTTCCAGTTTTGGAGGTCTAGGGAATGTGGTGCACTCCTTAATCACCATTACTTCCAGGTCCACTCTGACCCGGAGTGGTAGTACCTGTTAGGATCATATCTATGTGTTAAATAGAACATAATGAGTTTTAAAAAATTGTGTTCCCATCAAGAATGAATAAAATAAAACGTCTGATGTATATTATATATATATATATATATATATATATATATATATATATATTTAATATACCAAACTTGTTGGTAAATCCTCGCAGTGAGAAAAAAACCCAGCAAATAGTTTGATTGTAAAAATATACTACCAAACATCAACTGGGAAGAAAAGAATTTTTGTAAAAGAGAAAAGACCAAGATAATCGTACCAACAAAAAAAAATCTATTAGTACAATATTTTGGCCAAAAGAAAAAACAATTTATATGCATATATATATATATAAGATATATATACTCATACAAACCCGCCAGGAGACTAAAGCTAATAAGTAAAAAGTGCTCAATACCTAAGTAGAGAAAATAATAAAGATAAATCTAATGAGTCAGACGAACCTACTAAAGGATTCTCTTAATGCTCTTCAGGGCTAAGATCTGACTCTTAGCCCTGAAGAGCATTAAGCGAAACTTTTAGTAGGTTCGTCTGACTCATTAGATTTATCTTTATATATATATATATATATATATATATATACTAGACAAAACGTGAACCATTGGGTCACCCATTCAGCTCTGGGTAGATAAGTGAGATCAGGGAAAAGCGAATAAAATAAAAATAAAAAAAGAATAACGGCTGGACGAAACCTTAAAATCATTTTGTTAGCTTTCTAAGAAAGAAAATGTTTGACCTCATTTAAGCTAGGGGTGAAATTTAACATAGAAATACATTTCAAATTCTCCCAGCTCTCTCTTTCTCTCTCCTCTCCAGAGAAACTAACATTATATAATGAGGAGGTAGTCAAGAGATACATAGGGAGGAAGAAAGAGATAGACACAGAGTAAAGTAAGAAATTGGTCGTTTTTTGACTTAATTGCAAATTATGACTAATTAGAACCAATTATAACAGAATTTTTTTCAAACATAATTCATTCCTAAAAGTAAGGAATAATTTAGTATAATTTTCATGTCATTAAACTAAACAGTAAAAAAGCCTTTAGGAAACAAAAGTTGATTAACTCAGCTTTAGTATAATAATATATATATATATATATACACACACACACACACACACACACACACAAACATGAGAATGTTACTATTGTATTGTATTTCTTGTGATATATCCATTGAAATATGTTGTTGTTTTTTATTTGTGTTTAAAGTATTACTCATTGCTTTGTAAAATCTCTTATTTCAAATAAATGTCAAAACAATTGGGTGTAACACTGAATGAATAAGACAAATAAAAATGTCCAGTTCTTTTTATTTGGAATTTTATTTATTGCAACATTTAAATTGTCATTTTTGTTGGGAAAATAACATTGGAAACTAGTTTAGATTTTTTTTATTTTAATGTTTGTCTCACTAACATAGCATTTGATATAAAAACCCTTACAGCTTTAAGTAATCTGTCTGCTGCCCATGTTATATAACCCCTTCATCTGCTGGGTATATATAATGGGGAGTAGGAAGCGCGTGGTGTAATGGTTAAAGTCATAGGAAATGGACTCGTCGCCCAAGTTCAAATCCTGGATGTGGTTATTGCATTTCACTTAGTGCTAATACCCTTGGGCCGCCCTGTCGGCTGGGGCATTAGAATGCATCGACTGCACCTCTGCAGAGGGGTAAGACTCCCCTAATGGAGCCACCTGTTGGCCGTAGGTGGCGACCCGTGATGCTTAAGGATAGAGCCCAGGTGGATGAGCAGTTCATGACATGCAATACTCCACTTTGGCCCTATCTTGGGCTAGACGGGCGGTCAGAGAGGCCCCCTCCGATCAATCGGCTGGTCACGTCAAGCCCTAGCACCTATATGATTTTCCCAACCCTATTGCCCTTATGGCAAGCCCCACCCCTTTTTATCATATGGATGCTAGAAGGCGTGGCTGCGGGTCTACATGTCCTGGGAATGACGTTAAACTCTATCTGATGGTGAGGTTCCAGTTCTGGAGGTTTGGGGAATGTGGAGCACCCCTTCATCACCATTGCTCCCGGGTCCACTCTGACCCGGAGTGGTAGTACTTGTTAGGGTCCCATCTATGGGTTAAATAGTAAAAACGTATTTATAAAAAAATTGTATTATCCATTAAGAATTGATTTATTTCAAAACTTTATCGGCATTAAATGACCCACTGAGGTTGATATGCCGTAAAACAAAACAAAACAAAAACAAATACCCTTGGGAAAGGTATGAATTCTACTCTCCCTCCAGCTATGGGTAAAATAGTAGGGCAGACTGGACTCTTTAACCTTGGTTAGGCAACCGGTTTAGGAGAAGGAAAACTCTGAATTCAAACCTGTTAAACTCTGCTTAAGAAATTGACCTTGTGTCGCATCCTGCTCATGCGGAGAGGTTGGTAAATATATATATATATAATGGGGGAGGGAGAGAGGAGTTCTATTTTGCTGACTAGCCATTATCTTTTGAGGTGATTTATTCCGCTCGTTGACATGGGCTTCTTTTGTGCTGGCTCTGGTCTGTGGTTTGTCTGGATTCATTCTCTATGTTTTCAAATGATAATGCAAGACTTACCGTATTTGACGGCATATAAGATGCATGGGCATATAAGATGTGCACCCCCATTTCAGCAGGTCAGATTCAGGAAAAAAAAGTTTTTAGTGTAGTTAAGCATATATTGTTGAAAACAGTCTAGCTGAGCATTATACAAGCAGAAACATCGCTGTATAAAAGCAATTTGGCAGTACAGGCAAGCAATAAGCATACACAAGACATCTCAATAGCAGGAAATAATAATAACAATAAAATTAATAATAATGATAATAATAGTAGTATTAGTAATGATAATACAATAAGGATGCATGGAGTTTAGGGTAGATAAAAGTACTGAGCGTAAGCTGGGTTAGTGAGCATCATAGAGAAGATTAGCCTAGGCCTACGGGAGGTCTCAAACGTCACGTACGATGTATAAGACACAGGGCAATTTTCTGAGCCAAAATTTTGGGAAAAAAGTGCGTCCATATACAGTAGTTTATTTTTCTCATACGTCTTTATTACCCAAAAGCCCAAAAATGTTCAACCATGCGGTGAGAATATGGCTTACTTATGAACAGACAACCATCATGTCTGGCCCCTTCGACTAACTGCCAAATTCTAACTACTCTAACTCAGTTCCCATCACATGGTTTACCTTTAGCCAATAAGAAATCAATAACTAGGTCAGTGAAAGGTGAACTCCTGTCAATAACGGACATGCTATAATGCTAAATTTCCATTTACAATACCGTTATTTAAATTTTACTACACTGCAGTCATAATTCGTAGGCAACCCACAAATTATGAAACAATTGTTGCTTTTTATCACAACACTCTTAGTTGATACACTCTTAATTGAATAAGCCCTGTTGGCTAGGGCTTTAGAATACATCCACTGCACCTTTGCAGAGGGGTAAGACCCCCCAATGGGGCTACCAGTTGGCCATGGGTAATGACCCGTGACGCTTAAGGATGGAATACTGGCGAACAGACGACCATCACGTCTGCCCCCTTCAACTAACTGCCAAATTCTAACTCAGTTCCCTTCACACACTTTTCCTTTAGCCAATGAGAAAATCAGCCGTTAGGTTAATGAAAGTTGAACTATTGTCAATAACTTCAATAACGGTCATGCTATGAATCAATGGTAACTTTCCATTTACAAATACTGTTATTCAAATGTTACTACACTACAGTACATAATTCTTAGGCAACCCACAAATTATATAACACCCTAACCATTAAGCCTGAAATTATTGTAAGTCTACATTCAATAAAAGACACAAGAGGAAATTCCTTAGTATTTCTTGTTCATTTTTTCAAATTTTTCATTGGACTTAACATTTCCTATGTAGTAAAGTGAGCGGTGTAATGGTTAAAGTCATGTGAAATGGACTCGTCACCCCGAGTTCAAATCCTGGATAATATCCTTGGGAAAGGTGTGAGAAGACCTGTTCTGTACTCTGCTCTTTCGATGTACTTGTCTAGATCCCAACGTTGTGAATTATGTACTGGCCGAATTTAAAGCACGAGTCGGGAAACAGGCTCACAAGGATTAAGAACAAAACGACAACAACAAGTGTAAACAAGACACATGGAAGAAGGGTGTGTTGATACTCGCTGGCTGCTACTGTCTACCCCTACCAGCGATCTTGCCACTTCAACGGCCGAGTTGTAACTAACTTAGGGCTCGAGTTTAGTTGTATTTATGTCAAATTCCCCTACCCCAAACCATCTTCTCCGGACCACACAAATGGCCAGGACTTAAATAAATCGCCAACTTCTAGACGCCATTAACCCTTAAAATTAGAGTACTCAAATATTTTTCCAGACAATCCGTCTTCAATATGTTGATCATTAATTTTTTCAAAAGAGAATTTCTCCTAAAAAATCCTTTTTGCTTTTAATACCTGGGTGCCTAAGATATTATCACCAAGTGGTCCCATTTCATGGTGGCATACAGGTCTCTTTAAACTTTACGACCTAATCTTTGGATTCGTAAAAAGGTCAGCCACCCACCCCTTTTACTTATGCCGGACCTTAACTTATTTCTCTTTCTTATTTATTTATTTATTTATTCTGACCATGTTCGTCTTCAACCACAGTATCACAAAGGTATGAATCCTACTCTCCCTTCAGCTATAGGTAAATAGTAGGACAGACTGAGCTCTTTAACCTTGGTTGGGCAACTGGTCTAGAAGAAAAAACTCTGAATTCAAACCTGTTAAACTTTGCTTAATAAATTGACCTTGTGTCACATCCTACTTGTGCGGAGAGGTTGGTAAATATATATATATATGATTTGTAGTAAAGTTGGCAGAGTGACTAATGCAATAAACAGTTATAATACGCGTGTTCCTAAATCTTCCATCTGTTACCATCCTGCAACACCCTCTGGTTAAAAATGAGACCATCCAAATTGTTCAAGATGCAATGCAAAAATGTAAATCCTGATTATATGGTGTCGCTTAATCGCAGATTTCTTATTTGTCCCATTTTATTTCACCCAATTTTAAAAATGAAATATTCCAAATGGTTTAAATGCCCAATGTCAAAATAAAAGAAATTAAAAAACAAGAAAAAAAGGTGCATGTTTGTTTTATTTGTAATATTGAAATTGTCAATTACAGAAAATATTTTGGTAATTTTTGATCTTGTCGTCCTGCCCTCCTGCCTTAATTTACGCTTTTTTTTTAGTGAACCAGCGTCAGGCAAATTTCTGGTCCAACTTAGATATTTTGCGAGTTGTGTTTTTGTCGGCCAACTAATGTAGATATTCCCCCCCCCCTCCAATTTTTATTGGCAAATCAATGTAGATATTTTATAAACCCGCTTTAAAAAATATTTTTTCGATTGAATTTGCAGTATTATATCGATTGTTATTGTATATTTTTCTATTATTTATTTGCAAAGACAACCGACAAAGGATTTATATGTAATAAAATTGCAAATCATCATTTGAGACTTAAATAGCTGCTCTTGATTTGTGTTCCATTTTGTAGAAATTCCACGGGTCCTGCTAGTAAACAGTTAATGGTTAAGTTGCTCTCTGAGTATATAAATAGCCTTCTCTATTATGTGGGGGTGAACCAGCTACACCACAACAGTGTCATACCCAAGACCCTTATTTTACAAAGCCTCCATGCTTCCTGTAATCCGCCAACACTATACCTAATAACCCCCTCCACACACATACATGTATATTATTAATGTACGCTATTCATGTTCCTGACACTAATACATTATTCTGTGTACTAGACATGAGACTTTGATGAGTCGTGGTGCACCTGAGCACTGTACACAATAAATTTCATTATATATTTGTGTGTGTGTGTGAGGGAGGGATCTTACCTCTTTGCAGGGGACAATCAGCATATTATAAGCCCCACCAACAGGAGTACAACTAAATAGAAGTAGCCTCCCTTGTTTTACTGACATGCTCTGAAACATTATCAATTATGCCTTTTATCTATTTTAACAAAGTGTTTCTTCTTTTTCTTTCTTTTCAGGCTCATAACGATCTACTGCGTACATACGAAGCGAAATTGAAAACCTTCGGTATTCCTCCGGAGGAACTCGGATTCAAACCACTGGAATCCTCCATACCAGAACATATTTTGGGCAAAGGGCCCGCGGGTTTAGTTTCTGCTACTGTTTGAATCCAGAAGGACACCTCCTCACCCGCTGCAAATTAAAAGATTTCTTAATAATGCAAACACCATCCGTCCAGATAAAATAAATGGTGATCGTTAGTTCTATTCCCATTCAAATTTACATATGTATATACGTAAACTTTCACACACAAATGGTAACATGATGATTGGTTTGTGTATTTAGATATTTCTGGTAGAGAAAGAAAAAAAAATTTCTTTTAATTTAAAAAAATAAACAAACATTCCTTAATGAATAAAAATAAATTTTAACAAATTGGTGGTTCGTCTAAATTTTTTATATGAGGCTTGATAATTTGTATTATTTGTATTTTTCAAACTATTGTCCTCATCTTTATTGTTATATACACGTTTCGGTTGATGTGCCCTCCTGCCTTTTCAGGTGTTTCTTGTCTGAATTTTTTTAGATTAGGCTTGGTAATTAGGCATGGCTGGTTGACTACTTAATCACTGATACTGAGAGATATCCATTTGCAATCATTGACAAAGGACTTGCAATATTGAGGAGCACCAAGGAACAACCAAAGGATTCTTTACCAAGGATTTCCGCTGGACAAGCACTCTTGTTTGAAGCCTAAAAGATGGCCACTAAATTCGTAACACCAAGGCCTGCATCTAGATCCAGAGTCTTACAAGACTAACAGATTACACCACCCCCACACACACCAATGTATAATTAAATAAATTTTTCAAAAAGACTTACCTACCGCCATTTTGTTGAAATCTCAAAAACAAACAACTTGAATCTTTAGAATGAAGATTTTAAATTATTTTTATTTTTTTATTTCTTTTATGAAAATATTTCTGTAAAAGAAAAAAAGTGTCTCTGCTGGCTAAAAAGTCTTTAAATACAAATAAATGAAGAAATTTTCAGATTCTCTCACGATCTTTTGGTGGGTTGGGCTTCCGGTATTTTTTTCCGGGTCTAAAAAAATAAAAAAGAATAACATTTTTTTAATGTTTGTGCAAAAAGAAAGTCAAAAATATTGATAATTGCAAAAAAAAAAACAAATTGGAAAAAAAAACTAAACATAAATATGTTAAATGCACACAAAGTTTTAAAAGAATTTAAAATGAATTCTATAAATTTTTACAAAAAAAAGAAAAAGGGGGACCAAGTCTCCAATAGGCACCCCAAATCATCAACTTAATGAAAGGTTCATATTTTAATTCATCACCGGTAAATTTTGCTTTCAAATATTTGAAAATAAACAAACGATTTTTTGCACTTATATTGTATCTGACAAAAACAAATTTTACAAATTGTGTGATATTATTTCTGAACATCTTTTTTTTTAAATAAACATAAAAAATATTTTGTAAATATTAAACATTTCTCTTCTAATTAAGTAAAAACTATTTAATATAAAAACGTCTTTCATTTTTTAAAAATTTATCATAAGTTGAAAAATATTTGTAAACTTCTGATTAAAAAGTATTTATTTAAATACAAATTTTGCTATTGAATTTTAATTTGATTATGTGTACCAACCATCTATTCATTTAATTTATCGTAAGTTTAACATCTCCATAAACTTCTGATTAAAATCATTTGTTTACAAAAATTTGGAAGTGAAAGTTACCAGTGACAATTTAAAATGTGAACCTTTCATTAAGTTGATGATTTGGGGTGCCTATTGGATACTTGATCCAAAAAAAAAGAAAAAAAAGGGAAACCTGAATCAATTATTGTTAATTCCTTTTTTCTTATTACAATCCCCCACCCCTAAAAAACTTATTTTCCAATACCACTTGAAACCCTCAAGAATTCTACTGTTTGTGAGGTTTGTTGGTTTTACAACTATTGTATACTCATATACCCTCGTTGGGTATATACATCGAGAGAGTTCTCATGTGATAGAGAGACAGACAGACAGAGTCGTGATTGTGACTTAGTTGCTTCTTTGTCTAGTGGTTGTTTGATCATCTTTCTTTTGTCCGGTCATGGTCTCGTCTCTTCTTGTATTTTTCTAACTAAGGGCTTCTTTTCAAGTCATGCATTAATTAACTACAAGACTTTGTTTTTCTTCGATCAAAGATTTTATTACTACATTGTCCTGATTTACCGCACGGTTTCAGTTACACCTCAGCAGACATCCTCTCTGCCTGACATTTGGTTGAAAACTGACTTCCTAACTAACCATCACGTGACTCGTGAGATTCCCACATCTGGGGTCAGTTGGGGCCCGTTAGAATTCTCGCTACAGGTCTTGTCAAAAACCCACGCCACCCACAATTATGCAACACAACATGTCAACTCTTGTTAAGGTTATTTGATGCTAAAGTCAACCCGTCTCTTTTTGGCAAGCAATCTATATATTAACTCGTAACGTCCTATATCACCTTATTTCGCCTGCCCAGAAGTCACATTTGTTTTCCTAACCCGCCCCAAACGATAGCCTTTGTTTAAATGTAATATTAAACATATTAAGAAGTCTTTATTTTTAGGGAAATAACAGCTAATTTTAAATGAAAAGGCCATTTTTAACCATTTTTTTGATAAATCCTTAGAGGAATGGGACTCTGGACTTAGAAAATTCTCAACAGGATGTTAAGAGTTAATACACTTGTTCCAAAATGTTCTGTCTGTTATCATTCTGCAAAACACTCTGATTAAAAATGACAAATTGTCTAAGATACAATGCAAAAAATAAAAATGTGAATACAGATTATTTGATGTCGCTCAATCGTAGATTTCTTGTTTGTCCCATTTTATTTCACCCAATTTTAAAAATGATACATTCCACATGGTCTTGCGTTGCTTAAATGCCCAACGTAAATTTAGGCATAAATTGGATCCTCCTTTTATGACCGTAATTTTGTTTTTTTGTCGACAATGATTAAAATCTGACGTTTTTATTTTAGAGTACCAAAGCCAAAAAGAAAAGAAATAACAACAACAAAAAGTAATATTCAACTTTTTACTCGTAAATTCCTACCATAAAATTAGGCTTGGGCATTTTATGGTAGGAATTTACGAGTAAAAAGTTGAAGTGTAAAAACGAACTCCCACTTTAAAACTAAACATTCTCACAAAATAAAAACTTTTAGAATATAAACATTGAACTGAATATTAAAATAAATAAATAAAATATATTTATTATTGTAAAATAACGGGTGCAAGAAAAATAAAACATTGCAAAAACACGGACATAAAATGGGGGTTCAGTTTATTTTATGGTAGGAATTTACGAGCAAATAGTCCTTTATTACCTTCATTTCAACCTGGTTAAATACAGCTTCAGTCTTGATACTTTTTGAACAAACCTTGTATACTAGGTTTTTGTCACTACTAATGAGGGTAATGATATTCTTGACAAATAAATTAAACTGTTTGTTACATACACATCCCGGGACGAGCCCTCATGTTACATACGCCTATCGTTTCAACGCTATACAGCACTTTTCGTCAGAGATACCAAAGAAAATTGAGAGGCATATATGCAAAAACTTGGCAACAAACAACAATAAAACAATATTATTTTAAAACACATTTAATTCAAGTTTGTAGTCTTTGGGAATCATAATATGAACGCCGACCAGCTAGAGTTTATAATGTCATTTTGGTGGAATTTCTTCTTCAAAATCAATTTATAAAGGTTCGCAACGAAAGGAATTTGCACTTATCTTGTTTATGGGTGATTCATTTTCCGTGTTAATGATTATTCCGGGTATTAGTTCTTTATATGGCATTTTCAATTGTGGTAACTTTCTTCTTGGGAGACATTCTTTGTCTTCCCTCCCCCACGCGATGTTCGCTGACCGGGTACTAACTGCTACTAACACTGGGGATCGCTTTCCCTTTCCCCCCCACGTGACGTCACCTGTCTCTCGATGTGGCTTGGCGTACGTGGGTAAAGAAATGAGTGTAGTATCAGTCGTTCGTTTCGTGTGCCTTCCTCTTCCCAGCCAGGCTGGCCCTTTTCCATGGCTAAGCAATTTTTCACTTGAGGTCAAATTCTGTGACTCTCAACCTCAGCTTTTGGCGTCGGAAAGTCTAATAAGAATATTCCAAAAGTTCTAGACCGTTTATCATTTCATTAAACGTAACGTTATTAACCGTTTATCTACTAGAGCGCCCCCAAAACCACCGACTATCAAAATGCCGGACTCCACCACCCTCCAACAAAAAAAAAAAAAAACACCCAAGATGATCAGCTCTTAAAAAATGGTTTAGATTTAAAAAAGAGAAATGAATCAAATGAATATATTTCTATTCAGTAGTAAAGGATCAGTGTTACTAGTTTGTCAAACGTTTCACCACACTATCGTCGATGCCAGTGGTAGGGTTAACTTAAACCCCCCCGCCTTTTTTCTCAGTGTGATGGACCTGCAGTTTTTGTCAGATCATCCATCTAGGAGAAGGAAACTCTGAAGTAAAACCTGCGTTCCACAAAGCCTTCAGTTATCTTACCATGGTTTGTCAGTGATACTAGACTCTGGGGAAGGAGAGAATGCGGTGCATGTCGCACAAGCGTACAACATGTAAATATGTGCAGATATTTCTACAAGTCCCTCGGCAATGGAGGAATGGTGATGCGTGCAGGCTTGAAGCATGCGGAAACTTTGCGACTGGTTCGATGAGGACAATCAACAAACTTCTGGAGGAGAAAACCAAGCTGTACCAAAAATTTCTCGGGGCATCTGTTAAAGACCGTGAATCATCACGACAGGCTTTCAGAAGTGCAAGATCATCACTCCAACCAAACTTTTAGAAATGGCCTTCTTCTGTGAAGAAGAGGCAATTATCAACTTAGAAACAGTTTTTATTGACTTTATATTTTTATATTTTTCCAGTTGGGAAATGAAGATTCAACCTCTACTGCCATATTACCAACATAATAAAATAAGAGGATGTATTACTTTTGGAGTGATTTTCACTAATATGTTTCCTTTTATTTCAATATTGAAATTGGATTGGTGGTTTGAAAAAAAAAAAGAAAACTTACTTTGGATGCCACCGATGTTTGGATGTGAAGAACATATTTGCAAGTTCATTGTCTGTCGGTCCATGGGGTCGTAATTGCAGTTTCTCTTCGAGGAGATGTTGAACTTTGAGTTGGGAATCACCCTGGAGAGAAAGAAAAAGAGGAATTTCATGAACTGAATCCCAATTTCCAATAAGGAAGAAGACATGAAGTTAAAAAAAAATAAAAGTTATTTAATTTTGATAACTCTTATTTGAAATTAAAAACAAAAAAGTCATGTAAGAATAAAAATAAACTGAAAAAAAAACAAAACACAAAAAAAAACCCCATGTCAAATGAAATTAACGCTGACTTTTAAAATTTATTTTAAGTCTCGATTATAATAACAAAATTACCGTGAGTACAATATACACCAATACGTATCACTACACTCATTTCATAATAACTCTAATCAAAACAAAACAATATAAATAGATTTGAACACCCCCCTTTTTTTCTTCTTCTTTTTTTTTTTAATGAAACCGCTTTTAAACATTATGACACATACAATTGTTAGACGGCTGCATCCTAGTAAATACATTAACACAAAGTGATTCTAACTTATTGTTTACTTTTTGAATCGCACAAAAAATCAACTTCCGGTGTGAGACCTTTTTGAATCGAAAGTCAGCGTTCAATCGCAACAAACATTTTAATGCAATGACCACACACGTGAAATCGACTGCTATTAATTGGTGTCTCGATTAATTCAGTGGATTTAACCCTGAAGATCCTTATGGTGAAACTCGAGTAGGTTATCTCTTGTACCCATTTTATAATATATATATATATATATATATATATATATATATAAAAAAGACTTTAACCTTAACTTCAAATAAAGTCCTATTATTATTATTGTAATCTGAGTACTTCTGAGAGAAAACTGGACAATTTCCACCTCAGATGCTACGCATATGCTGGCAGGACAAAGTGGCCAACACAGACGTGCTGGAATGAGCAAACATGAACAGCATGTCCACCATCATCTGCGAGAGATGCCTGTGCTGGATTGGTCACGTCAGGAGGATGGACAAAGGCCGCATCCCCAAACACTTACTGTATGGCGAACTAGTAGAGGGCACCCGACCGGTAGGGAGACCATTCCTCTACTTTAAAGATGTCTGCAAGAGAGACATGAAGACATGCCACATCAACACCAACACATGGGAGGCTTGTGCAAAAGACCTGGCGCCGCCTCGTCAAACAAGGAACGAAAAGTAGTGCAAAAGAGAGGAAAGAAGCCTCCACAGAAAAGAGAGCCAGAAGAAAGGAGAGACAACAGCAACTCCAGCAAGCATCATTGTTTGTTTGAAGTCATTGCACCAGAGATTGCCATTCAAAAATTGGTCTGTTCAGCCACTCTCGCGGTTGCAGATAAAAATTTTAAGAAGTGGACACCACACCATCATCTTTAGTAAACGGAAGGATGTCAATATTATTATTGTAATCTGAATCCAATTATAATAAACTAAGCATCATTTTTTGTATTTTGGACCGCACTGGAGGGAGAGCCATTGTGAGCGGCTTAAAGTAGGCAAAGGGTTAAATGCATATTGTACATATTTCGTGTCATTGTAATCGCTGCTCATTGCAACTTAATGATAGATAAAAATTAAACTAGTACTGTTTTATATTTATGTCAAATGGATAGGTTGCACCACTGATTTTGGTTGAAGTTTTCATTAAAAAAAATGTGACCAATCTGTGAGTATATACGGTATATCATAACAATATGATAAATAAAAATTAAAGTAGTACTATTCAAATAAAGTCTTATTATTATTTTAATCTGAGTCCTTCTGTTCAATTATAATGAACTAAGCATAAGTTTTTGTACTTTGGATTACACTGGAATATACTTTATCATTTTTATTTCATACATTTGCCCGTTTAAATCAGATATCTGGGAGACGTGCCTAGCGTAACGGCTATCGTCTTCCAAATTCTGGACAAGACTATCTCCATTTCCCTTCTAGCTGCCAATGCCCTTAACTCTTTGCCTACCAAATCTCCGCCATGACTGTACCAAATTTTCTAGGTATGATGGGATATATCACAGTTCACTATCTATTCATCTCAGAACTCATTCTATTCAAATAAAGTCCTATTATTATTGTATGATGGGATATTTCAAAGTTCACTATCTATTCATCTCAGAACTCATTCTATTCAAATAAAGTCCTATTATAATAGTAATCTGAGTCCTACTGCTCAATTGCAATGAACTAACCATCAGTTTTTGTACTTTGCTTGAGTGTGGTATCCAGGTCCCGACACTAACTTTTTTCATGACCATCCCGAACAAAAATTATCAACCGTCCTGAATGGGGTTTGGACCGTCCCGAAATCAAAATATTTTTGTTTAATTCATTAGCATCATCTATACTTGTCAGTCATCAGTAGCATAATAACATGTAATAAAACATTAAGAAAAGCTGAAGCAGTTGACAGAAACATTTATTTATAATCAAGAATAATAGAATAAAAATTTTATAAACTAAAATTTATTCTATTTCCATCTTTATGCGGACATTTTCCAATCATAAAAATATATACTGTGTGACTGTGTCTATTTCTTCAGTGTTGTTACCATTAGTAATTTTAACTCTAGAACTAGACCGTTTTTTGAGGTCAGCATTTGAGCAATCACTGGACGGCCAATATTGGAATGTAGTACTAACTTTTAGGAAAAACTTTTTACCATCCCCGGCAAACTGTCCGGGATGACGTATTGATCATCCTGGATGTAATTTTTATCGTCCCCGGAATGATGGGACAGCATTAATGTCGAGCCCTGGTGGTATCGAAGTGGTGGGAGAGCTGCTGTGAACGGCTTAAAGTAGGCAAAGAGTTAAAGAAAAAAAATACAGTATATTTCACTTACCATTTCCAATTCATTCTTTTTCCGGATTATGGGCTAAAAAAAATTTAGAAAAAAATGTTGTTATTTGAATAATACAGGTGGAAAGAAGTGATAAAATTATTGGGAATTCTTTTTTAAATCAAAAACATACATAAAAAAAAACAACAATTTACTGCAGTGATGCTAATAGCTTTTTGATTTAGTGAGTCCTGGGACACACTAAATTTGCTTTGAATGAGTCCTCAGGAAAATTTATGGGTCCCAACTAAAGTTTCTTAATAAATTGTAGGGTTTTTATTCATGATCTGGGGAAATAACTAAAGCTATCTAACTCCTACCTTGTAACCTATCCTGTGTAATTCTTCGTTTCTAAGAAACTATTGAAATGTATTTACAGTTAGATTGAAATGGTGGGGGGGGGAGAAGAAAAATACTGGGATGCATGGATAGGATTTTACTGAGTCCTTTTTTATTTTTGTGCGTCAGGGATGCAGGATGCGTACCTATCAGCATCTCTGATACTGGGTATTTGTATGTGTATTTTTGAGATAAGGCTTGATATGAATAATTATGATATTTATTATTTTTATTTGAAAACTTATTTTAAGGTAGTTAAAATAATAAATTAAAAAAACACCTAAAAAAGAGCCCAAGGTTAAAGTGGCCTGAACATTGGGTTTATACATAATAAAGATGAAGACAACAGTCTGGAATATCATAATTATTCAATTATATACATATTTTTTTTTAAATTGATATCATTTGAGCGGTGTTTCAGAGAAATCAATATCATTTTGTATTCTTGTTCAAATGATTTCAAATTTTAACATTTGTAGAAATAACTCAATATTTTATGTTTAATGTTTTTTTCTCTTCAAGTATAGAACTCTGAACTTGGCAGGGTCATATCTTCTAAAGTAGACTTGAACCCCTCACAAAATTCTTTGGTGAACTTAGGCAGGCAAAGTAGATGGTAGGAAAAAAATATAATGAAAATTGAAGAGGTTGCATTTTCTACAGACTGACCGTAAGATACATAGGTGAAAAGTTGTTGATTTTGGAGTCATGCATTTGGGCAAATAAAATAAAATTTTCTATCAGGTATAGGATTAAAATAGTTGGATATTTGGATTCTACAGTCCTTATTTACCCTACATACAAAATTTCAGAAATATTGAATGTATGAAAGTATTTTTTTTTAATTTAAAAAACACTGAGATTCTATGATGCCATGCAGCGTTAATTTAGGGCCAAAATAGGGAAATTATAACCCCCCCTCTAAAATCGGAACAGTTAGGTCTAGGACAAAATAATTTGGCACACTTTCCTAATTCATGAAGGGGAACATTTGTGCAAAATTTCAAGTAATTCGGTGTCAGTGAGTGTAATGCCCTGATGATTTGATATGGAATGACCGTGTTAAAATTTGAGATTATTTGGATGAGAATTGGTCAAGTTATTTGATTATAAAATGATATCGTTTTTTCTGAAACACCCTATTCATCTCAATTGATGTCAATTTATTTTAAACACCCTATATATTGTAGAGATAATATGGCTGCTGCATCTATAAGTAAATATCATGGATAGAGCATTTATATCTAAGTCAAGGTAGCGTAGACATGGAGACAATGGCGCCTCGTTACTCTCAGTAATCAAGCACTGTTAATTCCATGGCTGTGCTTATATATATATATATATATATATATTATAAAATGGGTACAAGAGATAACCTACTTGAGTTTCACCATAAGGATTTTCAGGGTTAAATCCACTGAATTAATCGAGACACCAATTAATAGCAGTCGATTACACGTGTGTGAATGCAATGAACACACGTGTGATCGACTGCAATTAATCAGTACCTCGATTAATTCAGTGGATTTAACCATGAAGATATCGATGGTGAAACTCGAGAAGGTTATCTCTTGTACCCATTTTATAATAAATTTGCTCTACTTCGTATTTAGCACTTTGTATTTGTTATATTGCTGACTTACCCCCCTGAATTCTGCACTTCCTAACCATCGTGTCCATATTCACCGGTAAGTCACTTTTCCCTTTATAAATATATATATATATAATCCAAAAGTCCAGAGAAGAAATCTTCCTTACGACACAAGAGTTTTATTTAAAAAACCTGTCGCAGTTTGGGAGCTCAATGTGTGCTCTTAAAATTAGAGTCACAGAGCAAATATATAAGTAAAGAAATAACAAAAGACTTAGAGAGTTAGCATTATAGTCTATTTCAGGGAGCTTAGACAAAGTGTCTAACTATATATATATATTAATAATATAGTTTGTTATATCTATAAATAAAGTGTGCTCAATATCTGTGATAGCATATGTTTATTTAAGTTAAGAAAGGAAAGACATAAGTCTCTAATGCTCTTTAACAATTGATTAATGACACATGGTGAGTTGTAGTTTCTTGCCTATGAGATCATCAGACAAGTGCTATTAAAAAAGATATATATATATATATATATATATATATATATATATATATATATGTGTGTGTGGAATTAAACAAAAAGCAGGTCTCCTGTTTAACAATTTTATTGGTGATCTTTTCAAGTTTTCTGGCCACCTTTTTTTTTTTTATTTGGATGGAATTCTTGGATTAGTCCACCGAAGTTCATATCCTGAGTACTTTTGGCACTTCGAAGTGCCATCATCAGGGGTGATGTGTTCCAGTTTTTTTTCAAAGTATATTAATGATGATGGCATTTCAAAGTGCCGAAAGTACTCGGGATATGAACTTTGGTGGAATAATCCACGAATTCCATCCAAATATATAAAAAAAAAAGTTGGCCAGAAAGCTTGAAAAGATCACCAATAAAATTGTTAGACAGGAGACCTGCTTTTTGTTTAATTCCACATGTATAAATGAAAAAATGCTGCCGAAATACACACACATATATATATATATATATAAGTTGAAAATAGAAATGAATCCGACGATATGTTGAAAGGATAAATAAATAAAGGAAAGAAAATGTTGAATGGATGAAATTGATTTAATGTGAGTTACTAACACCTGTTTTGGTCAGGAGTTTATTCATGTACACATGTATTCTATTTATTATTATTTTAAATATAAAATAAAATTTTATCAATATTTTCTTTCCTTTATTATCCTTTCAACATATATATATATATGGATTTGAATAAAAAATAGTTAACACTAAACGCCTTTTTGTTCATCTTATCATCATTGATAAAGTTGTTAACAGTTGAAAGTTAAATATGAGAAAGTTTAAAAAGGATATAAATGCTTTGTTCTGGTATTGGGACAAGAAATAAAACGTTTGTAATATATATATATATATATATATATATATATATATATATATATATACACACACACTCATATATATATATATAATATATATATATATATACACACACACTCATATATTTTCCAAACATTTTATTTTTGAAAGAAATAACGTTTCTCACCTTGCTAAATTCATAAGGAAATGATGGTTCTGGATGCCAACAAACATGTGTCGAGCCATCAGCTGTTTTTCCAACCAAGGGTTTTCTAAAGTAGAAAAATTTCAAAGTAAAAATCAAACAAATTAATACTATTAATTAATGATTGGTTTGGTTTGGTTTGTTTTATGGCATATCAACCTCAGTGGGTCATTTAATGCCCATAAAGTTTTTAGATAAAGTAATTCTTAATGGATACTCAATTTTGTTTATAAACTCATGTTTTTCTATTTGACCTATAGAAGGGACCCTAACAGGTACTACCACTCCGGGTCAGAGTGGACCAGGGAGCAATGGTGATGAAAGGGTGCTCCACATTCCCCAAACCTCCAGAAATGGAACCTCACCATCAGATAGAGTTTAACGTCATTCCCAGGACATATAGACCCTCAGCCACCGCCTTCTAGCACCCATATGATAAAAAGGGTTGGGGCTTGCCATAAGGGCAATCATATAGGTGCTTGGCCTTGACGTGACCAGCCGATTGATTGGAGGGGTCTCTCGTCTAGCCTAAGAAAGGGCCAAAGTGGAGTATTGCAAGTCATGGACTGCTCAACCACCTGGGTTCTATCCTTAAGCATCACGGGTCGCCACACATGGCCAACAGGTGGCCCATTGGGGGAGTCTTACCCCTTTGCAGTGGTGCATTCTAACGCCCCAGCCAACAGGGCAGATTAATTAATGAGTAGGTCATCTTTCATATATATATATATATATATATATATTGTGGACGAGCAGATTCCCAGCCCCCACAAACGAAACGAGTCCGGATATGTGCGAGGGGGAGGAGTGTGGCGAGTGACCACGGAAATTGAACACGTCACCTCTTCGTTGCTGAAATGCTGGTGAAATTCCGCACGAGCAGTGCAGAGTGGCCTGGATGTGGAATCTCGTCATGAGGATAGATTGAGGAACCCGAATGAAACACAGCAATGGGATATTTAGGGACCTGCCCTCCCAGATCGGGGACAAAGTCTGCAGTAGCATTTTGGCTGTCGAAATGAGTGGAAGAGAGGATATAGTTGGATTGTGCTAGTGAGAAGACTAGAACTGCTGCACATATATATATGAATTTGTCAGCGCACCAACTACCAGAATACTACCAACCACGGCTTGAAATGCTTTGGTCAGGTGTTATGTGCTGAAAACTAGCATATACCAAAATATTGCAAAACTTTTGACTCACCCTAGTAAAAGAAAAAGTAAATATGGTTGGTTCAGTTTTACGGCATGTCAACCCTTGATGGGTTATTTGATGACATTTTTGTTTGATTCATCCTTGATGGATACTCAATTTAAAAAAAAAATCAATTTTTCTTTTTAAACACATTTTCTTTAAAGTCATTTTTTTCTATTTAACCCATAGATGGAACCCTAAGAAGTCGCATCACTCCGGGTCAGAGTGGACCTGGGAGTAATGGTGATAAAAGGGTACTCCACACTTCCCAGAGCTCCAGAACTGGAACCTCACAATCAGATAGAGTTTAACATCATACCTAAGACACTAAGACTCTCAGCCACCACCTACTAGCACATACATGATAAAAAAGATGGAGGTGCGTGGTCTAATGGTTAGGGTCGTAAGAAATGGACTCATCGATCCGAGTTCAATTCCTGGACGATGCTGTTTGCATTTCACATGGCGCTAATACCCTTGGGAAAGGTATGAATCCAATTCTCCCTCCTGCTATGAGCAAATAGCAGAGCAGACTGGGCTCTTTAACCATGGCTAGGTAACCAGTTTAGGAGAAGGAAAACTCTGAATTCAAACCTGTTAAACTCTTCTTAAGAAATTGACCTTGTGTCGCATCCTGCTCATGTGGGGGTGGGGTGGTAAATATATATATATATGATAAAAGAGGGTTGGGGGCTTGCCATAAGAGCAATAGGGTTGGGACAATCATATAGGTGCTATGGCTTGATGTGACCAGCCAATTGATCGGAGGGGGCTTCTGTGACCACCTGTCTAGCCTAACTAATAACCAAAGTGGAGTGTTGCATGTTGCAAGAAAAAGTAAAAGAAAATCATATTACCCATTATCTTCAAAGAGGTCATCGTTATTGTTTGTAGATCTATATCTGCTTGGTTGACAAATTGTCTGTAAACCTGTGAAATTAAAAAGAAAAATAATTTTAATATCATATATTCAAAATAAAAAAGGGACCACCTCTGTCCATAAAAGTTGTTATATTTGTATATAAATTTCACTAAACATAACTTAAGGCATCCCATCATGATGTAATGGTTAGCAAGCTAGTCTTGCAGATCTATTACTACAGAAAAGCAAGTCTGATGTTCGCTGGATGCCCCATATTTGCAACCTTATTTCGCATTCTACCCATAGTGAACAGGTTGGGTTAATAATTAGGCATCCCATCATAGTGTAATGGCTCCCAACTAATGTTTCTTAATAAATTGGAGGGTTTTTATTTATGATCTGGGGAAACAACTAAAGCCGTCTAACTACTACCTTGTAATCTATCCTGTGTAATTCGTTTCTAAGAAACTATTGAAATGTATTTACAGTTAGCTTGAAATGGTGAGGGAAGAAAAAAGAAAAACACTGGGACGAATGGATATGATTTTACTAAGTCCTTTTAGATTTTTATACGCCAGGGACGCAGGACGCGTACCTATCAGCATCTCTGATAATTAATTCAATCCTCATTGTGTGTAAGTGTCCGACACGTAACCTTTTTGTATGAAAAATCTTAGTAAATCCTTTTAAGACCAACACACTGTACTTGCACAACGGTCGGAAAATTAAAACGGAAAGTTTTTTGGAGGTCCCCCTGACAGTTTAACTACAGTCTATGAATGAACTTTTTGCGAATTGGGTTACGATTTAGGGGGTTGGGGATTAAGGTTGTTTTTAATTACGTATTGCTTAAAAAATTACGGTAATTTATGAGGAAGTGCGTCCCGGTCTCCTGCATCCTAAATTGCTACCCGGTGACTATTAAAATAACGACCCCCCAGCTACAGTGACCGGGACGCACTTCCTCATAAATTACCAAAATTACTATACATTTAATTAACCATTGAAATTAATTATTCAACCCAATGGTAGACACATTAGTTTCGGTTGTTTGTGTTAGTATTGCAATGTATAATTTCAATTAAACTTGGTTTTTAAATAATATTTTTCAACATTAAATGTATAGTAATTTGTTGTTTTTTTTTAAAGCAATACGTAATAAAAAACAACCTTAATCACCAAACCCCTAAACCGTAACCCAATTCGCAAAAAGTTCATTCATAGACTGTAGTTAAAATGTCATGGGGGACCTCCAAAAAACTTTCCGTTTTAATTTTCCGACCGTTGTGCAAGTTCAGCCCACTTCAATTTCAAGGTCATCGTCCGAGAAAAAAGACTTCATAATTAAGACATAAAAATAAATAAGGGTTTTTATTCGAATATAAAATGAAAAGCTTAAACATTCAATTGAATTTAATTGAAAATAAGTAGCAAACAAGGACGAACCTGGAAGTTTTACACAGCTGCGGACAACAAACGAAGAAAGTCTGTTTAGAGTCGCCATCTTAGCACATGGAAAACGGTGTCATGTCAAACGGTGTTAAGTGAATTGAGTTCTCTATAAAATGAAATTCCACCAACTTTCAAATGTTTTTTGTTTCTCCGTTTTCCTAATGTTTATTTACCGTAAAAGTAAAGTCGGCGGTGTGGCCTATTGTCGATATCAGCCGGACAGTGAGGGAGTATATCCCATTTTCCCTAGCGCTAGACCATGGAGATTGATTTTACGCTGAGTTAGTGTGGTATCGAACCCAGAACCTTGAGGTTACCTAAGCCGTAGGTACTACCATTTTTCCCTGTAAAGACGAAACGAAAATATTTTGGAATTTAAAAAAAATCTCGCTTAGAAGAAATGACAAACATAAACAGTTGCTACAAAGAAAAACAGTTAATTAAAAGATCAAATTATCCGACCGGGGAAAAATTACTCACCGTTATTTTGAAAAATAATTAAAACAGTCCATTTTTTTTACAACAGGTTCAGTTTCTTTATAGATATTTTTAGCAGAATTCTGCATTCATGGTTATTTTACTAAAAAGCTCTCGTATTGAAACTTATAAAAATCTTCAGATATAATTATTCAGACTTTTATCTTAATAGAAAAAAGTAAATATAGTTTTTTGTCGGTACATTTTTTCATATTTCATAAAATAAAATGTGGTGGGGGGAGACCTCGTAAAATATTTCCCCTAATATATTTTAGGAAAAAACTATTTCAGACATATTTTCATCAAAAGGTAAGTAATAATGGAAATTTTCGTGAAAATCGGACCATTAATTGATTTTTCATAGAATATTTTAAAAAGCCTCTAGTCATAACTTGTTTTTAGCTACGTTAAATTTTAATTGATTCATCGGTGCAAAAATGAAAACATTGTTTTTCGTTTATGATTTTCATTATTTCCGTAAGCTGAAATTTTTTAAAAATCATCATGTTTCTTCTTTTAAATGGACAAAAAAAAATTAAGATAATATTAACCTTTATTCAAGTTTCATTGTGTTAAATATGGGGGTGGGGGTAAATTTCCCGGGAAAATTGGTGGTACCTAATGTTTACGATATATTTGAGTAAAATTGACCGAAAAATACTTAAAAATGTGTAATATTATTTGATTTTTATTTTATTTATTTATTTATTTTTTACTGATGCTCATTACATTACTTTTCGACTTTGATAAAAATTTTACCTTAAATAATCGATTTAATTAATTTTAATTCGTTTTAAAAAATGAAAACGAGTCAATATTTTGGCAGTACCTACTCTGCATACACCATGAAGCCAAGAGGTCCAGAAGAGAATGGCAGCAACAAAGCACCGGTACATCAACATCTTCAGTGACAGCCTTCACATGCGACATTTGCGGTCGAAAATGTTTTTCGAACATTGGACTTTACAGTCACAGGAGGCACTGTAACTTCAGGAGCACAAAAACTATATTATAGTCTTCCGAGACTGCAATACCGATGAATGCATTTATCTCATGCGCGCTATTCTGCATTAGTACCGAAAATATTTCATAATTTTTTTTCATAAACTGAAATTTTGGGGGGCACTCTGTATTTCATTAAACCATTTTTTTCGTCGCTCAAATTTTTATTTTATTTCGATAGCCAAATTTATTACGGTAGCATAATTATTATGGTCTACGGAGAATTTGGGGATTGAAAAGAAAACGGTAATCGGATTTCTGGAGAAAGAGAAGAAAAAGAAATAAGAACAAAAAGAAATTGAAGTTTAGAATTGTAAACACTCAGCTACTGACCGACTAATGACCCTGGAATTAGATATAAAAATAAAAATGGAAGTCCCTGGTTCTGCGGAGGGCGGGAGCGGATGTGACCCTCCCATCCCCGTGACGACAACCGGAAGAAGAGGAAAATCGCTTTGGGGGGGGTCTGGGCCTTGGTCAGAGGCAGATGTGGTTCTCTGGGGGTCCCACGGTGACATGTCTAGGCTAGCAATGAACAACGCGCATGAACGTGATTTACGATAGAACAGCTTGACCTTACTCTTTCACTCTCCTTCTCTCTGAAAAAGAACCCACGAGCATAGAAAGAAATAAACAACCCCTTTTTGACTATACGACTTTCGTATATTGTTACTCTGAACTAACGACGGCTAATACAATCCGGCTTGGCCCTTACGCAACCTTATAAAGATATGAGTGTTAGCCTCGAACTAATACCCCGCTAATTTTTATAGGGCTTAGAAACGGCTAAAACCACAAGCCTCTCAAATTACGTATCTCTGTTTCTGTATTTCGGTTGAAATTCTAACTCAAACCCTAGTCTTCTGCTTTTGCTCAAGTGTTCGCATTAAACAATCAAAATTAAAAATCCATATTTTAATCAAAACTTCGTTTTGTTTATGGTTCTCCTATATTTTTTTCTGAGGTGACACCTGTCACTATCAACCAAAACATGTCAATTTTTAATTAGGTGTCGAACTGGGCCAAACTACTATTTTACGATTGGTACTTTATTATTATTCATTCACTAACAAGTTATACAAAATACTAAATAGTATCTAATACTAATAATTTACACAATTATATGGTTTCAAGTAATCCTATCTAATACTAATAATTTATACAATTATATGGTTTCAAGTATTCCTATCTAATATTAATAATTTACACAATTATATGGTTTCAAGTATTCCTATCTAATACTAATAATTTACACAATTATATGGTTTCAAGTATTCCAATCTAATATTAATAATTTACACTATTATATAATTTGAGGTATTCCTATCTAATATTAATAATTTACACAATTATATGGTTTCAAGTATTCCAATCTAATATTAATAATTTACACTATTATATAATTTGAGGTATTCCTATCTAATATTAATAATTTATACAATTATATGGTTTCAAGTATTCCAATCTAATATTAATAATTTACACTATTATATAATTTGAGGTATTCCTATCTAATATTAATAATTTATACAATTATATGGTTTCAAGTATTACTATCTAATATTAATAATTTACACTATTATATAGTTGCCAGGGCTTGACATGACCAGCCGATTGATCAGAGGAGGCCTCTCCAACTGCCCGTCTAGCCTAAGTAAGGGCCTAAGTGGAGTATTGCGTATCATGGACTGTTCATTCATCAGGATTCTGTCTGTAATCATCATGGGTCACCATCAACAAGTGTCTCCATTGCGGGGAAGGTGCTTACCCCTCTGCAAAGGTGCAGTCAGTGTATTTCTAAAGCCCAGCCGACAGGACTATAAAAAAGGGTAGATGAAAAAGACAGAAAAACTCAGCTTAAAATGTAATAGTCACCTGCTATTTTGTATTACTTGTTGGTGAATGAATTACAATAAAGTACCAGTCGTAAAAAAATGACATCATTTCAAAGCTGGATACAATATATGCCAGATGTTTGTCAGGTAAATAAAAAACTATTGATATTGTTTTCTCTTTCCTTGCAATACAGTAAGTAAAGCGTGACTAAACTATTTATCAAAGGTAAAATTCAGACAGAGACTTTATTTTTATTTTTAGATGAAAAGTTCAGAGTAAATATAAAAAAGAAGGTATTTAATATAGCATACCACGTCTTAACCGTTGTTTCCAACGGAGCAGAGTTTAGAGAAAACAAAGGTATTGGGGTCTCTTAAAATTCCCCGGTGATAAGCAAGTAATTTCGGATGAAAGAAGACGATAACAACAGTTGAAGGTAAAGAAACATATATTCAAAGGGTACAAAAGGGTTGCAAATTTGTGGCATTTGCAGGCCAGACTTATCTTGCTGAGGCTGAAGGTAAATGCGAGCGCTAGAATATCATTCTACTCGCTGGTTTGTAAAAGTGACCGCTTGAAAACGCATCTCGTCTGGTGAAAGCTTATACGATAAGTGAAGGGAGTGCTTGAAAAAGCGACTCGTCTGGTAGACGGCCCCTTGATAAGTGCCTGTCATCAGGTGGTTTAATTTTGGTGCCAATATCGTATATTGGCGATTCGCCCTCTGGCGGCAGGGGGAGATAATTCAACTATAATTTTTCCGACAGAGTCCGAATAACACTTATCAAGCTATTGCTTTGCTTGAACAATATTTTTTTTCCCATTAGAAAGCAATGCTTTATCAACACACGAAATTCAGATATTTCCATTCCTTTTGAAAAGCAGTAGGTTCACTTAACTGTAATTTGTAAATTGGGCTCAAATTTTGATGCGTGCCATTTGAAGGTTATTTTATTTTTTTAAAATAAAAATCATATGGATTTTGTATTAGTGGTGCCATCTATATGTCAGGCCTGGGACTTATTGGGTTACGTGTTATATGAGTGATGTTCCGAAATTAATGCCTCCTATTTATTTCAACGGAAACAGTGTCTTGGTATGATGTTAAACTGCATGTAGTGGTGAAGTTCAAATTCTAGAACTCTGAGGAATGTCCGCCCTGTCGGCTGGGGCGTTAGAATGCACCGACTGCACCTCTGCAGAGGGGTAAGACTCCCCCAATGGGGCCACCTGTTGGCCGTGGGTGGCGACCCGTGATGCTTAAGGATAGAACCCAGGTGGATGACCAGTTCATGACTTTCAATACTCCACTTTGGCCCTATCTTGGGCTAGACGGTCGGTCGGAGAGGCCCCCTCCGACCAATCGGCTGGTCACGTCAAACCCTAGCACCTATATGATTGTCCCAACCCTATTGCCCTTATGGCAAGCCCCAACCCCTTTTTATCATATGGGTGCTAGAAGGCAGTGACTGAGGGTCTACATGTCCTGGGAATGATGTTAAACTCTATCTGATGGTGAGGTTCCAGTTCTGGAGGTTTGGGGAATGTGGAGCACCCCTTCATCACCATTGCTCCCTGGTCCACTCTGACCCGGAGTGGTAGTACCTGTTAGGGTCCCATCTATGGGTTAAATAGAAAAAATATGAGTTGATAAACAAAATTGTATTATCCATTAAGAATTAATTTATTTCAAAACTTTATCGGCATTAAATAACCCACTGAGGTTGATATGCCGTAAAACAAAACAAAACAAATCTGAGGAATGTGGAATGCCCCCTTTATCGCTATTACTCCCAGGTCCACCTTGATCCGGCGTGGTTGCACCTTTTAGGGTCACATGTATGGGTTAAATAGATTTTTTTAAAATGAGTGTTAAAAATGTGCTTAAAATGAGTTTAAAAAATTGAATACCCAACAAGAATGATAAAAGAAAATGTCTTCGGCATAAAATAACCCAACAAGGTTTGCCATGCCGTAAGATCCAATCAACCAACCTTTCACGGAATTGACAAGACATTCAGATAGTATATGAATACCGTTGGATAGAGCAAGTTTTCAGCAACAAATCACTATTTTTCTACTCAGTCGCCGCCTTTGCCTCTACATCTTTATCAGACGTGAATAAAAACCAACATATAGTGCTCGCAGAAGTGATTTATTGAATTCCTATATATGAAGATACCCCCCCAATACAAAAACATACATCAATTGTAAAGGGAACCGTAAACAGCCTCGTCCAGAATTGAGGCTCCAGTCCTAGAGATCTGAGGAGTGTGGAGTACTCCCACGTGTACGGGTTAGGCACAAGGCCCTAACAATGTGGGACCACCCACAAACCGAAGCTCATGGGTGGTGAGTGCAAAAAATGCGTTGATCCCGTCGGCATTCCCCCTTAAACCCAGCCTTGCCCCTTTAAATCAAGGGGACAGGTGTTGCCTGGGGGGTGGTCCCCTGGGATCAACGCTATTAGCTTGTAAGATCCAGGGCCGAAGCCACTGGGTCACCACCCCGAGGGGGTCATTGACAGTGTTAAATTATCATTTCGATAACTAATGTATTATAAAGATACGGGTGCTAGTGTAAGATTTAAGGTCTTCTAATAAAGTTGGAAGGCTTAGAGTGACCTTCCAACGTGGGTACATATAAGTACAAGAAATATTCCGTTGCAAGATGATCATGGTTTTTAAATAAAATAACTGGGGAATTATATCTTTTATTCATTAATATATCTTCTTTCTTTGTCGTCGGAGCGGCCTAATGTCGGTACCAGCCAATCAACGAGGGAGTCTATCCCCTTTTCACTAGTACTAGACCAAGGAGATTGTTTTTGCATCTGAGGTGGAGCGCCACATATACCATCATCCCCTTACTTTACCGCACAAATCCCTGTGCTACTCATACGCTGAGTTGGCGAGGGCCGGTATCGAACTAAGAAACTTGCGGTTTCTAGCCAAATGCTCTACCGACTGACTGAAAATGTCATTAAATTCGGTTAATTCCCTGATTTTTGGTATTTTTTTTTTCTTTCAGTGGGTCGACATACGATGGTGGCATTTAGGTCTATTAAGTTCGATTTAACCAGAGATTGTGCCGCACTATTACATTCACTTTTAGAGACTAATACTCTTGGGAAAGGTATGAACCTCCTCATCACACTCCCAGATATAGTACCACTGCTGCTCTTCTACAAGAATAGCTTTGGCATTAAATGACCCATGAAAGTTGATATCCCATTAAACAAAGAAACTAAAGCAAACTCCCCCCTCTCTCTCATTACGTTCACTTTTTAACTAATTAAGGAACGTGAGTATTAATGTATAGATATTTGGTAATTGAACATTTAAGTTTATTTCTTGATTTCAACAATATGTCTACAAGAAATTGATAGGTCCTTGTGTCTGACCCGCATTAAGTGAGATGCGTGGTAAATACCACATTTCTACAAGAAATATAAATATGTTTATTTGATTTAAAGATATTATGATTAGTAGGAGGGCTTAGAGTGACCTTCCAATTTGGGTACATATAAGTACAAGAAATATTCTGACAAAGAAGTTATAAGATATAACAAACATAGACTTTATTCCGTGGGCACATGGAGAAATACATGCAAGACAGGAATACATATACTAATTACAAATGGTACAGCAATACATAATGAAACAAATATATAACATGTATAGAGAAAGTAGGACTTCGTCCTAAAGAAGTGATACAAAGTTCCTGCAGAAATGTCACTTACTTATAGCTGGATGGGGGCCAAAGCTTCTACAGCATGTGAAGTGTTTGCGGGTCCAGAGGAAAGAGAATTCAAAATCCCGACTTACTTCCTAAATACTCTGGCCCCCTATCGACAGAAACCTGCAGCAAGGGAAGATAACTCTTCTAGACTCCACATCAATCCAAACAGGTGCAGACAATCGCTACACTAGACAATTGCTACACTAGCTTCGAATCCGTAGTGGTAGTACCCGTTAGTGTCCCATCTATAGGTTAGATATGTTTGAAAAAATTCTTAGATAGGGATACATGATACCACATAACCATAACTTACTTGTGTTAAGAATAGTTAGTTATAATTGTTACTAAGGATTCCATTTACTACGGTGATAAAGAGCCGGTTTAGCTCAGTGAGTAGAGCACATGACTAGGAATCGGAAGGTTCCTGTTTCGATACCGGTCCTCGCCAACTCAACGAAAGAGTAGCACAGGGATCTGTGCGGTAAAGTGAGGAGCTGATGGTAGGTGTGGCGCTCCACCTCAGACGCTAAAAACAATCTCCTTGGTCTAGCGCAAGTGAAAATGGGATAGGCCCCCTCGCTGTGTGGCTGATACCGACTTTAGGCCACCCGACGACATCTTTTAAAATCTGTCATGTAAAGTAGGAGTAGATTTAGAAATAACGGTTTCAAACTAAGAACTCGTTTAAGGGTTCATATAAATTTGATAGACAATTAGTGATCTCTGTCTGACCTATAGTCAGGTTCTCTTATTGGTTGATTTAGTCATGTGACTACTCAGCCGTGAAAACACGTTATGTTTGTTAATCAGACTAGTGTTAGTTCATCGTAGCAAACTTACGCGTGATGACTATTTCTCCACTCGTTTGGTTTGTTTTGTTTTACGGCATATCAACCTCAGTGGGTCATTTAATGCCGATAAAGTTTTGAAATAAATCAATTCTTATTGGATAATACAATTTTTTTATAAATACATTTTTCTATTTAACCCATAGATGGGACCCTAACAGGTACTACCACTCCGGGTCAGAGTGGACCAGGGAGCAATGGTGATGAAGGGGTGCTCCACATTCCCCAAACCTCCAGAACTGGAACCTCACCATCAGATAGAGTTTAACGTCATTCCCAGGACATGTAGACCTGCAGCCACCGCCTTCTAGCACCCATATGATAAAAAGGGTTTGGGGCTTGCCATAAGGGCAATAGGGTTGGGGCAATCATATAGGTGCTAGGGCATGCCGATTGATCGGAGGGGGCCTCTCCGACCACCCGTCTAGCCCAAGATAGGGCCAAAGTGGAGTATTGCATGTCATGAACTGCTCATCCACCTGGGCTCTATCCTTAAGCATTACGGGTCGCCACCCACGGCCAACAAGTGGTCCCATTGGGTGAGTCTTACCCCTCTGCAGAGGTGCAGTCTGTGCATTCTAACGCCCAAGCCGACAGGGCGGTTCTCCACTCGTGCGGTTATGGATTCTTGGGGAATCGAAATTAAACTAAATCTTTGTGTTCATTAATCAGAACAAGAAGTGGACATAGAAATTAAGACAAACCCAATATAAACCCAAGTCAAACCAAGAAGACAGTGTTGCATAGTCATTCTTTAAGGCACCTGGAAAATAGGCTGGATGGGAGCTACACAAGGATGCTGCGTGCGATCTTGAACAAATCGTGGAAGCAACATCCCACAAGAAAGCAACTATACGGCCACTTGCCCCCTGTCACACTAACCATTAGACTAAGACAAACAATACACGCCGGACACTGCTGGAGAAGTAAGGATGAACTCATAAACGACGTCCTTCTGTGGAAACCAGCACATAGACACGCTAGTGCGGGCCGTCCAGCAAAGACCGACAAAGACCAGCTCTGTATGGATACTGCGTGCTGTGCAGAGAACCTCCCAGGGTCAATGAATGATAGGGATGGTCGGCGAGAGATTGTAATGGATATCCGCGCTTCTGGCGCGACATGATGATGATGATGATGATGATGATGATGATCTAAGTATTGTAGAGTATACCCGTGGTTGTATACTCATCTTTTTTTAATACTTGGCTTTTGTTTCTTCATCTCTAGTTCTGAGTTGATGTTATGTTATCTGTGTAGCTGGATCTTCTATCTTGGCCGGTAGCTGGATCTGGATTGGTAGATGTTTATTCTGGATCTGGGATGGGTCTTCTCTACAACAATGCTTTTTTTTATCTGTTACATTTATATGTTACATTTTATATCTTACATTTATATGTTACAGGGTAACTTGTATGTGTACCTTCGCCTTATAAGTTTATTTGTATACTTCATTAATTCTGTTGCGGGGGGTGGGGTCGCTGAGGTAACGAGCCTGGTATAACCAATCCAACGACTTCTTACCCGGCGTGCGCAGGTACTTCGGCTAGTACAAGAATACAGAATTACCTCAGATAAGAAGTAAACCTGTAGAATGGGTGTATGTCAAGAGAGCTAAGAAAATGTGAAACAATTCCTGTTTTTATTTTATGACAAAATATCATTTCAGTTGACACTTTTGCCTTAACTCAATCAGACGACATCTGTAGGCGGACAATCTTAGTTAAATATGTTTATTCTCAATGCTCTCTCTCTCTCTTAAGACTAAATGTTCTTTCGGACCAAGTAACCAATAAGCACCCCAGCTGGGAGCTGTTTTGAAAGGAACACTTTTCGCTTCTCACCGTAAACTCCCAGTTGTTTGTTTACAAAGAACAGACGATTTTTTGTGCATTAGAATTTCACTGTAAGAATTTTTGGTAAAAAAGAACAATTTCCTCGTAAATTCCTACCATAAAATAAACTGAACCCTCATTTTATGTCCGTGTTTTTGCAATAAATGTTTTATTTTTCTTGCACCCGTTATTTTACAATACTAAATATATTTTCTTTATTTGTTAAAGAACAAAGAAAATATATTTAGTATTTTAAAATAACGGGTGCAAGAAAAATAAAACATTTATTGCAAAAACACGGACATAAAAAATGGGTTCAGTTTATATTTTATGGTAGGAATTTACGAGGAAATTGTTCTTTTTTATCGATTTTTAAAAATGTTGTTCATGTATATTTAAAATCCAAAGGCATGTTTTTATACTAAAATAGTTTTCGATTTTGATAAAAAAAATAGTTATTTCATGTTGTTGTTGTTAATTCAAAAGGATTCTTTTTTTAAGTTTTAAATATTTTAAACGAAAGACATGTTTTTATATTAGAATAGTTTTTATTTAATCAGAAGAGAAATGAAGATATGTTTATTTAAATGAAAATAGGTTTTATTTACAAAATATCTTTTAATGTTTATTTAAATAAAAGAATGTTGAGACCAAGTAACCAATAAATAACTATTTTTTAAATTAAAAATCTTCTGTCGAAAAGATTTTATCTTGAAATATTAAGAATTAAAAAGTTACAGGTTAACAAACAACACCAAAGTTACCATATTTTTTTTATTACACTTGCATTGTGATAGCCCTCAAAACCAACCACCAAACCAATATAAACACAATGCTTCAAGCAAATTATAAAACTCTTTTATATTTATTTTAGTTTCAATTTACAAATCGTAACAAACATGACTGAACCGAGGGATGTAGACTATTTCAATACATACAGAAAAACAACAACAACAACAACACAAACACACGCCCACACACACACATACACAAGCTCGGACACACAAACATACTCACTCGCATATATCAGACGCACGCGTGTATACACGCGTATGCACACAAAGAAGAAGAAGAAGAAGAAGAAGAAGAAGAAGAAGAAGAAGAAGAAGAAGGTATGGTCAGTTTAAGAGAGAGAAAGAGAGAAAGAAAGAGAGAGAGAGAGAGAGAGAAGACATGAGAAAGAAAGAGAGAAAAATAGATATCAAGAAGAAGAAGAAGAAGAAGAAGAAGAAGAAGAAGAAGAAGAAGAAGAAGAAGAAGGTATGGTCAGTTTAAGAGAGAGAAAGAGAGAAAGAAAGAGAGAGAGAGAGAGAAGACATGAGAAAGAAAGAGAGAAAAATAGATATCAAGAAGAAGAAGAAGAAGAAGAAGAAGAAGAAGAAGAAGAAGAAGAAGGTATGGTCAGTTTAAGAGAGAGAAAGAGAGAAAGAAGAGAGAGACATGAGAAAGAAAGAGAGAAAAATAGATATCAAGAAGAAGAAGAAGAAGAAGAGAAGAAGGGGTGGTAAGTTTAAGAGAGAGAAAGAGAGAAAGGAAGAGAGAGAGAGAGAGGGGGGAAAGAGAGGGGAAAGAAAAGAGAGTAGAGAAAAGAGAGAAAAACAGAGATATTGAGAAGAAAAAGAAGAAGAAAGAAAGAAAGAAGAAAAAGATCAAATCGCTTTTTAACAAACGGAAGAAAATGGCGGATGATTTTCAGGTCATGACAAGTAGGTTTTTTATTTCTAAGTTTTTTCTACGCCTTCCCGACTCAGTGGAATTTGACACATGGAGTTATATATATATATATATATATATATATATATATATATATATATATATATATAGTGTTTGAACCCCCATGCGTGCTTGGTCTAGGAGGAGAGGACTAAATACCTCGTGCTTGTTTTTTGTATGCCACAGACATGGTGAAATATTTTGCAAACAGTTGAGTCCGACATATCTAACTAATGAAAATTATTTCTACCAGTTTATTAATACGCAGGAAGTTAATGAAAATCCTATAGGTGCTGGCGTGACCGATTGATCGGAGGGGGGGGGTCTTCGTCCGGCCGTCTAGCCTAAATAAGGGACAAAGTGGAGTGTTACATGTCATGTACTGCTCAGCCACAAGTATTCCGTCCTTAAGCATCACGGGTTGCCACCCACGGTCAACAGGTGGTCCCATTGGTGAGAGTTCACCCATCTGCAGAGGTGCAGTCGGGTACTCAACAGCCACAGCCGACAGGGCGGGTGGCGAATGGGTTTGGTAAATACATATTACAATGGCTTTTGTATCAGAATATTATTACTGCAAGTTTGAGTAGCCGCAGTCTTAAACGATTCTAAAACAACACTAGCAAATATATGCACCCTCCGGGTGCAAGTATTTAAGTTCTAATGTAATAAAATATCATATTAAATTAGAAAGGCCAATGAAACTGAATAAAAATGCAGATAACATGATTTGGAACAGAGGGGGTATGATTGAAAAATAGAACAACTTTGAAACTAACTCTTCCATCATTTTCAATTACTCCTATTACTAATTTAACTATTTAGTTAAAATAGGAGGTAAAGAATAATATTACAATTATTTCTTTTTGTTAAGGGATTTCTTTTAAGATTTATTGAAGAGAATTTTGCTCATATTCAATAAGATAAAACTAAACAATTAGAAATCAATAATATTAAGCACATATTTATTAAAATCAAATTTTTTAAGATCAATATGCAAATTAGCCTTCCCATTCACACTGTAAACCGCTGTTTTGTCGTATATATAAATACAACTGCATGTTATTTGTATGTAGATATGGTCAACAGTCTTAATGATGTAAAACAATTTTATTAATAATTGAGGTTTAAATAAAAATAAAATCATGGAGAATGGGATGCAGATAACAAAGGGAATTGTGATTTGTATAGTAATATAGTTTCGGTTACAGACAAAAAAACATACAATCTCCATTATAATAAGACATGCTGCATTCTTGAAAGGACGGTCAGGGTTCAATTCCTGTCTCGGTTGGTATTTTTTTAGAATTTTTTTTACTTATCTATTTTGCTTGTATAGACGAACTCATCCATAAAAATGTAATACAGATAAAAATATGTTTTACAATTTGATTTTTTTTTTACTAGACCGTTAAGTCTCATAATTACGTATTTAAGGTAAGTAAAGTAGTCGGGGTGGCCTATTGTCGGTATCAGCCAGGCAGCGAGGGAGTCTACCCCCTTTTCAATAGCGCTAGACCAAGAAGATCGTTTTAGGCATCTGGGGTGGAGGGCCACACCTACCATCAGCTCCTCACTTTAAAGAACCCTGTGCTACTCATACGCTGAGTTGGCGATGGCCGGTATTCGAACCCGGAACTTTGTGGTTCCTAGTCGAATGCTCTACCGACTGAGCTTAGTCGGTACGTATTTAATTACCTACTATTCAATTAACAGTCATATTTCTTTTGTCTTTTCCTCACTCAACCACTAAGATGTTCAGTTATAGCTTGTGGAGGATTAAAATAAAATTAAGATTTAAAAAAAAAAAAACATTAAAAAAATAGTAACAAACTCCCATGAGCCTTCATCGGAAGAACCCTCCGCGCATGTGCGAGAAAAAGGACCAACTTCCGCCCCCACCAAGATAATCCCTCAAGGATTCAAGTTTAGGCCTTAACTGTGAGTAGTCGCTACCATGGTCAGGGAGATATCTCCTTTCTACGGGCGGCTACGACCGGCGAATAAAGCCTAAGTCATTAAACCACCTTCCGTCTTCATTTCTTTCTTTCCTTGAATTCCTTCCTTTTCAGCGTGACCATCAAATGAGATTGGGTTAAAAGCTAAACCCTAAGAACACGCACCAAGAATAACCACCACCAACCTCTTAAACCTTAAAACACTAAACCCCTTGCCACCCCATAAGCTGATTTGTGGCCTAACTGTAAATACTGAGTGAAACATACTCTTATATGAATAATGTATATATTAGCATTGCAGTCTCGGAAGACTATATAATTCTTGTGTCCCTGAAGTTACAGCGCCTCCTCTGAATGTGAAGTCCAATGTTCGAAATGTATATATACTGGGTGCGATGGGTAAATTGGCGTCAAAATCACGCAAAATGAAAATAACATAAGCATCTCGCTTTATCAAATATATTTACTAAAATTACACGAAAATATCTTTACATGCCTCAGGCGCTGGACAATAAACCCAGCTCTGCTCCTTTAAATCAAGGGCAGGTGTTTCCTGAGGGGATGGCCCCCTGGGATCAACGATGTTATCTTGTAAGGTCCAGCGACCGAAGCTCACTGGAACCCCGGTCGAAACCGGAGTTTGATATGTTGAACATCTATAAAGAGAGTGATAGAGCTTTCCCGGGCTGTGTTTAAATAGCCAGGCTGCAACGACTTCTAGTGGCAAACCCTGGCGGCAAGGGAAGATAACCCTTTTCCAATCTCGACTCCATCCCAACAAGGGAAGGCAATTGCTACAACCCGACACATGATGATGTGGACTGGATGTTTGGTTTTCATCACTATCGGTACATCTTGTAGGGACAGAACAAGCCAACGGGTTTTCTGTGAGTTTACAATCTGATGCTGACAGAAACCTTTCTCATCTCATCTGAGTGTTCGATTGGAGGGGATGCTTGAGGTTTTTTTCAAAAGCTTTGTAGTGCGATCTTTCCTCTTTTCTTTCATGGCCGGTGATAAGAATTATCCCTTTTTTCATTTTGTATTAAAAATAGCGAATGTCTTCATACACTACCTGCCTAATAAAAAATGCAGACACTCCCATGCCCACGGTGATGGACCTGATTCTAGCTGGAATCGGTGTCAGTAATGGCCTGGATCTCAACGACGAATAGAGACTTGCAATCCTAAAATTTTAGATTCCCAAGTTTTAATTACTGCGATTGTTTTCGGTTTGGTTTGGTTCGTTTTATTTTATGGCATATCAACCTCAGTGGGTCATTTAATGCCGATAAAGTTTTAAAATAAATCAATTCTTAATGGATAATACAATTTTTTTATAAATACACTTTTCTATTTAACCCATAGATGGGACCCTAACAGGTACTACCACTCCGGGTCAAAGTGGACCCGGGAGCAATGGTGATGAAGGGGTGCTCCACATTCCCCAAACTTCCAAAACTGGAACCTCACCATCAGATAGTTTAACGTCATTCCCAGGATATGAAGACCTTCAGTCACCGTCTTCTAGCACCCATATGATAAAAAGGGTTGGGGGTTGCCATAAGGGCAATAGGGTTGGGGCAATCATATAGGTGCTAGGGCTTGACATGACCAGCCGATTGATCGGAGGGGGCTTCTCCGACCGCCCATCTAGCCTAAGTAAGGTTCTAAGTGGAGTCTTGCAGTTCATGGACTTCTTAACCACATGGGTTCTATCCTTAAGCATCACTTGCCACGGCCAACAGGTAGCATCATTCAGGGAGTCTTACCCATCTGCAGAGGTGCAGTCGGTGTATTCTTAAGCCCCAGGCGACAGGGCTAGATTGTTTTCGGCGATTTTTTACGTGAATTTTTGCCACGAATCTTTTTGTATGAAAACAACTTTCATAATTTAGAAAAGTTTGATAAAAGCTAATAGATAAAGAACCGAATCTCATGGGAGGCGGGTGCAAAAAATACGTCAATCCCGTCGGCATTCACCTTCAAGAGGGCCGCCTCAGGCTCTGGGCAATAAACCCAGCCCTTAAATCGGAGAATGCAGGTGTTGCCTGGGGTTAACGTTGTTAACTTCTGCAGTCCAGATGTCATCTCAACGCATGGAACGTCATTGTTGGACCGAAGGACTAATCAAGAATCCTCCGCAGTTTCTAGCTTAATTTCCGCCAGATCGGGCGTCTTTTAAGCTAGTTTGTAATGTATAACATATTAATATTTGATTCAAGTTACAGTGTTATCTTATATTTTTTGTCAACCGGAAACCAAACAAGAAGTGAGGAAATCGACACAACATCCTTTGTATATGCCAAAAACAGGATTCTGCCAAAAGCATTATGAATCATCATCATCATCATCATCATCATCATCATCATGTCGCGCAATTAGCACGGATATCCATGACAATCTCTAGCCAACCTTCTCTATCATTCATTGTCCCAGAGAGGTCCTTTGCGCAGCATCCAGCATCCTCGCAAAGTTGGTCAATGTAGGTCCTTGGTGGGCGGCCCACATTAGCATCTCCATGTGTTGGCTTTCACAGGAGAACGTTGCTTATGAGTTCGTCCTAGCTCCTCCTGACAATGTTCATGTTTTGAATAGATATTAAAAAAAAAAAAAAAAAAGAAAAGAAAAAGGATAAGTTAGAGTCTCTCTTCGGGCTATTTCCTCCCGTAGATTCTCGTGAATGATATCTTATAATTAAATAGGTTGTTGAATGGTAATACAAAGATATTATCTTTCGTTTTTGACATTTTAATAGAAAAAAAACACTATGTCTGATATATATATATATATATATATATATATATATATATATATATATATAACCGAGTTAGAGTAGTTAGAATTTGGCAGTTAGTCGAAGGGGCCAAACGTGATGGTCGTCTGTTCATAAGTAAGCCATCTTCTCACCGCGCGGTTAAACCCTTTTGTGCTTTCGGGTAATAAAGACGTCTTTGAAAAATAAACAAAGTCTTACATCATTATCTATAAATAGAGGATGAGCACAGACAATCGGAGTCCAGAATAAAGGAAGTCCGAGTCATCTAGAGCAGGGGTTCCCAACCTTTTTCAGCTCATGGTCCACTTTGAAACCAGAGTTTTTTTGTGGCCCATGAAATTAGTATAATAGAAATTTTAATTTTGACGACGATTTGCAATTTTTACCGCTCTAAGTTCATTATCTTATTCAATTGGCATATAGTGGCATACTAGGGGCATACCAGGGGCGTAAATCTCTCCCCACGCTCCCCTACCGTGAATTAGTTGATATATTACTTTCTAGAAATCATAAATTTCCCACATATATGATTGGATTTGTATATAAAAAGTATGCTCTGAAATCATATAGAATTATAATATTTCCTTGGCCCACCTGAAATTTGCTGTGGCCCATTTTGGCCATGTGGCCATACGTTGGGAACCGCTGATCTAGAGGAAGAAATCACCAAAAAGGAGATGGCCAGTCGACGAAATAGAACCCTCCAAAAAACTCTCCTTGCCTCTCGCCATTTATATACCCGATACAAAAGGGGTATATAATAAAAGTTGCCGCGCTGTTGGCGGGGCTTAGAATATGCTGACTGTAGGGTCGGTTTAGCTCAGTCGGTAGAGCGTCCGACTAGAAACTACACGATTCCTGTTTCGATACCGGCTCTCGCCAACTCAGCGTATGAGTAGCACAGGGATCTGTGTGATAAAGGTGTGGCACTTCACCTCAGATGCAAAAACAATATCCTTGGTCTAGCGCTTGTGAAAAGGGGATAGACTCCATCGCTCTCTGGCTGATACCGACTTTAGGCCACCCCGATGACTTTTTAAAAATTTCTACAAAATTGTTGGTACACATGAAGTTAATAAAAAATCAAACAGAATTATTTCTATTACTTACTTATTTCTATGCAGTGACCCCTGCTGGAATATACCAAACACTAAGGAACAACCAAAGGATCATACCCAACACTAAGGGACACCTGTTGTATAGTCCTCGGTCGGAAAACGAAGCTTCCGGCAAAAAGACAAAGAAAAATATATAAATATATATTTAAAAAAAGGGGGAAACGAAAGCGAGGCTTTCCGGTCAAGGAAGCAGGGAGAAGATAGAACAAACGTCCGTTATCAGATCAAAAGATAAAGATGCGTAGGCGTGTCGTCAATACAAAAGCCAGAGGGTCGAGCCGACAGGGTCAGTTAGACAGTCAGACAGGAGACAGCGAACAGAGCACAAGGAGCGACCGTCGACACGGTCGATCGCTGCCAGCGGGCAGTGAGGATCGTCCACCCCTTTACCTCAACATGGCCAGACCATCCCAACAGTAGTAGTAGTCATCGTCAACCCTTGGGCACTCATTGTGAAGCTCTGCGCCTTTACCACCCACACACCGAAGAAAATAAAGAAGAGTCCTCTCTTTGTACATACGTATCTGTTGTTTATTGAAGTCCAGTAGTCGGTAGTAGCTGACTACTACATACTTCACTACGTGACCATATATACCCGCAACGACTACTTACTTACACGATTTAGAGTAGCGAAGAAGGCGCTACATAACATATAGAATTTGATGCCAGTATATAACATATTGCGATTTAGTGCCGGTAAAGAAAGCCAGTACGCAACACACCAAGGAACAACCAAAAGATTTTATCCAACACAAAGGGACACCAATGAAACAACCAAAGGATTTTACCCAACACTAAAGGACACTGAGGAACAACCAAATGATTCTTCACTAAAGATCAGCCTCTGCTTAACACAAGGGATCTCCACTGTAATGTGTTCTCACTTGAAGCCTAAAAATGGCCACAAAAATCGTAACAACCCTTACGCAAGAAGTTGTCTTGGGAATCACACTAAACTGCAGTTCTTGAAGATCTGGAGAGTGAGGAGAAACCCCTTCATTGGCATCCCCCCCGGTCCATTCTGACCCGTAGTGGTAGTACCTGTTAGGGTCCCATCTATAGGTTATATAGATCTGTTTGAAAATTATTCGTATTTGATATGACCATGTACAAAATAACCTTCAAATAACTACACAGAAAATGTAAACATGAACGTACAGTGAACACGATTCTCTAACCTCTAGGCATAGAATAACCCGACACATGCCGATTAAAATCTAAAAACAGTATCTTCATCTTTGTAGGTTTGATTACAACGTATCGGCCGATGTCTCCTCTTTTTCTGTCTTTTTTTTTCATCCAAAAAATGCCCCCCCCCATAAAGTGCCGATTGGGGATCCCGCCCTGAGATGAATACCCCATCTCCATCATCATCATCATAATCATCATCATGTGGCGCCATTAGCGCAGACATCCTTAACAATCTCTCGCCAGCCGTCCTTATCATTCGTCGCTTTCGGGAGGTCCTCTGAGCAGCATTCAGTATCCACGCAGAGCTGGTCTATATAGGTCTTTGCTGGGCGGGCCGGTCCGGTCCGGCGTGTCCATGTGTTGATTTCCATTGAAGAACGTCACTTATGAGTTCGTCATCACTTCTCCGGCAGTGTCTAGCATGTCTTGTTCGCCTCACTCGGATGGTCTGTGTGATAGGCGGCAAGTGGCCGTAAGCGATGTTAATGCACGTATAGGGAAAGTATGGTCTGCCAAAGACAGATTATCAGTCATATGGAAATCTGATCTCGATCGACAAGTTAAAACGACAATTATTTCAAGTCGTAATCGTATCAGTGCTACTGTATGGCTGCACCACTAGGACCCAAACCAAGCGCCTAGAAAATAAGCTAGATGAGAGTTGTACAATAATGTTGCGTGCGATCTTAAACAAATCTTGGAAACAACATCCTAAAAGAAAGAAGCTGTACGGCCACTTGCCACCTATCATAAACGACTTATCGTTTAGTTAACAATCATTTTTCCATTATTTTCAGCTAATTATATATATATATATATATATATATATATATATATATATATATATATATATATATATCAACCCCTCCGCATGAGCAGGATGCGACACAAGGTCAATTTCTTAACTGGAGTTTAACAGGTTTGAATTCAGAGTTTTCCTTCTCTAAGACTGGTTAGCTAGCCATGATTAAAGAGTCCAATCTGCTCTGTTATTTACCCATAGCTGGAGGGAGAATTGGATTCATACCTTTCTCAAGAGTATTAGCGCCATGTGAAATGCAAACAGCTTTGGTCGATGGGCCCATTTCCCTACGACTCTATCCATTACACAACGCGTTTTCTTTTCAGCTAATTACTTTCTCCGATCACGAACAAATGGATTAATCGCACCGGTTAACCCTAAACGAACTATTATTGCGACAGTAAAATCTAAAAAGATATATATATATATATATATTATATATTAATATTTATATTTTTTAGAAGCATTGTTGAATAAAGTATATATTAATATTTATATTTTTGCTTGAAGGCAATTACAATGTGCATATCGCATAAATTCGATAATTATAGAAGATAATAATGACAAGTGAATTTCGCAAAGAATTACTCGGTGTGTAGAATATCGTACAGACTATTTCAACTTTATTAAGTCTCATCAGCAATATATATTAACGATTTCCCTCCGACAGAAATCTAAACCGGGACTTCAGCAGGATAGTTAGAAACTATACTACTTCGGCCACGATACAGCACGGAGAAATTCCTGCGAAATTAACCTGTCAATGATACTGGGACGTCTCTACAAGATGAGGCAAGGGGGCGCTGAGTGAACAATAACAAACAGACCCGGAGCCTTATGCTCTTCGGCGAAGGTAATAAGATTTTTTGGATGTTTGTTTATTTTTTAGAAGTATTGTTGAATAAAGTATATATATTACTATTTATATTTTTGCTTGAAGGCAATTACAATGCGCATATCGCATAAATTTGATAATTATAGAAGATAATAATGACAAGTGAATTTCGCAAAGAATTACTCAGTGTGTAGAATATCGTACAGACTGTTTATGCGATATGCGCATTGTAATTGCCTTCAAGCAAAAATATAAATATTAATATATATACTTTATTCAACAATGCTTCTAAAAAATAAACAAACATCCAAAAAATCTTATTTCCTTTATCGAAGAGCATAAGGCTCCGGGTTTGTTTGTTATTGTTTCACTCAGCGCCCCCTTGCCTCATATTGGTAGAGACGTCTCAGTATCATTGACAGGTTATATATATAAAGAGTCTTTTAATGGTAAATCATATCGTGCGCGTATGAATTATGAGATCCTTGCAACGTATGTGATGCGTCATTTCTCGCACATATCAAATCGCGTGAATCAACACATCCGCCATTAAAACCTGTGAGAACGATCCCACAATTCTTCAGAAAGGCGGCACAATTCGCCAGTGTTTACTATCTTCGATACAATATGTCCGTTTATGTAATCAATGGGATAAAAACTAAAATAATCTATTGTCCGGAAAACATACGTTTTCTTTTGATATATATATATATATATATATATATATATATATATATATATATATATATATAAAGAATATATATATACATTAAAAGAATATATATATATATATATATATATAATGTGTGTTTCTAATTGAGTCACGCATGCATGACAAAACTTTTAAAAAAGGAATCATTATTTTTAGAACAAGCTCTTAAACCGATAATCTAAGAGTTGTTTTATTTTTTATTTTTTATTTTTTTTGTTTCTTTTTTGTCTTTTGTATTTTGTATATATATATATATATATATATATATATATATATATATATATATATATAAATGCATTGTCCTTGGATGTTTAATAACAAGATTCAAAAAACAATGATAAATGTTTTCCAACAAAACTGAAGATCGAAAACAAACATGTTTTTCCGAAATTACACGTTTTGATGGCCACGTTTTTAGTTACTAATGCAGAATAGTGCGCAAGAGATAATATCATTACATTACGTATAAAAAATCAATAAAAAAAATCACGAAAATATCCGAAAACTTTGAGACCATAGGGTTAGGATTAGGGTAAGTTTTAGGGTTAGGGTTAGTGTTAGGATTAGAATTAGGCTACTTCGTGGGTTTTCGTATTCTAATGCTATTTATATGTAAAATGCAATTATAATGATATTATAACAGTGCGTAAGAGATGATCATTAGATTACGTATAAAAAACGCATTGCATTTCACGGAAATACCCGAAAACTTTGAGATCTTAGGGTTAGAGTTAGGGTAAGTGTTAGTGTTAGTGTAAGTGTTAGGATTAGAATTAGGGTTAGGCTACTTCGGAGTTTCCGTATTCTAATGCGATTTATATATAAAATACGATTCTAATATTATTTCTTGTGCGCTATTCTGTATTTGTACTCGTTTTCAATAAGTTTAAGTAAAAAAAAGTAAATTCGTCGGCCTAAAGTTGGTATCAGCCAATCAGCGAAAGAGTCTAGCGCTAGACCAAAGAGATTGTCTTTTTGCATCTGAGGTGGAGCACCATACCTACCATCAGCTCCCTATTTTACTGCACATTCACATATCCCAATTCTGATAACACTGGGAAGACTGGAAAACAAACCGGTTGAAACGTAGTAAATACTAGGGTCTAATACGTCTTCTGCTTTTTTGTTGATGCTAGGATGAGTCAAAAGTTTTGCAATATTTTGGAAACATGAGGCACAATTCGGCAGCTCTGGATTACTTTTGTCAAGGTCGTCAAGGTGATAACCCCACTGGACTGGGAGATTCTACGCCTGATACTCTGGATCTGGGGATAATGATGATAAAGAGGTACTCCACACTCCCCAGAGCTCCAGAATTGGAACTTAACTATTAGATGCAGTTAACGTTAAAGCGATTAAAGTCTGCCCATGCTGGGATGGACTTGTCCAAAGGGGTTATCTTCCCTTG
>CM042164.1:61673463-61690963 GCA_023376005.1 Doryteuthis pealeii
ATACAGAAAACAAGAAGACCTGAACGCCTACCCTTGAAAATTAAAAAGAAGAAATATTCCGTGGTCTTTAATAAAACCTAGTGAAATTCTAGCCACAGTTTAACAGCTTCAGGACTCCTGCTTTCAGAAATCTTCTGACGAAGGGATCTTTATCCCGAAATATTAAGAGAATAAATCAAAGGTAAACATAGTTACCTCATTTTTCGAAATGATCGAAAAATAGAACATCTGAAACTCTTCCATCACTCCCGTCTTTCATTGCTAATTGCTTCATTATAATAGGAAGTAAATAATAAAATTACAGTTATTTCTTCTTGTTAAAGGATTTCTTTTAAGATTTATCCACGAGATTTTTGCTCATATTCATTAAGATAAAACCAAACAATTAGAAATCAATAATACTAAGCACTTATTTATTAAATCAAATTTTTAATAACAATATACAAATTAGCCGTCCCACGTAAACGGCTATTTTGTTGTATTTATAAATACAATTGTTATTAGTATGTAGATGTGTCCAACATATCAAATTTCCGGTTTCGACCGGGAGTCCAGTGAGCTTCGGCTGCTGGACCTTACAAGCTAATATCGTTGATCCCAGGGGGCCATCCCCCCTCGATTTAAAGGGGACAGGACTAGGTTTATTGCCCAGTGCCCGAGGCACCCCTCTGAGGGGGAATGCTGAAGGGATCAACGCATCTTTTGCACCCGCCACCCATGAGCTTCGGTTCGTGGGTGGTCCCGCATTAATTGTGCCTTGTGCCTTACCCGTACACGTGGTGTATGTGGTAAATACCATTTAGATATGTCTAACATATTTAACCCCGGGTTCGACCGGGGGGGGGTCCGGTGGCTTCGGCTCTGGACCTTACAAGCTAAAATCATTGATCCCAGGGGGCTTCCCCCCCAGGCAAATACCACCACTCATGTCACAATTCCCTTAGTTATTTACGTCACATTCTCCATGATTTTATTTTTATTCAAACCAATTATTAATAAAATTATCTTACATTATTAAAACTTTTGACCATATCTACATGATATTTTCCACGTAAACCACTTGTACGGGTCAGGCACGAAGGCCCTATTTATGTGGGACCACCCACAAACCGAAGCTCATGGGGTGGCGGGTGAAAAATTGCGTCGATCCCGTCGGCATTCCCCCTTAAGGGGGGCGCCTCAGGCACTGGGCAATAAACCCAGCCCTGCCCCTTTAAATCGAGGGGCAGGTGTTACCTGGGGGATGGCCCCCTGGGATCGACGCCGTTAATTATATCAATGGTCCAGAGGCCGAAGCCACTGTAGACCAAATCTACATGATATTTACCGCGTACCCCACTTGTACGGGTCAGGCACAAAGTCCCTATTAACGTGGGACCACCCACAAGCCGAAGCTCATGGAGTGGCAGGTGAAAAATTGCGTCGATCCCGTCGGCATTCCCCCTCAGGCACTGGGCAATAAACCCAGCCCTGCCCCTTTAAATCAAGGGGGCAGGTGTTGCCTGGGGGGATGGTCCCCTGGGATCGACGCCGTTAATTATATCAATGGTCCAGAGGCCGAAGCCACTGTAGACCAAATCTACATAGTAATAACATGCAATTGTATTTATATATACAACAAAATAGCGGTTTACAGTGTGAACGAGAAGGCTAATTTGCATATTGATATTAAAGATTAATTTTAATAAATATTTGCTTAGTATTATTGATTTCTAATTGTTTGCTTTTATCTTAATGAATATGAGCAAAAATCTGGGGGATAAATCTTAAAAGAAATCCATTAACAAGAAAACATTATCGAAGTAAGTCAGTCAACAATTGGATAGTTGAATGTTAGTCTGTATGGGAGGAAGATTGGTCATCTTTGTGAATACGTCCCAGTCTATCCTGAACTTCCTGAATTGTTGTGGGGTCATTTCCGAACTGAGTTGATGAAGTTTTGCAGTTGGTGTTCTTGCATAATTAGCTGATGATGGGAGTGTCACTGGGGGATCCTTGGCTAGCTGTAGTATAGTGAGCATGTCACCCATAGTCTTAATGCCCAGTTCCTTAAGCATTGCATGATCCAGCAGATGCAAGCTGGACCTTGCAAGCTCTTCACTAGAAAATGTCTGGGCATAAGTTTTGGCAGAGGCAACAGATATGCCTGCCTCAATAAACAAACATAACTGTCATTTTATTCTTTACTTTATTTAGCAATGAAAGACGGGAGTGATGTTAGAGTAAATTTCAGTTGTTCTATTTCTCGATTATAACCCCATATGTATCAAATCTTTTTATCTGCATTCTTATTTAATTTCATTAGCCTTTCTAATTTAATATAACATTTTATTACTTTAAAACTTAAATACTTGAACCCGGCGGAGGGTGCATATATTTGCTAGTTTAGATAATTTATTAATATGTCAACCAGTATTTCTATCGATACGAACAGAGAATAAAACAGAATATTCAATTTATTGATTGGATCATTAAATTATTTAAAGATATCTGTTGGACGGTTCTTAATTACTGAATCAATTGATCTATTAGTTATTATCCTTCTTCTTCTTCTTCTTTCTTCTTCTTCTTCTTCTTCTTCTTCTTCTTCTTCTTCTTCTTCTTCTCTCTCTTCTCTAATAAGAAAGATCTTATCTATCTATCGTCTGTTCATCTCTCCCCCTCTCTCTCCTCTCTCTTTCACTCTCTCTCTCTCTCTCTCTCTCTCTCTCTCCCCCTCTCTCTCTCTCTGTCTTTGTCTGTCTCTCTAATAAAAAGGATCATATCTATCTATCGTCTGTTCATATCTCTCTCTCTGTCACTCTCTCGCACTTGCTCTCTCTTCTCTCTCTCTCTCCCTCCCTCTCGTAAGAAGTATCATATCTCTCTATCTCTCTCTCTCTCTCTCTCTCTAATATATATATATATAATATATATATATATATATATGCTGTTCATCTTTCTCTCTCTTTCTCTCGTAAAAAGAATGATATCTATCTATCTATCTATCTATCTATCTATCTATCTATCCTATTTTGTTCATATCTATATTTAGACTGTTTCTATCTATCTAAAATCTGTTATTTCTCTTCTCTCTCTCTCTCTCTCTCTCTCTCTCTCTTCCTCTCTCTCTCTCTGTCTTTGTCTGTCTCTCCTAAAAAGAATAATATCTATCTATCTATCTATGTATCGGTTGTCCATCTCTCCCCCCTCTCTCTCTCCAATTGTGTCAGCGGCCAGAATAATAAAGATACAATTAAAGGTCAATAAATGCGTGTCAAGTCACCATTGTTTATGATTTCGATCAGAAATCTACACACCGTGCCCTTTAAATTAACACAATAATAATTTGGACAAAAAAAAGACCAAACAAACAAATCAACAACAAAACAATAAAATAAACGCGCGGTCGAGCGGAGAAAAGATGAAAGAAATATCGAATATAATTGTGTTTGAATGGAAAACAAGACATTTAGCGTTGAATTTTGATTAAAACAAAGAAAAGGATTTGTGTATGTGTGAACAAACATGTGTCACGAAAACAATTCATTATGAAACAAAGAAACAGGATTAATATGAATAAATGTTAATTACATTAATAAATATTCAAACAAAAAGAACTATCTATCTATCTATCTATCTATCTATCTATCTATCTATATAAAGATAAATCTAATGAGTCAGACGAACCTACTAAAAGTTTCGCTTAATGCTCTTCAGGGCTAAGATCTGACTAAAGAGACTGGGGGCAAACGCATTAAATATAGTACTTACCTCCGTGATTCAAATAAATTAGGGAGTAGCAAAAAAAATCGGATACTACGAGTTTTAAAAGCGAATTAAGAATAATTAAATCTATTATTTAAGGTTAACTTTGTCTAAATCGATAAGTAGTACCATAATAACCATCATTAAAAAAGAAAAATATCATTACATATGCAGTTTATTTTTAAAAGATTTAAAAGTATTTGTTTTGGTCAATTTTTGTTCGCCGACGCCATTTTGGCTGTTTTTCAATGGTTTTAGGCGCTTGTTTACAATTCTAACGTAACATTTGGGATGAAGAAAAAAATTACCAAAAATCAGGAAATTATCCGATTTTAATGAAATTTTCACTATTGATTTATCATTAATGAATTTTATAATGCATCAGTTATTTTATTTCAAAACTTTAATTTAGTATTTTTGCTATGAAAAATTAATATATAAATTCATTTAAAATATGAAAATCCTGATGTTAAGTTTAAAATGTTATATTTTTTAGATTCTAAAAATAAATATCTACTTAATGCAAACCTTATTTTTTAGACAAAGTAATAGTTTGAAAAAAAACTCTATTGAAAATGTACCCCTCCCCTTTTTAAGCAGAAAAAAACATCGATGTATAATTTTTTCTTTTATAAAATAATAGCCAATTAAATAATTATCGAAATGGGTTTTTTACCCATTTCGATAATGAAATCTCCAAAAAATTAATTATTTATTATTTTTTACATTTTATTTTTCGATTTTCGGTACTTATTTTCTCATAGAAGAGCAACCGTAAAAAATTTTTTTTTGTTTCTATTTATAACTTCGGTCTTTTATCTCTTTATTTATACTGCAATTAGTATCAGGTAAGGACCAACTTGAAACAATTTTACGCCCCCAACATAAGGGGGGTCAAAATTAAGTGACCTGAAAAAAATTAGAAAGTTTTGAAATAAAATAAATAATGCATTATAAAGATCATTCATTGGTAAATAAACACTGAAAATTTCATTAAAATCCGATAATTCCCTGATTTTTGGTAAATTATTTTCTGTAGGGGGGGGGGGCTAAAGTCATTTGGTCAAAAATGACTTTGAGGCTCTGTTTGCCAGACCCTAAAATAAATCATTTAAATTAGCATAAACTAAAACGACCAATAGAAAACAACAAAAACTAAGAACACTATTAAATCGATATTTTATTATATTATACTTAAATTAAATTTTTTTTTAAATTTTAATTTTTTATTTTTACTAGCAAATATATGCACCCTCCGGGTGCAAGTATTTAAGTTTTAATGTAATTAAATAGTGTATCAAATTAGAAATGCTGATGAAACTAAATAAGAATGCAGATAAAAAAAATTTAAACTGAAGGGGGAATAATCGAAAAATAGAACAACTGAAACTTATTCTTTCATCACTCCCGCCTTTCATTGCTAAATTTTCCTAATTTAACTATTTAGTTAAATTAGGAAGTAAGAATAAAATTACAGCTTATCTTTCTTGTTAATGATTTTTTAAGATTTATCCCCGAGATTTTTGCTAATATCATAAAGATAAAACCAAACAATTAGAAATCAATAATACTAAGCACATATTTTATTAAAATAAGATTTTTTATAACAATATGCAAATTAGCCTTCCCATTCACACTGTAAAGTGCTATTTTTTTTGTATATATAAATAAAATTGCATGTTATTAATATGTAGATATTGTCAACAGTATTAATAATGTAAAACAATTTTATTAATAATTTATGTTTAAATAAAAAATAAAATCCTGTTGAATGTGACGTAAATAACTAAGAGAATTGTGACTTGAATAGTTTCGGTTACAGACAGAAAAACACACAATCTCCATTATAATAAGATTTTATATTTTTATTTTTAAGTAAATTTGAATCTACTACATCAAATCTATCTATCTATCTATCTATCTATATATATATATATATATATATATATATATATGTATATATATATATATTGGCTGTTCATCTCTCTCTACCCCCCTTTCTCCCTCCTTTATCTATCTATCAATCTTTCCATCTATCTCTTAAAAGGGAGCATATCTACATCTATCTATCTATCTATCTATCTATCTTTATTTCGATCATATCTATCTTAGACTGTTCTTTTATTATCACGTCTTTTCATCTCTCTCTCATCCTTCGTCTCTCTCCTCTCTCTTCGTCTCTCTCTCTCTCCTCTCTTCTTCTCTCTCTCTCTCTCTCTCTCTCTCTCTCATTTTCTCTATCACTTCTCTTTCTCTCTCTGTCACACCTTATCTTTCATAAAAAAGAATCAATATCTAACAATCATTGTTCATCTCTCTCCTCTCCTCTCTCTTCTCTTCTCCTCTTCTCTCGTCTCTATCTCTCTTCTCCTATCTATCAAATTCTAATCTATTCTACTATTCAGTCCTCTTAATTTTAATTATCTCAGTCTCTTGTATATAATATTATAATATTATATATATATATTTTTTCCTTTATTTCATCTCGGAAAAATTACCAATATATATATATATATATATATATATATATATATATATATCATACTATCATCATAATTTTCAATTTTGCACTTATACTTGTTATGTTGAGCAGTTGTTTGAAAAATTCGTAGTTGGATACTTCATCACGACGACATAGAACAGACCACTTATCGATTTGGTCGAAACAGTCTGTCGCAAATTAACATAACAAACACATATATATAATATATTATATTTATTATAATATATATTATAATATATTAGCATTCCATGCGTGGGTGGTAAGTGTTACCCACTAGTCTCGGCATCCATCTCTACTGAATAGTGAGTTAGATTTCTCGGATTCCATCTTTTGGCAACATTGTGTCATACTCCATCTATTTCCTATCCTAACTATTTTCATATCTAATGTATTTAATCTATCTCTTCATAATTCATTCCTATCTCTCTAATCTGTCATATCTGATAGGTGGATGCCAGATTGAACACCGATGCCAGTAAAACGAAATGGATCCAGATGGTGTAATGCCGTTTGTGCTGTTAGAGTTAAAGACTCAGTCCATCGTTGGGCCGTGGTACACCTTGGTTTCAAAGCGAATTTGTTATTGTTCTATGGCAGACTGTTGGTTACGCATAGGACAATATTTTTTCGTTTAGTCTTATTTCTGTTTGCTTTAATTTTCGGTTGGAATGATATTACTTTATTTTTAAGTTGGATCTTTGCATTCTTACTTTTTAATGTACATGTCATCATCATCATCATCATCGTCATCAGTCCGGCGCTGTCCAGCGCGGATGTCAATGACAACCTTCTCTATCCGTCCTATCACTCATCATTCTCGGGAGGGTCCTTATATGCAGCATCCTGTATCCGTCCTAAGCTGGTCATGTACGTCTTTGTTGGGTCGGTCCCACACTGGGTATCCATGTGCCTGGCTGTCCCAGGAAGGAGTGCTTATTGAGTTCGGTCCTCTGCCTTTCTCCAACAGTGTCCCAGTTTGTCCGTCTTCTCGGATGGGTTTTGGATATAGTGGAGTGGCCGTCAGCTATTTTTCGTGGTGTTGTTTCCACTCTTGTCAGGATCACTCGGCGCATTTTGCGCATGCTCCCATCTAGTTTAAAATCTCTGTCGTTAGTTAGGGTCTAGGTGGTTGCAGCCATACAGCAGTACTGACACGACACGGGCCTGGAAGACTGTCTCTTTACATCTTGTCGGTGAGATTGGATTTCCATATGGATAGTTAATTTATTTATAGCGGCCATGCTTTTTTCTATACGCGTCCATTAGCACGCGAAAAAAAAAATTTGGGGGTTTCCCCCCGGCCTGTCGTGAACTCTGATACTGAGTTCCATGTCTTTCAAAAACAAAGCGACATTACCAATCGATGGCAAACTCCTAACTCTGCTGTGGAAACAATTTACTACATGTACATTGTAAGCGTTACAAAACTAATACAATAATTTTGGACGTTGTAAGTTTAGTATTCCTATTTAATAACTATTAATTATATGACTTCTCAATATAACTTAAAATTGGTTACTTTAAAGCGTTTGAATTCATTGGGGCAAAAATACTTTTATAAAAACTATTTTTTAAGTAGTAGGGAAGTTCTAGAACACTTTTTATTGACAGAAAATAGATTACAAAAAGTCACCATTTTTTTCTCCGCCCCGGCCAAAAAATAATTTGGAGAGATAAAAATCGACATAATGCGCCATATTTTTTGGAAGTGGAAGCCTTCAATTTGGGATTGTTAACGTTAACATAATCCTAAACACCTGGTAAATCTTTCAGAAAGTTGAAGGGGTGGGTGAATTTTTACCTTTTTTTTTCTTGATGATTGACATGGGGGAATTACCTATATATCATTTATATAATTACTAGAATATATAATGCCCCCCTCGAGGTGCAATATTTAAGTTTAATGTATGAAATAATGTATTAATTAGAAGTCTAATAAGAAGGCAGATAAAAAGATATGTAACAGAAGTTGGGTAATAATAGAAAATAAAATTAAACTTACTCTTCCTCATTTTCCCGTTTTTATTGCTGAATTTTATCTTTTTAAACTATTTATGTTAAATTAAGAAATAAGGAATAAAATTGACAGTTTCTTTTTCTGTTAAATGGATTTCAATTTAGATTCATGTGAAGAGATTTTTTGCTTATATTCATTAAAATAAACCAACCAATTAGAAAATCAATAATATAAAGCCATATTTAAAAAAATCACATTTTTAATATCAAATATGCAAATTAGCCTTCCCATCACGCATGTAAACCGTATTTTATTTTGTATATATAATACATTCCATGTTTAAATTTGTATGTAGATATGACAACCCTAATAAAAAAGGTGAAGCAATTTTTATTAATAGATTGAGGTAAATATAATATCATGTGGAAAATGTGATGTAAATATCGAGGGAATTGTGGTGTAAATGTAAATAATTGGTTACAGACCAGAACACACAATCTCCATTAATCTATAGATGTTCTACGTATTCTTATTCGATGTAATTAATTTTAAAAACAAATCTATTTGAGACCATAGATAGGACCTACAGGTACTTACACTTCCGAGTCAGAGTGAACAGGGAGCAATGGTGATGAAGGGGTGCTCTATTCCAACCTCCAAAACCTGGAACATTCACCATCAGATAGAGTTTAACATCATCCCAGGACATGTAGAACCCCAGCCACTGCTTCATAGTCCCATAATAATAAAAGTGGTGGGGCTTGCATAAGGGCAATAGGGTTGGGAAAATAATATAGGTGCTAGGGCTTGACGTGACCAGCTGATTGATCGGGGGGGCCTCTCCGCCGCCCGTCTAGCCCAAGATAGGGCAAAGTGGAGTTGCCAAGCCATGGCTGCTCAACCTCACTGGGTTTCTATACTTACATTCCAGGTCGCCACTCCAACAGCAACAGGTGGCCCATTGGGGGAGTTTGACCCTCTGGCAGAGGTGCAGTTCGGTGTCATTCTAACGATCCAGCGACAGGGTGACCCTAACAGGTATACCTCAAGTTCAGAGTGGGCGGAGACGTAATGATGATGAAGAAGTACCCACACTCTTCATAACGGCTAGAATTACTCAGAAGAATCCGGAGAACCTAGGAAACTTGCTGATCACTTACGCCTCCTGAAGCCACCGGCTACGGTCGGTTAAAATATATCCATAATTATATATATTGGAAAAAAACTAAAGATCCAGACTACTGCACCTGCTGACAACGGCTAGAAACTCAGAAAGTATGGATAGGGGCGGCTTAAGTCGGTATCAGAGCCAGTCAGCGAGGGTACTATCCCCTTTCAATAGCGCTAGACCAGGGAATTGTTTTTTAGGCATCTTGGGTGGAGCGCCAACAACTACCATCAGCTACTTACTTTCACCGCACAGATCCTGTGACTACTCATACGCAGGCTCCGGCATGAATGAGGTCGCCAGAAAACCAGGTTAAAAATCGAACTTAGGAACCGTTTGATGGTTTCTAGCCGAAATTGCTTTGTTTTTATCAATTTCTACGTATTTTCTGCGTAATTGTGTATAATTAATTATTTCGTCATTTTAATACTCATTTGTCCGAACCTCACAACAAGGTTCTAACAATGTCTTATTTTCTTTTGCAGATCAAACATAAGATGATATAACACTATCTTTTTATTGCCGTTCGATTCTTGAAGAATTTTTCTGTCATGATATTATCTTTTAGTAGAATTTCGTTAATTTCATGTAGCTGCTAGGAGCTGAGTGCGAACTGAGTATTTCCAGCCTGAGGGAGTAAAACTCTAAAAGTTCTCAATGGGACGATGTCGAACCGAACATCTGAGTTTTTCGTTATATTTCTTCCTCTGTCCCCAAAGATTCGGAGGCGTGACATAGTATCCATATATTGACCCGGTTCAGCGTGGAGGATGTAGCGAGACGTTGCAAATATGACCGAACATCAGTGTGGGCCTTAGTGTTAAAATCTGGGACGACGAATTTTAAACTGTCACGTCCACAGCTCCTCGGAAGATTCTTTCAGATTTTTCTTTATAATTTTTCTTTTAATCATATAATTTTGACAATAACCTAAGGAGACTGTTGTCACTCAGCCTGCAGTAAAATACCATCAGCTTAACTGCTGGCATGTGAAAAGACTCAAGAGAGTGAAATAATAATAATCTGCGAATGTAGCAAACTAGCGACAACGAGAATGCAAAACTAACAGCGACTGGGTTGGGAAGGTGATCCACTGGGAATTTGCAAAATTTTAATTTACCATACAACAAATGGTATAAATGCATAAACCAGAATCTGTTCTTGAGAACGAAACGCTAAAGAATTCTCTGGGTTTGAAATAAAACGGATCACCTTTATCCCAGCAAGAATACAGATTGTGTTGTTAAACAAAAAGAAAAGACTTGTCAACTGTGTGATTTTGCAGTGGCAGCAAGATACAGGGGTGAAAACTAAGGAAAATGAAAAATGGCATATCAGAACCTTGCCAAGAACTGGAAAAAGGAGACTTGTTTGGACACTCAGACTCCAGTAACAGACCTTCAGCTAACGCTGATGTGAAACTCAAAAAGGAGTAATAAATAATAATAATATAATATGAATAATAATAATAATTAAAACAGCGCAGTAATCTATTTATACTAATCTGGGAGTTGGNCAGATTTCATTTGGTATCAGATCGGCCTTGCCATTTTCTCTCTCTCTCTCTCTCTCTCTTCTCTCTCTTCATCATCTGCATCTCATACTCACTCTCACTCATCATTTTCTCCTTTCTCTCTCTTGCTCTCTCTGTGTCACCCTTATCTTTTCTAATGAATCATATCTTTACGAAGCATACTGTTCATCTCTCTCTTCTCTCTGCGCGTATCACCTCTCTCCAGTCTCTTATCTCTCTCTCTCTCCTTCTCTCTCTCTCTTCAATTCTATCTATCTTCTACTATACATATCAATCTCTTAGTATTTATAGCTATCTATCTGCAGTCTCTGTATATCATATATATATAAGTTATATATAATATTATTTTTTCCCTATTATTTTCATTCTCTGGAAACAAATTAAAACCCATCCATGATATAATATATATATATATTATTATATATATATATTAATATTATATATATATATATTGTATTTAAGAGAAAACAATTGTTTTGAAAATACAATATGAATGTTTGTTATGTAAATTGCTGACGAGATCTGTTGTTCGACAAATCGACAGTAAGTTGTGTCCTCATACACACGTAGCGATCAGTAGGATAAGACCGAACTTATCGATTTCGGCTCGAACATGATCTGTCCAGCATTACCATAACAAACAACATATAATATATATATATATAAATTAGATATATTTGATTGATGATGATAAGGCCCTCATATATAACGTAGTATGCATAGGCTATCCATCGTGGTCGTAAGTGTTACGCGCTAGTCTCGATTGCTGACATCCATTACTCACTAGAATGTGAGTTAGATTACCTCCGGAAATGTTCGCCATTCTTGATGCAGGACATTGTGGTCAGTATGTTCCTAATCATAATCTTCTATCTATCTGTTTGTCATTCTATGTATTTATCTATCTATCTCATTACTTCATTATCTATCTCATCTATCTGTCATATCTGAATCAAGGTGAAGATGCAGGAGTTTGTACACGCGATTCGCAGTAGATCGAAAAATGGCAAAAAATATGCCCAGTCATTGGTGTAAATAGGAACTGTTCTGGTGCTGTTATGAAGTTAATGACTTCAGTTCATCGCTTGGACCCTGGTACAGGCTCTTTGGTGCAATGCACGATTCTGTTATAGTGTTAGCGGCAAGGACGTGTTGTGTTGTTACTAGCATTGGGGACAAGGGAACAATATTTTTCGTATAGTTCTTGAATTATTCTGTTAATCTATTACATTTCGGTTTGGAATGAATATACATATACTTTTATTAAGTTGTACTTTGGCATTCTTCTTTTTATGTACTGCTCATCATCCTATCATCGAATCATCAATACATCATGTCGCGCTGTCCAGCGCTGGATGTTCATGACAATCCCCTCTCTAATCCGGTACCTCTATCACTCATCATTCTCGGGAGGTTCCTCTATGCAGCATCCTGTAATCCGGTCTAAGCTGGTCAACTCTGTACGTCTTTGTTGGTCGGTTCCACACTGGACGTATACCATGTGCTGTGTTCCTCTCCACAGGAGGACGATCGCTTTTGAAGTTCGTCTTTGCATTCTCCAAGCAGTGTCACCAACGTGGTCCTTGTCCGTCTTACTCAGGATATGGTTTGGATGAATATGTGGAAGGTAGGCCGTTAACAGCTATTTTCTTCGTGGGGTTGTTGTTTCCCACGTCTTGTCAGAGTATTGATCACTGCAGCGAGCATTTTTTGCGCAGCTTCCCATCTAGTTATTTAATCTTCATAGGTCGCTAGTTAGGGTTCTATAGGTGGTGCAGGCCATAGTCAGCAGTACTGCCACGACAAACGGCCCTGGAAGAACTGTCTCTTTAACTTGTCGGGTAGAGAGTATCTGAGATATTGCAATTAATGATCAGTTATTGATTATTGATACAGCGGCCCATGCTTTCCTGTCCAACTGTCGTGGGCTAGGTCTCGACGTGTTGCGCATAGCGATCGACTATATGCGTCGGTCGACTGTGTACGTGCAACTTCTCGATAAGAATTAGCTCTTGAGTTTCATGTGTCATTGATCAAGAAACAGCATAAAGCCCGACATTACGTCGAATACACGTAGTCTGATTGGCAAGCCGATCGTATTCATACATGCATCTGGCTGGACAGTTTAGTGTTACATTACAATGTTCAGTCTATAGTATCGTGTGGCGGGATTACATACTAATACGCCGTAATACCAGTGTCGGATGAAATATATTTTGGACCAGTTGTAAGGTATTCTAACAAATATTCCCTATGTTCTCTCTAATACTAATAATTATATGACTTCATCAATAACTTAAAATTGGTTAACTTTAAGACGTTTTGAATTCATTGGGCAAAAATACTTTTATAAAACTATTTTTAGTAGTAGGGAAGTTCTAGAACACATTTTATAGACAAAAATAGATTACAAAAAGTCACCATTTTTCTCGCCCCCGACCCCAAAAAATAAATTTGGAGAGATAAAAATCGACATAACTTCGCGCCAATTTTTGGAAGTGGAAGCTCAAATTTTGGGGATTGTCTAACGTTAACATAATCTACACCTGGTAAAAAAATCTTTCAGAAAAGTTGAAGGGGGTGGGTGACAATTTTACTTTTTTCTTGATGATTTGACATGGAATTACCTATATATCATTTATTATATACTAGCAAATATATGCACCCTCCGGGTGCAAGTATTTAAGTTTTAATGTAATGAAATATCGTATTAAATTAGAAAGTCTAATAAGAAGGCAGATAAAAAGATATGTAACAGAGTGGGGGTATAATAGAAAAATAGAAATTAAACTTACTCTTCCATCATTCCCGTCTTTCATTGCTGAATTTTACTTATTTAACTATTTAGTTAAATTAAGAAATAAAGAATAAATTGACAGTTATCTTTTCTTGTTAATGGATTTCATTTAAGATTCATTGAAGAGATTTTTGCTTATATTCATTAAAATAAAACCAAACAATTAGAAATCAATAATACTAAGCACATATTTAATAAAATCACATTTTTAATATCAATATGCAAATTAGCCTTCCCATTCACACTGTAAACCGCTATTTTTTGTATATATAAATACAATTCCATGTTATTTGTATGTAGATATGGACAACACTAATAAAAAGGTGAAGCAATTTTATTAATAAATTGAGGTTTAAATATAATAAAATCATGGAAAATGTGATGTAAATATCGAAGGGAATTGTGAGTTGTATAGTAATATAGTTTCGGTTACAGACAGAAAAACACACAATCTCCATTATAATAAGATGGTTTCACGTATTCTTATCGAATGTAATTAATTTTTAAACAAATCTATTTGACCCATAGATAGGACCCTAACAGGTACTACCACTCCGAGTCAGAGTGAACCAGGGAGCAATGGTGATGAAGGGGTGCTCCACATTCCCCAAACCTCCAAAACTGGAAACTCACCATCAGATAGAGTTTAACGTCATTCCCAGGACATGTAGACCCCCAGCCACTGCCTTCTAGCACCCATATAATAAAAAGTGTTGGGGCTTGCCATAAGGGCAATAGGGTTGGGAAAATAATATAGGTGCTAGGGCTTGACGTGACCAGCTGATTGATCGGAGGGGGCCTCTCCGACCGCCCGTCTAGCCCAAGATAGGGCCAAAGTGGAGTATTGCAAGCCATGGACTGCTCAACCACCTGGGTTCTATACTTAAACATCACAGGTCGCCACCCACAGCCAACAGGTGGCCCCATTGGGGGAGTCTTACCCCTCTGCAGAGGTGCAGTCGGTGCATTCTAACGATCCAGCCGACAGGGTGACCCTAACAGGTACTACCACTCCAAGTCAGAGTGGGCCTGGGAGTAATGATGATGAAGAAGTACTCCACACTCTTCATAACGGCTAGAATACTCAGAAGAATCCGGGAAACCTGAGGAAACTTGCTATCACTCAGCCTCCAGTGAACCACCGGCTACGGTAGGTGTAAAATAAATTCCATAATAATAATAATTTGGAAAAAAAACTAGAAGATCCAGACTACTGCACTGCTGCAACCGGCTAGAATACTCAGAAGAGTATCGATGGGGCGGCTTAAAGTCGGTAAGCCAGTCAGCGAGGGAGTCTATCCCTTTTCAATAGCGCTAGACCAAGGAGATTGTTTTAGCATCTGAGGTGGAGCGCCACACCTACCATCAGCTCCTTACTTTACCGCACAGATCCCTGTGCTACTCATACGCTGAGTTGGCGAGAACCGGTATCGAACTAGGAACCTTGTGGTTTCTAGCCGAAATGCATTTGTTTTATCATTTCTACGTATTTTCTGCCTAAATTGTGTCATATTATTTTTCGTCATTTTAATATTATTTTCGAACCTCAACAACAAGGCTTCTACAATGTCTTTTTTCTTGCAACCATACGCATGATATAACACTATCTTTTTATTGCCGTTCCGAATTCTTTGAAGAATTTTTCTTCATGTATTTCTTTTTAGTAGAATTTCTTAATTTCCATGTTAGCTGCTAGGAGCGAGTGCCGACATGCTAGTAGTTCCAGCCTGAGGGAGTAAAACTCCTAAAGTTCCTCATGGGACGATGTCGAACCGAACACTGAAGTTTTCGTTAATTTCTTCCTCTGTCCCCAAAGATTCGGGACGTCAGTATCCCATATATTGACCCGGTCAGCGTGGAGGATGGTAGCGATGACGTTGCAAAATATGACCGAACATCAGTGTGGGCCCTTAGTGTTAAAATCTGGGACGAAGAATTTTAACTGTCACGTCACAGATCCCTCGGAAGATTCTTTCAGATTTTTCTTTTTAATTTTTCTTTTTAATCATATAAATTTTGACAATACCTAAGGAGACTTGTTGTCACTCAGCCTGCAGTAAAATACCATCAGCTAACGCTGATGTGAAAAACTCAAAAGGAGTGAAAATAATAATAATCTGCGAATGTAGCAAACTAGCACAACGAGAATGCAAAACTAGACACGACTGGGTTGGGAAGGTGATCCACTGGGAATTATGCAAAAAATTTAATTTTGACCATACAACAAAATGGTATATGCATAAACCAGAATCTGTTCTGAGAACGAAACGCATAAAATTCTCTGGGACTTTGAAATAAAAACGGATCACCTTATCCCAGCAAGAATACCAGACCTTGTGTTGTTAAACAAAAAAGAAAGAACTTGTCAACTGGTGGATTTTGCAGTGCCAGCAGATCACAGGGTGAAACTAAAGGAAAATGAAAAATGGACAAATATCTAGACCTTGCCAGAGAACTGAAAAAGGAGACTTGTTGACACTCAGACTCCAGTGAAAGACCATCAGCTAACGCTGATGTGAAAACTCAAAAGGAGTAAATAATAATAATAATAATAATAATAATAATAATAATTAATAATAATAAAAACAGCGCAGTACATCTATTTATACTATCTGGAGGTTTGCCATTTTCGTTTACTGGCGATCGGTGTTCAAACTCTGGCATTTCACCTTATTCAGATATGACAGATAGAGAGATAGATATGAAGATATGAAGAGATAGATAAATACATAGATATGACAATAGATAGATAGAAAGATAGAAAGATAGGATATGACACACTGTTGCAAGTATGGGACATTCAGTGAGAATCTAACTTGCTATTCAGTAGTAATGGATGCTTAAAGAGTTTCGATAAACTCAATAATAATAATAATAATAATAATAATAATAATAATAATAATAATAATAATAAAAAAATGTACAGATGAAACAAGATCCCAAAATAAACCGGGTTGAAAAAGAAAAAAATTAGAAGCAATCTTTTGTCATGGCGATAAACCTGTCATGCTATTTTTAGTCGCCATTCATGGCAACGGCCATGTTTAATATTTTATTTCATCGCTGTTGTTATTGTTGTTGTTGTTCAGATGTTCAGATGTTGTTTTGTTGTTCAAAACGCGAACTTTATGTTTCTCGTGAATGTGTGGGGATGACAAGAGGTTTAATGCTTTAGGTTTTAAAGGTAATTGGTTATTCCTGGTGTATTTTCTTAGGGTTTGCTTTTAACCCCCTCTTATTATCAAATAAGGTTGGGCTGAAAAGGACATTCAAAGAAAGAAGGAAGAGACAAAGACAAGAGATGGTTTTATTAGGTAGGTTTCCCAAGGCGAAAAAGATGACTTTTAATTTGTAATTTTGATTGTGTAATGCTTCTTCTTTCGAGTGAATAAAAAAATTTCAAGATAATATTAACTTTTATGCAATTTTTATTATGTTAGATATAGTGGGGGGTAAATTTCACGGGGAAAATTGGTGGTACACACGGAAAACTTCAAAATAAACAACATTTACGCTTAAGAAAAAAGTATGATATTCAGGAGTCTACAGGCATACATTTGGTCGCTTTTTTCCCCCACCATCAAAATTACAAATTAAATTAAAAAAAACTAGAGCCTTTTTGGCCTTTGGGCCCGTAGCCGCCACGTGCCAAGGAAACTTCTCCCTGGCCAGTAGTAGTGTCTAGACACAGTTAAGGCCTAAACTCGAATGGCTGAGAGATTCTCTTGGGGGTCGAAAGTGGGTCCTTTTTCCTGCACATGCTCAGAGGGTTCTTCCGGTGAAGGCTTATGGGT
>CM042164.1:61693463-61700963 GCA_023376005.1 Doryteuthis pealeii
CACAGCGTATGAGCAACACAGAGACCAGTGCGGTAGGTGTGGTGCTTCACCTCAAATACAAAAACAATCTCCCTGGTCTAGCACTAGTGAAAAGGGAATAGACGCCCTCGCTGTCTGGCTGACAGTGGCTTTAGGCCACCCCGACGACTTTACGGCACGTTTGGGTTGGTTTGGTTTGTTGTATTTTACAGCATGTCAACCCTTGTTGGGTTATTTTATGCCGAAGACGTTTTCTTCTAAAATGCTTGATGGATATTCAAGTTTTTTACAACTCAATTTTTTAACATTTTTTTAAAACCCATTTTTTCTATTTAACCCATAGATGGGATCCTAACAGGTACTACCACTCTGGTCCAGAGTGGACCTGGGGGTAATGGCAATGAAAGGGTACTCCAAATTCCCTAGAGTTCCGGAATTCGAACTTCACCACTAGATGGAGATTCTCGTCATACCCAGGATACTAAGACCCTCAGCCACCGCCTTCTAGCACATTTGTGATATTAAAAAAGGGCGGGATTGTCATAAGGTCAATAGGGTGGGGACAATCGTATAGGTGCTAGGGTTTCATCCGACCAGCCGATTGATCCAAAGGGCCAAAATAGAGTGTTGCATGTCATAGACTGTCGAGTCATTAGGATTCCGTCCTTAAGCATCATGTTGCAACCTATGGCCAACAGGTGGTCCTGTTGGGTTGGGGTACCCTCTGCAGAGGTGCGGTCTATGTATTCTTCTGTCCCAGCCGACAGGGCTGGGTATAATTAGGCCGGCGATGCAAAAATAATTCTACTAAGATGTTTTTTGGGGTTTTTTTGGTGGGGGTGACCCTGTACGTCATGCTCACTAAGATGCGTATTATATATGTTGTCGGATGTGTAAGATTCATGGTTAATACGCGAACATACAACTCCGTCACGTGGTGTTGGACATGACATTTTATATATCAAACAGCACAGACATAAGACAAGATACAATAACAATGAAATACATGTACTGAACATACAACAGTAGAGATTAAAGGACTGGAGGAGAGTCCATGCATTAAAAATCACTTACCAGTGATGAGGGGCCAAAGCCCCCAGGAGAGTTGCATAACGTTGGGGGCAGAAGCCCCCACCGAGAAGGGTGTGACAATGTATCTAACCCATGGGCTCGTACCTACGAGAAGAGGTATCAAAGAGCGAGGGAGCTTCAAAACCCGCGCTTAAATACCAGAGGTCACTTTGGTGGTCCGCATGGAAACCCAGCGGGAAGATAACTTTTCCAGTCAAAGGGAAGATAATCCCAACAGATGCATCATCAGTGATGTACTTTGGTCTATTGTGAGTTTCGGGTCTTTTTAACATCGTATCCACTCTGAAAAATGACCCGACTGAGATTGATCGCGTCTCAGTCAGCATCCAACATAATTGTTTGTCAGCACTTCCGGTGTCACTCTCAGCTAACAAAATGGCGACGGGTTTTCCCCCTTCATACACATGGTCAGATTGTGCTTTGCCCAATGAGCAATTATCTCCAGTCTTCCATGTTGGTAACTTTCCTATAAATATGTTGTCCGTTAGTGTATCAGTTTCTTTTTCTTTTCTTTATTATTCATTTTTGTGTTTTATATATTATCAACCATGAGCAGTTTTTAAAACTGAGTTAAAAATGTCTCTGACGCGATCAACATTAGTTCTGTTGGGTCAGTAAAATGTTTATTCCTGTGTGTGGGGTTAAGTAAGGGAGAGGCTTTCTGTGATTGGATATACCAATCACGTGATGAGTCCAGTAGTTTTGGCGCAAAATGCCAAAATATCACCAGATACATTCCGGACAGCTCCCGGCAAGACGTCGACCAGAAATTAACTCCAAGAAATCGCTAAGTCAGAAGATAGCAGCTATCCTCTCCATCACACATCGGTAAGTCTCTCAATCTTCACTCTATACACAGAAAGGACGGTTATTTCCTAGTTGAGTAACATGATATTACAGGGTGACCCAGAAAAAAACAGAACCCAAATTATTTATTTTTCCATTAAACTAACCCTAAACCCTAACCCTAACCCTAATCCCTAACCCTAACCCCCTAGTTGAGTAGCATAATATTACAGGGTGACCCAGAAAAACAGAACCCACAAATTTTGTAATAAAACTGTTAATTTTAATTCTAATTTTTTTAAAGTTTAAGTCCAACAAGGGATAGGGTTTAGAGTTAGGGTTTGGTTTAGGGTTAGGGTTGGGGTTTAGGGTTAGTTTAATGGGAAAATAAATAAATAATTTGGGTTCTGTTTTTTCTGGGTCACTCATGTTACTCAACTAGGAAAAAACCGGAAGGACTTTATATTGTTAGTCATTGTTTTATTTGTTCTTTAATAAATTGTTAGAATTTTTATTCATTTATTTGTTGCTGTTAGTCTTAGAATTAAATGCTATAATAACACCAATAACTGCTTACATGTGTAATCGTTAATTTCAATGGCAATTTTACTTTGAGAATTTAGAAGTCTAGGAGTGCCAAATTCTAGGTTGGGTTTGTTTATCGAGAGGCAATCATAACGCCGAATGTCTGGAAAATTGATTTCCCGGAATATCATTACGCAGAAATAATCGTTTCATCGAAAAACCACCAAGGCAAATTCAAAGAAAGATAACGGTTATTTCCTATAAGTCTAACATCATCAAAGGGGAACCACTCTTGACTGATAAATTATTTATTTATTTATTGATCTACTAGGAAAAAAGAAGACGGGTTAGGGTAACTCTAACCCCGTCTTCTTTTTTCCTAGTAGATCAATAAATAAATAAATAATTTATCAGGGTTAGGGTTAGGTTTAGTTTGATGGGAAAATAAATAAATAATTTATCAGTCAAGAGTGGTTCCCCTTTGTTTATGTTAGACTTATAGGAAATAACCAAGATAATTTTCATTTATGAATCAGATTTTTTTAAAAATCTGTTTGATTTTAAAATGACACAGTGTTGTAAATAAAGTTGTTGGGGCGGCCTAATGTCGGTATCAGCCAGACAGCGAGGGAGTCTATCCTCGCGCTAGACCAAGGAGGTTATTTTAGCGTCTGAGGTGGAGTGCCACACCTACCATCAGCACCTCACTTTACCGCACAGATCGCTGTGCTACTCATACGCTAAAATGGCGAGGGCTGGTATCGAACCAGGAACCTTGTGATTCCTAGCCAAACGCTCTACCAACTGAACAAACCGGCACTTTTGTAAGTAGTATTTATTTATTTATTTACGATAAAAATATTTAAAAAATAAAATTGATTAAAAAAAACGCCCAAAAAACAAAAAAACAAGCGAATAGCGTTCCTCATTCCGAAAGGTCGAGGTTTATTTTTGGCGCCAGGAAGTTTTTTTCTCTGTGCACATGCCCATATGGTTCTTCCCGTCTGAGGCCTCCTGTGAGATTGTTATTTTTGTGTGATTTTTATTTTCTATTTTATTTTATTTGGTTTTATTTATTTTCATTTGATTTTATTTATCTTTATTTTTCAATCCCAGCATATTTATTATATTTGTGTTTGATGAATGAAAATATATCAACATTACAAACAAAAAATTAAAAATTAAAAAAAAAAAAAAAAACGCCTCCGGGCAGTGTAAAAATTAATTTTGCCCCACTCTTTTGTAAAAAAATGTAAACAGATTTTAAAAATCTTATATTTTTAATAATAGATATAGAAAATATATTTGCAGTCAAAATTCAAATAAATATGTTTTCTCTCTAATAAAAAACAAGTTTCTAACAGTTAAATTCAAATTAATTCAAATACAGTTTTTTTTTCTTTTGAGGGCGTCAAAACCATTATGTTTTGATTATCGTCTGACGTAAAACAAAATTTTACGTCCGACAATAATCAAAACAAACGGTTTATTTTCACCGTGTGAATAAACATAAATTTTAATGTAGACATTTAATGTGACTATTTCTTGTTTGTAAATAATTTTCTCGTAAAATTCTATGTTATATAACTTTGAATATACATTGAAATAAAACAAACTATATATAAATCAATAATACCGGGCATGTATTTACTATAACTTGTTTTAACAAACAATGTGGACCGTTTATTGTTGCATACTTAATTTCTAAGTATATATAATACAGGTTGTTCTTTATTCTATGTATTAATGATTTTGACTATAAATCAAATACTCATTGATAAACTTACGCAATTCCTTTTACCCCCCTCCCACCCACACACAAAAATTGAACACTGGGTGTGTCAGCACCATCGTGAGCAGAACACCGAAATAGCTTGTATTAAAATGTTAAACCGAAAACTTACACTTAAACTTACGTAATTCCTGAGGGCATTGTGGCGTAAGTAGTGACGTAGTTACGGTTAGATAAACACACCGAATCTCCATTATATATAAACGTAACTGAAGATTATTATTTACTGGTCTTCTTCCATTTACTGCCCCACCAAAAAAAAAAAAAAAAAAAAAAAATTGGACACTTGGTGTGTCAACACCATCGTCAGCAGAAAGCCGAAATAGCTTGTATCAAAATATGTTCACCCGAAAATTTCACTAGAATCAAGATCTGGTTTGGTTACGAATGCAATCCGATACGTAACACATAAACCTCGCCGGGCTCGACCGTAACGATTAAAGGAATCTACATGGCCTTACGGTGGAAGGCGGAAGTCGTTCACATGAAAAGACGACTCGCTGGATATGCATCGTTGGCACACAAATACATTGACCGGCAAATACAAGAGTTAACACACAAAGGCCACAAGTGAGGATGTTGAAATGTGAGAAGGTTTCGTACGTTCTCAGAGTTTGTTAAATGAATACGGCTTGCGTGTCGATGCTGCTCTCATCGGATCCAAAATTTAGAAGAAGAAAAAAACAGAACCCGAGTTTACGTGTACTTGCGACCACAGTTGTTTTATTAAACTAAACCAGAATATATATATATGTGTGTGTGTGTGTGTGTGTGTGCATATGTGCGTATAAATATATATATATATATATAAAATGAAACTGGAAGTGAATCCGACGGTATGTTGAAAAAATAGATATAAGAAAAGAAAGTATAGAATGGATAAAATAGGATATTTTAATCAATTTTACTTGGCATCTCGTTGGCATTCCCCTCAAGAGGGAGCCTCTGGCACCAGGCAATAGACCCAGTCCTGCCCCTTTAGAAATATTCAGCACACAAAGAAAATTCGACCTTCATCAGAGTAAATCCTGTAGGTCGAATTTTCTTTGTGTGCGGAACATTTCTACATTTTTTCTATTATTATTATTTCATTTCATTTGGTTATTTAAAAATAATAATAGTTTGAATAATGTACACATGGATAAACTCCTGACCGAAACACGTGTAAGTAAAATTGATTAAAATATCCTATTTTATCCATTCTATACTTTCTTTCCTTTATTCATTTTTTCAACACACACACACACACACACATATATATATATATATATATATATATATATATATAATCCATTATCTCTTATGTCTAGGCCACACACACATGTATACACATACATGCATATGCATCTGTGGATTTTTGTGATTTCTTGAAATGTCCTTGTGTCACGCCCTCAAAAGTGGGTTGAGAGGCAAATACCTCTAACTCCGATTTCGACCGGGTTGTCCGGTGGCTTCGGCCGCTGGACCTTACAAGCTAACATCGTTGATCCCAGCCCTCCCTCCCAGGCAACACCTGCCCCCTCGATTTAAAGGGGCAGGGTTGGGTTTATTGCCCAGTGCCTGAGGCACACCCTTGAGGCGGAATGCCGACGTGATCAACATTTTGTGTGCCTACCACCCACAAGCTGAAGCTCATGGGTGGTTCCACATAAAAATGTCCTCGTGTCACGCCATCATAAGTGGGATGAGAGGCAAATACCCCTAACTCCGGTTTCGATCGGGGGTCCAGTAAAGTTTTCAGTTTCTTGGGGATTTCTGTTTCTTGATTCATCCCAACCCCTCCATCGCCCTCAAATCACTCGAAGCACAAAACCTAGTGCTTGATCATAATCATTCATTCGATAATGGGGAAATTAAGTAGAATAAAATCACAGAGCGACAGAGGTATTTTGGTGTAAGTAGGCTGAGCAAGGAGAAGAATGCAAGAGTTTATTTTTGTATGGATCGGTCAGTGAATGAACCTAGCTAAATAAACTCATGAAGTAGTATGACCAGTTTTGTCACCCTTCCCCCCCCAAAAAAAAAAACAAACAAACCTGCGGCTATATGCCGAGTTGTGACACACTTGCTGTAACTCTCTTTTAAAAATGAATAAAGGTTTTGGAGTGAGTGCACGAGTGTGCTCACTTTAAATATTACCTTACAAGCTAACATAGTTCGTCCCAGGAGGCCATCCCCCCAGGCAACAGCTGCTCCCTTGATTTAAAGGGGCAGGACTGGGTCTATTGCCCGGTGCCTGAGGCTCCCTCTTGAGGGGGAATGCCAACGGGATCAACGCATTTTTTGCACCTACCACTCATGAGTCTCGGCTCGTGAGTGGTCCCAGATTAATAGGGCCTTGCGCCCAACCCGTCCACGTGGGGTCAACTTTATTAATAGTGTAAAACATATTTATTAATAATTAAGGTTTAAATAAAAATAAAATCATGGAGGATGTGACGTAAATAACTAAGGTAATCGTGAATTGAGTAGTGATATAGTTTCGGTTACAGACAGACAAACACACAATCTCCATTATAATAAGATATCATTTTTTAAATTTTTTATTATCATCTGCTGCAATCAATACCGTAAGAATAAAATCTTAACAACAATAATGGCGGATACGATTAAGCTATGTTTTCTCCTCATCATTTCAAGCAGAAATAAGTTTCTAAAAAATGACAAATTGGGTCAATGACGCTTTAAATGATCTGAAACTCAAGCGTTGCTATCCTAGGCACCGACTGCTTTGATTCGTTTCGTTTTTTTTTTGTTTTTTTTTTGTTTATTAATTTGATGACATTGGCTGTCCACGAGAGAAAATGAGATTCATTTCGTTAACAAACGTAATGTCGGACATGTTTAAATTAAGTAACAACGCCCAAAGTTGGGTGAGACGCAGAAAGTCGTTTGTTGATTTGGAGGGAAGAAATTTTGATTGTCGTCAAATAAATAAATGAATAAAGAAATAAAAAGAACAAAGAAGGAAAGGATAAAAGGATTTAAAAGAGAAAAAAATGCATAAGTTAAGTCGAGAAATAATAGGACAAAGAAAAGAAACGAAGGAAGAAGAATGAATGAAAGATATAAGAGATGAGAATAAAAATAATAGAATAGGTGGTTTTTGCTTTGTAGTTGTGGTTTTAGATAGATGGTACCCTAACAGGTACTACCACTCTGGGTCAGAGTGGACCTGGGAGTAATGGCAATGAAGGGGTGCTCCACATTCCCCAAAGCTCTAAAATTGGAACTTCACCATTAGATGCAGTTTAACGTCATACCTTAATTCAAGCTCTTTGTATGACTTTGCTCAAGGTTTCTAGGGTCAATTCTCTTATTATTTC
>CM042164.1:61703463-61730963 GCA_023376005.1 Doryteuthis pealeii
GAGTTGAAATAAACGTTGTAAGGATTTACAAAATATTGTTTTTGTGTGAGTATTACTTTTTTGTATTATATATTTTCTATGGATTCTAATTTATAAGGTCTCTCCTGTGCAATAGTTAACGTCTTTAGAAATGGACCCGGCGACCAGAGTTCAAACCCTGGACGAGGCTGTTTGTATTCCATATAGCACTAATACTCTTGGGAAAAGAAGGGCGTTTCCTTCGTAGTGTAATGGTTAGCAAGCTAGTCTAGCTAATTAATTACTACTAAATAGCAAGTTCGATCCTCACTGGATGTCCAATATTTTTGTAGCGGTTGTCTGCCCCTGTTTGGGCTGGAAGAGTTACCCTCCCTTGTGTTTCAGGTTTTTACCGCTAGGCGACCCTGACTATTTAATCACCACTAAATAACACAATAAGAGTTGCCAACCATCCTACCACCCAATCAACCAATCAACCAACCATATCTTCCTACTATTTACCCATAGCTGGAGGGAGAATAATTGGATGTATACTTTTCCCACTATTACTACTAGCAAATATATGCACCCTCTTAAGTTTTAATATAATAAAATATCATATTAAATTAGAAAGGCTAATGAAACTGAATAAGAATAGAGATAAAAAGAATTGGAACAGAGGGAGTATGATAGAAAAATAGAAAATGAAACTTAACTCTTCCATCACTCCCTTCTTTCATTGGTAAATTTTTCCTATTTAACTATTTAGTTAAATTAGGAATAAAGAATTAATATTACAGTTATTTTTTCTTGTTAATGGATTTCTTTTAAGATTTAGAGATTTTTCTTATATTCATTAAAATAAAACCAAACAATTAGAAATCAATAATACTAAGCATATATTTAATTGAAATCAAATTTTTAATATCAATATGCAAATTAGCCTTCCCATTCACACTGTAAACCGCTATTTTGTTGTATATATAAATACAATTGTATGTTATTAAGTATGTAGATATGGTCAACAGTATTAATAATGTAAAACAATTTTATTAATAACTGAGGTTTAAATAAAATAAAATCATGGAGAATGTGATGTAAATAACAAAAGGAATTGTGACTTGTTTAGTAATATAGTTTCGGTTACAGACAGAAAAACCCACAATCTCCATTATAATAAGATTAGTTACTTGAAACCATATAATTGCCTTATAACTGCAAAAGAACTGACGCCACCACTAAATAATACAATAAGAATTGCAAACCATACAACTAATTATCCAACCAACCATCTCTGTAACCACAGCTTTTCTACACATTACTTAGTAAAGTAAAGTCAACGGGGCGGCTAAAGTCGGTATCAGCCAGTCAGCGAGGGAGTCTATCCCCTTTTCAATAGCGTTAGACCAAGGAGATTGTTTTGGGCATCTGAGGTGGAGCGCCACATCTACCGTCAGCTCCTTACTTTACCGCACAAATCCCTGTGCTACTCATACGCTGAGTTGGCGAGGGCCGGTATCAAACTGGGAACCTTAGTAAAGTAGGTCTGACACATCTGAGCATTTGATTGGCCTACAATAACTTCCGGGTTTTGATTTCAGCCCGACGGATGTGATACAAACCAGCTGAAAAGAATTTGACACAAAGACACACCCAAAAATCTTAAATAAAGAAAAAAGAAAAAAACAACACTTCTAGCATTGCATTGCGAATCAGATAAACTAAATATAGCGAAACATTTTAAGTCATTTTTTTCATCTTTTTTAATCATTAAAACTAGCGAGAATATGCGCTCTCCGCCGGGTACAAGTATTTGATGGTTTGGTTTGGTTTATTTCGTTTTACGGCATATCAACCTCAGTGGGTCATTTAATGCCGATGAAGTTTTAAAATAAAATCATTCTTAATGGATACACGATTTTTTTTAATAAACACATTTTTCTATTTAACCCATAGATGGGACCCTAACATACAACCACTCCGGGTCAGAGTGGACCTGGAAGCAATGGTGATCAAGTGGTGCTCCACATTCCCCAAACCTCCACGACTGGAACCTCACCATCAGATAGTTTAACGTCATTCCCAGGACATGTAGACCCTCAATCACCGCCTTCTAGCACCCATATGATAAGGATTGGGGGTTGCCATAAGGGCAATAGGGTTGGGAAAATCAAATAGGTGCTAGGGCTTGATGTGGCCAGCCGATTGATCGGAGGGGGCCTCTCCGACCGACCGTCTAGCACAAGAAAAGCCTAAAGTGGAATATTGCAAGTCATGGACTGCTCAGCCACCTGGGTTCTATCCTTAAGCAGTTTAACGTCATTCCCAGGACATGAACCCCCCCCCAGCCTCCACCTTCTAGCAAGGGTTGAGTGTTGCCATAAGGCACAAGTATTTAAGTGTTAATCTTATCATAATGGAGATTGTGTGTTTGCCTATCTGAAACCGAAACTATATTACTAATAAATTCACAATTCCCTTAGTTATTTACGTCACACTCTCCACGATTTTATCTTAACCTCAATTATTGATAAAATTGTTTTACATTATTACTGTTGACCACATCTACATGGGTAATAACATGCAATTGTATTTATATATACAACAAAAAAAAAAAAACGGTTTACAGTGTGAACGGGAAGGCTAATTTGCATATTGATATTAAAATTTTGATTTTGATAAACATGTGCATAGTATTAATAATTTCTATTTGTTTGGTTTTATCTTAATGAATATGAGCAAAAATCACGGGGACAAATCTTAAAAGGAATCCATTAACAAGAGGAAATAATTGTAATTTTATTTTTTTACTTTCTATTTTAACCAAATAGTCAAATTAGGGAAATATAGCAATGAAAGACGGGAGTGATGGAAGAGTGAGTTTCCACTAAAATCGGTGGAACAATTCACGTACTTAGGTAGTAATATCTCATCTACAGAAAACGATATTAATGCACGTATAGGGAAGGCATGGTTTGCTATAGACAGATTATCAGTCATATGGGAATCCGACCTCAAGTTAAAGCGACAATTCTTCCAAGACGAAGTTGTATCAGTGCTACTATATGGGTGCAGCACCTGGATCCAAACGAAGCACGTATAGAATAAACTAAATGTGAGCTGCACAAGAATGCTGCGAGTGATCCTAAACAAATCATGGAAATAACACCCCACAAGGAAGCAGCTGTACGACTACTTATCCCCTATCACACAAACCATCCGAGTGAGACGAACAAGACATGCTGGACAGTGCTGGAGAAACAAGGACGAGATCATAAGCGTCGTTCTCCTATGGAAACCTGCACATTAACATGTTAGTGCGGGGCGTCCAGCAAAGACCAACATAGACCAGCTCTGCGTGGATACTGGATGCTGCGCTGTTGAACTCTCTAGGGCAATGAACGATAGGGACGGTTGGCAAGAGATTGTCATGGATATCCGTGCTACTGGCATGACATGATGACGATGAAGAGGAGCAAGGAAGAACTCAATGGTAGGTTAAAATGACAATTATTCAAAATCGTAGTTGTGTCAGTGCTACTGTACGGCGGCACCACCTGGACCTTAATGAAGCGCCTAGAGAATAAACTAGATGGGAGCTGCACAAGAAATTCTACAATTGACACTTGCACCATGGACGCAAAAACGTACATTGATCAGCTGTTTGCGGATTCTGGACGCCGCGCAGAGGACCTACCAAGAGCAAAGACCAACAGGGACGCTTGGAGAGGGAGAATCATGGGAATCTGTGCCCAAAGCGCGACCTGATGAAGATAGTGACGATGATGAAGGTATTGGTGTCTGTTATCTTTTCAGAGTGGCTGGATCAACGCAAGGATTTTAATGGGGCATACTACCAGGATCCAATCCCATCCCCTCAGGCAATATCTTTCAAAAAATTATTTTTACATCGCCCGGAGGGTGTCTTTTTATTTTGCTAGTCTATATAATAAATTAAGATGATTTATGAAGAATTATTTTAATTTTTTTAGATGAATGTCAGCATGTCATTTTTTTCTATTAACTTTAAGTTTTAACTTTAATCTAGTCATTTTATAATTTAATAAAGATAGACAAGTCATTCAACTGTTGTATCGTCCCATCGTGGTGTAATGGTTAGCCAGCTAGTCTCGTAACAGGTCAGAGTGGACCTGGGAGTAATAGCGATGAAGGGCTACTCTACACTTCCCAGAACTCCAAAATTACAACTTTACGATTAGATGCAGTTTAATGTCATACTCAGGACATTAAAAGAAAAAGAAAAAGAAAAAGAAAAAGAAAAAAACAAAAAAACAAGGTGAATTTCCTCTTAACTGTGTTAATTCCATAATTTTTGGCAAGAGTTTAATTATCTGACAAATCCAAGAAAAGAAATGCAATGAAATCAGAAAAAAAACAAAAAACAAAAAAAAACAAAGTTTGAAAGGAAATTCAACAAACAATATAAATTACTATTTCCTTCTCATTCTCTCTTTATATTAATTAAATAATAGGGCAGACTGTTTTTTTTAGCCTTGGTTTTGGCAAACAGCCTAGGAAACGGAAAACTAAATTCACACCAACTTTACACCTGGACACATGGTTGAGAGGTCTATATTATTTGGATTTTTCGGACTATTGTTCTTATCTTTAAAAAAAACTTTGGCGGTATAACATTCCATCGCGTGAATACGCTTCACGTTTATATAAACGCTAAACAAACCACAGTTTTTTTTTTTAAATCTTAAAATCTTAACATTTTGACAGTCTCGTTTGATGATAACAGTAAGCATGAAACTAATAGTAACGAAATATCAAATCCATAATATCTAATATTTGATTGTAAACCTGCTCTGCTATTTTAGCATTGAGCACCTTTATATGTCAATACTTTTCTCATTCATTCTCTCTCTCTCTCTTTCTCTCTCTCTCTCTCTCTCTATATATATATATATATATATATATATATATATATATATATATATATATATATAATATATACCAACCTCTCTGCACGAACAGGATGCGACACAAGATCAATTTATTAAGCGGAGTTTAACAGATACTACCACTCCGGGTCAGAGTGGACTTGGGAGCAATGAAGGGGTGCTTCACATTTCCAAGACCTCCAAAACGGGAACCTCACCATCAGATATAGTTTAACATATTTCCCAGGACATGAAGACCCTCAGCCTATATATATATTTATCAACCCTCCTCCCCCACATGAGCAGGTTGCGGCACAAGGTCAAGTTCTTAAGCGGAGTTTAACAGGTTTGAATTCAAAGTTTTCCTTCTCCTAGACTGGTTACCTAGTCATGGTTAAAGAGCCCATTCTGCCCTGCAATTTACCTATAGCTCGAGGGAGAATTGGATTCATACCTTTCCCAATGATATTAACACCACGCACCTCCATTATTGCTATTGTATTGTTATATACACAACGTTTCGGCCGATGTGCCCCCGGCCTTCTTTCGGTGTTTAAACGAAACGGAGATAGACTCCCTCGCTGTTCGGCTGATACCGACAATAGGTCATTCTACAGACTTTATTTCTATCGACAATAAGGTGAAGAGAGAAACATTTTCGTATTTCCCCTTCTAGGTATAGTGTAACTATTTCTCTTTACACAAGCAAATTCACATGGTGAATCTGTACAAATTAAAAGAATTGATTCACAAAGAACAAAACTCGACTCGCCCTGTCGGCTGGGGCTGTAGAATATACCGACTGCAGAGGGGAAACAAACCCTCCCAATAGGGCCATTTTTTGGCCATTGATGGCGACCCGTGATGCTTAAAGACGGAATCCTGGTGGCTGAGCAGTCCATGATATCCACTTTAGCTCTTACTTTGTCTAGATGGTCGGTCAGAGATGACCCCTCCGATCACGTCAAGCCCAAGCACCTATATAATAGTTCTGACCCTAATTCCCATATTATATGAGCTATTGCAAAATAATTTAATATGCAACGTTTGATCTGTTTACTTAAGAGCTATTGCAATTAGTTCAATATGCAAACCCTCAACACTTTTTATCATATATATGCTAGAAGGTGGTGGCTGAGGGTCATAATACCCTGTGTATGATGTTAAACTGCATCTAGTCATGAGGTTCCATTTCTGGAACTCTTGGAAGTGTGGGGGGGCACCTTCATTGCCCTTACTCCTAGATCCAAGTTAACCAGGAGTGGTAGTACATATTAGGGTCACATCTACGGGTTAAATAGAAGAGAAAAAATGAGTTTAAAAGATTTGTTTAAAAAATTGAGTTTAAGAAAAATTGAGTACACATCAAGAATGAATAAGACAAAAACGTCTTCGGCATAAAATAACCCAACAAGGGTTGACATGCCGTAAAATCTAACCAACCAATCAACCAACCAACCAACCAATAATGAATAGAACAAAACGTCTTTGTCATAAAATAACCCAACAAGGGTTGACATGCCGTAAAATCTAACCAACCAACCAACCAACCAACCAACCAATAATGAATAGAACAAAACGTCTTTGTCATAAAATAACCCAACAAGGGTTGACATGCCGTAAAATCTAACCAACCAACCATTTACACAGGAACCATCTTTAAAATAGGAAAGAAGGAAAGAAAAAACGTGTTTAAAATGTGTTTTAAAATAAACAGTTTTAAAAATGTTGTGTCCTTAAAATGGATACAATCAGACAAGATTGTAGTCGAGATGGAAGGACCAGTTAACACGTTCGTAGATTTAAGGTAGAGGGTTTTATTGCAGAGAGATACAATAAGACAGACAAGGAATAGTGAGGTACGCAACTAATCCTCGAAGCAAGCCCAGCATAATGCTGTGCTCATTACATATATATATATATATATGTGGGGGGGGATTAAACAAAAGGCAGGTCTCCTGTTTAACGATTTTGGTGATCTTTTCAAGCTTTCTGGCTAATTTTTTTATATTTGGATGGAATTCGTAGATTAGTCCACCGAAGTTCATTTCCCGAGTACTTTCGGCACTTCGAAGCGCCATCATCAGGGGTGATGTGTTCCAGTTTTTGTTTTTTTTTCAAAGTATATTAATGGATGTGGAGGCTGGAAGGGGGAGAATTGATAGGAAAATTGATATGAACTTCGGTGGACTAATCCACGAATTCCATCCAAATATAAAAAAGTTGTCCAGAAAGCTTGAAAAGATCACCAAAAAAATCGTTAAACAAGAGACCTGCCTTTTGTTTAATTCCACATGTATAAATGAAAGAATGCTGCCCAAATACATACACATACACACACACACACACACACACACACACACATATATATATATATATATATATATATACATACTAGCAAATATATGCACCCTCCGGGTGCAAGTATTTAAGTTTAAATGTAATAAAATATCGTATCAAATTAGAAAGGTTAATGAAACTAAATAAGAATTCAGATAAAAAGATTTGAAACGGAGGGGGTATAATCGGAAAATAGAACAACTGAAACTTACTCTTTCATCACTTCCGTTTTTCAATGCTAAATTTTCCTAATTTAACTATTTAGTTAAAATAGGAAGTAAAGAATAAAATGACAGTTATTTCTTCTTGTTAATGAATTTCTTTTAGGATTTATTGAAGAGATTTTTACTCATATTCATTAAGATAAAACCAAACAATTAGAAATCAATAATACCAAGCACATTTTTATTAAAATCAGTTTTTTTAATATCAATATGCAAATTAGCTTTACGTTTACACTGAAAACTGGTATTTTGTTGTATATATAAATACAATTGCATGTTATTAGTATTTAGGTAAGGCCAACAGTATTAATAATGTCAAACAGTTTTATTATTAATTGAGGTTTAAATAGAAATAGAATCATGGAGAATGTGTCGTTAATAACTAAGGAAATTGTGACTTGAGTAGTAATATAGTTTCGGTTACAGACAGAAAAACACACAATCTCCATTATAATAAGATATATATATATAAAGAAATAACAAAAGACTTAGAGATTTTGCATTATAGCCTATTTCGGGGAGCTTAGACAAAGTGTCTAACTCTCCCGACTCATCAGATGTGAATGATGAATTCTTTATTACTTTTAAGACATTTGAAAACAGATTTTTTTTTATATTGTCCTGTCTGCTCAGCTGTAGGGTAATTAAAAAAAAAGAAGATATCTGACTACTTGTCAGTAATTTGTTAGGAGTTTCTGTTAAATTACTCTATTCCAGATTTCAGCTAAATGGGCAACCCCAGTTCATTTATTTAGTAGTTTATTTATTCTTCATATGTTCCTATTTACCTTAATTTATTTTATTTTATTCTAATATAATTATTTCTTTTTTTTTTCTTTCAAAGTCACTCAAATATATATATATATATATATATATATATATATATATAATATATATATATAGTCAGCTTTAAGATAGACGGTTTTATTGCAGAGAGATACAATAAGACAGACAATGAATAATGAGGCATGCTACTAATCCTCGAAGCCTGCCCAGCATAATGCCATGCTCACTATATATATACTCACACCACATGGGTTAGAGGGAGTGTCGAATATTCCATTACAACAAAAAACAAGATTGAGTTGGTTTTTTTTAAGATTTGAATATCCATCATCAAGAATGAATAAAACAAAATGGTATAAAATAACTCAACATGAAACTGATTTGCAGACGCCATTGGAAACCAGGAACGACCAAGGGAACTTTGTCAAATATGTATTTCCGTTATAAGCACACTCCTTTGTATATTTATAAACATATCTACACATATTCACATCTTTCCTTTTATTTCTTTTTTTCTTTTTAACTTTTTTGTATCCTTTTTCTTTTCTGTTAGCATATAAGATTCCAGCTCTACTCCACTCCATTTGAAATGAATACTACAGGACTTAGTATAAGACCTTCTAGACATTTTTTAGTCTTGAAAAATTTGGAAAAGCTCTTATATATCATCAAGAAATAGGTCTTATATATATATATATATATTTACCAACGCCCTCTGCACGAGCAGGATGCTAACAGGTACTACCACTCAGGGTCAGAGTGGACCAGGAAGCAATGGTGATGAAGGGGTGGTCCACATTCTCCAAACCTCCAAAACTGGAACCTCTCCATCATATAGAGTTTAACGTCATTCCCAGGACATGTAAGACCCTCAGTCACTGCCTTCTAGCATCCATATGATAAAAAGGGATTTGGGGTTGCTATAAGGGCAATAGGGTTGGGGCAATCATATAGGTGCTAGGGCTTGACGTGACCAGTCGATTGATCGGAGGGAGCCTCTCCGACCGCCCGTCTTGCCCAAGAAAGGGTCAAAGTGGAGTTTTACAAGTCATGGCCCTGGATTCTTCTATTTAACCCTTAGATGGGACTCTAACAAGTCCTACTACTCCGATCCAGAGTCGACCTGGGAGTAATGGTGATGGAGGGATACTCCACACTCCTTAAAGCTCCAAAATTGGAACTTCACCATTAGATGCAGTTTAACGTCATACCCTGGACACTTTGTTTTAAGAAAAAAGGTTTACTAGACAAGATAGAAGTGAAATGAATTATCAGTAATTGACAGGCTGTTTTCATAAGTCCATGAAGTCTCACTCGTTCTCTCGACCGAGGTTTCACTATTAATAGAAAACAGAAGATTCCATTGTTTTCTTTTAGGTACTATATGGCAGTTTGTTAAGCTATGATTGCACCACTTGGACTCTTACGAAACGTCTGGGGAAAAAAGCTAGATCGAAACTGTACAAGGATGCTGGATGCTGGATGCTGTCTTGAACAAATCCTGGAAGCAGTACCCCACAAAAGAGCAGCTGTACAGCCACTTGCTTCCTATCACACAAAATATTCAGGATAGACGAACAAGACATGCTAGACACTTCAGAAGCAAGGACGAGCTCATAAATTATATTAACCTGTGGTCACCTACACATGGACACACCACTGTGGGTCGGCCAGTAAAAAACAACATCGATTAGTTGTGCGAGGATACTGGACGCTGTGCAGAGGACCTTCCAGGATCGATGTCTGCTAGGGATGAATGGCGAGGAAGTATCATGGAGATCAGAGCTGTCATCACGACTTGAGGATGAAGCTATGTAAACTGTCTTGAATTTCTACCTGAACAGAAACTACTACAAAACATTAATCTTAAACAAAGTTTCCTACGGTCGCTTATGTTAAAGATTTCGTATTTAGCATTTATTATAGACTAGAAGCGGCTACCCGGCGCCGCCAAGGTATAGGGTGGGTTAAAAAGGTAGTCTCGTAGATCCATTATAGTTGAATCGTGAGTTGGATCCTCACAAGATGCCCCATTAAAATCCCTCTGTAAAAAAGACATTGCATTGATCCAGACCATTTGAGAAGAAAATATTAATGTCTCCTATTTAAAATGCTAAATGCAAAATAATTCTATGCCGTCATCATTTAGATTTTATTTTTCTAATTATCATCACAAATATAAATCAAATTTTCATTATTTTTGCTCAAAAACCAAGCGTTGGTGATATTAAATGTGTATATATATTTACTTTGTCGTTAATTGTTTTATTCGAAGTTTCCTCCGGACATCCACATCCACACAACTGCCCTTTGTATATGTATAGATTACCTCATACGTATATGATTGGCCCGATTGATAGCCTTTTTTTAAAGATTTCGGTTATTGACACGATTTAGATGAATGTGTTACTAACACTTTTCAATGGAGGATTGTCATCAAGCAATCGAATAAACAAATGAATTCTATTTAACCCTGTTGAGTAATTCGACATATGAACTTCCTTTTTTACTCAGAGGTGACTCAGTCATTTTAAAATACATTTCCCTGAATTTTACATTTTTTTTTCGGTTTTTATTTCAATTTCTTTCTTCTTTTATTTCTTCTATTTATCTCTAATTATTTCTTTTCTTTCTTTTTCTTCTTCCCTTCTTTCTGTCTTTGCTATTTTTCTCTCCTTCTTGTCAAACTTCCTTCATTTTTTTCTTTATCTCTAATTCTTTCTTTCTTTTTCTATCTTCCTTTTTCCTTCTTTCTTATTTTTCTTTCCTCTTTGTTGTTTTTGTTTTTCCTTCATTTTTTTCTTTATCTCTAATTCTTTCTTTCTTTTTCTAACTTCCTTCTTTCCTTCTTTCTTATTTTTCTTTCCTCTTTGTTGGTTTTGTTTTTCCTTCATTTTTTCTTTATCTCTAATTCTTCTTTCTTTTTCTAACTTCCTTTTCCTTCTTTCTTATTTTTCTTTCCTCTTGTTGTTTTTGTTTTTCCTTCATTTTTTTCTTTATCTCTAATTCTTTCTTTCTTTTTCTAACTTCTTCTTTCCTTTTTCTTATTTTTCTTTCCTCTTTGTTGTTTTTGTTTTTCCTTCATTTTTTTCTTTATCTCTAATTCTTTCTTTCTTTTTCTAACTTCCTTCTTTCCTTCTTTCTTATTTTTCTTTCCTCTTTGTTGGTTTGTTTTTCCTTCATTTTTTTCTTTATCTCTAATTCTTTCTTTCTTTTTCTAACTTCCTTCTTTCCTTCTTCTTATTTTCTTTCCTCTTTGTTGGTTTGTTTTTCCTTCATTTTTTCTTTATCTCTAATTCTTTCTTTCTTTTCTAACTTCCTTCTTTCCTTCTTTCTTATTTTTCTTTCCTCTTTGTTGTTTTTGTTTTTCCTTCATTTTTTTCTTTATCTCTAATTCTTTCTTTCTTTTTCTAACTTCCTTCTTTCCTTCTTTCTTATTTTTCTTTCCTCTTTGTTGTTTTTGTTTTTCCTTCATTTTTTTCTTTATCTCTAATTCTTTCTTTCTTTTTCTAACTTCCTTCTTTCCTTCTTTCTTATTTTCTTTCCTCTTTGTTGTTTTTGTTTTTCCTTCATTTTTTTTCTTTATCTCTAATTCTTTCTTTCTTTCTAACTTCCTTCTTTCCTTTTCTTATTTTTCTTTCTCTTTGTTGGTTTTGTTTTTCCTTCATTTTTTCTTTATCTCTAATTCTTTCTTTCTTTTTCTAACTTCCTTCTTTCCTTCTTTCTTATTTTTCTTTCCTCTTTGTTGTTTTGTTTTTCCTTCATTTTTTCTTTATCTCTAATTCTTTCTTTCTTTTTCTAACTTCCTTCTTCCTTCTTTCTTATTTTTTCTTCCTCTTTGTTGGTTTGTTTTTCCTTCATTTTTTTCTTTATCTCTAATTCTTTCTTTCTTTTCTAACTTCCTTCTTTCCTTCTTTCTTATTTTTCTTTCCTCTTTGTTGGTTTTGTTTTCCTTCATTTTTTTTCTTTATCTCTAATTCTTTCTTTCTTTTTCTAACTTCCTTCTTTCCTTCTTTCTATTTTTCTTTCCTCTTTGTTGGTTTTGTTTTTCCTTCATTTTTTCTTTATCTCTAATTCTTTCTTTCTTTTTCTAACTTCCTTCTTTCCTTCTTTCTTATTTTTCTTTCCTCTTTGTTGTTTTTGTTTTCCTTCATTTTTTTCTTTATCTCTAATTCTTTCTTCTTTTTCTAACTTCCTTCTTTCCTTCTTTCTTATTTTTCTTTCCTCTTTTGTTGTTTTTTGTTTTTCCTTCATTTTTCTTTATCTCTAATTCTTTCTTTCTTTTCTAACTTCCTTCTTTCCTTCTTTCTTATTTTTATTTCCTCCTTGTCGCTTTTCCTTCATTTATTTTCTTTTTCTCGATTTCTTTTCTCCTTTATTTCTTTCCTTTTCTACCTTACTCCCATTCATTGAAAAAAAAAACACTTTGGAAATAATTACACAAAAATGTAAATATAAATGTACAATGAATGCGATTCCCTAACCTCTAGGCCTAAAATAACCCTCGACGGGTTGACAATCAATCAAAAACTAATATAACCTGAAGTAATGATTATTAATATTTTTCACTTATTTTTCTTTTGTCTTAATTTTGTTGCTCTTTTATCGAAACTCTTTAAGCATTTATTTATTTATTTATTTATTATTGTTATCATTATTTACTCCTTTTGAGTTTTCACATCAGTGTTAGCTGATGGTCTTTCACTGGAGTCTGAGTGACAGCAAGTCTCCTCAGGTCTCCAGGACTCTTCTGAGTATTCTGGCAGATTGCAGAATTGCAGTGTTCTGAATGGTTTCAATCCTTCCTCTGATATCCAAACTTTCCAAACCCTTTTTTCCAAACCCTTTTTTTTAAAACCCTTTTCTAATCTTTGGACTGTTCAAGTGCACCAACTACAATTGGTATAACTTTCACTTTCATATTCCATAGCTTTTTCAGTTCTCTGGCAAGGTCCAGATATTTGTCAATTTTTTCATTTTCCTTTAACTTCACCCTGTGATCCGCTGGCACTGCAAATCCACCAGTTGACAAGTTCTTTCTTTTTTGTTAATCAACACTAGTCTGGTCTTCTTGCTGGATAAGGTGATCCGTTTTAATTTCAAAGTCCCAGAGAATTTTGTGCGTTTTGTTCTCAAGAACAGATTCTGGTTTATGCATATACCATTTTGTTGTGTGGTCAAAATTTAATTTCTTGCATAATTCCCAGTGGATCACCTTCCCAACCCAGTCGTGTCTAGTTTTGTATTCTCGTTGTGCTAGTTTGCTACATTCGCAGAGTATATGGTTAACAGTCTCATCTCTATTACCGCAAAGTCTACATTTACTATTTTGTTGGGTCTTATCAATTTTCGCTTTGATGTAGTTTGTCCTTATGGCATTATTTTGTGCAGCAATTATAAGTGATTCTGTTTCTCTTTTGAGGTTTCCCTTTCTTAACCATGTCCAAGTCTTTCCATGTGCAACCTCATCTATTTGTCGTTTGAAGCGTCCATATAATTGTTTTTCTTCCCATTTTTGTTTTCTAGTCTTTGTCGTTTTTCTGTTGGTCCATCTGCCGTTTCTACTATTGTTGGTCGCCATAAGTAATTTGTCTTTGCTCTTCCTTGTGTAATCTTCAAGTTGTTGGATTGTGGTTTCTACGCATTCCTCTATGTTGGCAAGACCTCTTCCCCCTTCCTTTCTTGACACATACAATCTATCTCTATCATCTCTAGGGTGGAGAGCCTTGTGCATGGTCATTATTATTATTATTATTATTATTATTGTTATTATTATTATTATTATTTTACATAATACGACCCCAGCGTGAAGCGAAAATAAGGAATTTTATTTGGTTGTTGGCTGCACCACTGCAACCGACCCCCCCCCTAAAATCTGCCGCCGTCATTTATTTACAAAAAGTGTGGCTACAGTGATGATACCGTGAACATGGGCACCAGGATTGAAAATTTATTAGGAGGGACAGGGGATAAAACTGATCATGCTGCTTTTTTTTAACTAGTTTCACTTACCGACCGATTCATGCCAATAAATACAGTCACCCGTCGCATTCCGTAGCCAACGTTCACCATAATACCTCAATCATCCCATTAAAGCTAATCTACTTAAAAGCGAAACCTTAAAAAAGATGAGAAGTTGTTACGATTTTTGTGGCCATTTTTAGGTTTCAACTGAGAGCACTTTACAGTGGAGATCCTTTGTGTTAAACAGAGGCTGATCTTTAGTGAAGAATCCTTTGGTTGTTCCTCGGTGTCCCTTAGTGTTGGATAGAATCCTTTGGTTGTTCCTCGGTATCCCTTAGTGTTGGGTAAAATCCTTGCGTTGAGTAAAGTCCTTGGTTGCAGGTCCGTTCGTCAGTGGCGCATACGTACAAATGAATGGTTTTCTATATCGGTGATTAAATTGTTAACAGTTGATTGGCTGGTTTTAATCCACGCGTCTACGCACAGTCTATAAGTTTAAGTGGTGGATTCCAGCACACCTTATATGCACAAAATAATCCAACAGATGTGGGAAAGGGTGAGAGAGAAAAAACAAAACAAAGTCCTCGACAAAAAGTAAAAAAAAAAAGTAAAGTCGTCGGGGCGGCCTAAAGTTGGTATCAGCCAATCAGCGAGGGAGTCTATCCCCTTTTCACTTGCGTTAGACCAAGAGATTATTTTAGCGTCTGAAGTGGAACGCCACACCTACCGTCAGCTCCTTACTTTACCGCACAGATCCTTGTGCTACTCATGCGCTGAGTTGGCGAGGACCGGTATCGAACTAGGAACCTTGTGGTTTCTAGCCGAACGCTCTACCGACTGAGCTAACCTGGCCCCTTTTTAGGCTTACAGCACCTGTATTCCCAAGCGATCACCCATCCAAGTACTGACCAGGTTCTACGTTGCTTAACTTCGGTGATCGAACGAGAACCGGTGTTCTCAGCGTGATATGGCCGTGTTAAATCGAACTTAAGGGACCTCAATTCCACCATCATATATCCCCCCGCCGAAAGAAAAAAGAAAATACCAAAATCAGGGAATTAACCGAATTTAATGAAATTTTCAGTGTTGATATATTAATAAATAAAAGATATAATGCATCAGTTATTTTATTTAAAAACTTTTACATTTTTCAGGTCAGTTAACTTTGAACCACGTAACTTTGAGAATGTGTGTTATGCCTCAATGATACGTTGTTCAAAGTCAACTGACCTGAAAAATGTAAAAGTTTTTAAATAACTATTGCATTATATTTATTAATATATTTCTATATTAGTAGTAGTAGACGTAATAGTCTTCAGTTGTCCGGATGTATTAAATTACGCATTCTCATTATTTTCTGACGAGTTTTTCTTGCTTCTTTATTTTCATCACAACGCTCATGTCTTTTTACAACCGTTAATAGCAAAAATGGTACTAATGCAGAATAGCGCACAAGAGACAATATCATTAGATTACGTATAAAAAGCATTACATTTCACGGAAATACCCGAAACATTTGAGATGCAAGGATTAGGGTAAGTGGTTAGAGTTAGGGTTAGGATTTGGGTTAGGCTACTTCGGGAGTTTCCGTAATATAATGCTATTTATACATAAAATGCGATTTCCATTATATTAACTATTCTGCATTCTTACCGCAAAAATAAAGAATTACCTTACGATATGATTCGAACCTGTATTCCTTTTCCTTAGAAGAGGCCTATCTGATATGGACAACATCTTACCAGATCGGCTGTAGAAATTCAAGTAAGACTTCTCATATCAATCTGCATTTGTCGGAAATTTGGAAGTGTTAATAAAAGTGAAATTTTCGAATAATCTGACGACATTTGAGATGATACGGACACATAGAATCTGCACTTACCGAAATACGTACTCAATACAATTTTCATCTTTTTTTTTTTTTTTTTTTTTTTTTTTTTAGTTTACTAAAATATAATTGTACTCTTGTTCTTTTAACAAAATATCGGTAAAATGAGCGCTAAAATCTATATCATCTTTGCCCGCCAAAAAACCGACGATAATTGTGACGTCAGTAGCAAAATGTAACACATCCTATGATAGAAAACTGGTAACCATGATGACATTATTCAAGTGACGAATATAATCGTGTAAATGTTATTAAATTAGGTAACGAAATTCTAACTGGCAATCATTAAGTGAACAAATTTTTTTTTTGACGGACTGCATTTTCAGCCGGAAAATCCTTTTTATGTTTTTTATTTTAAATTGTTTTGTCGATTCCTTGGGGAACAGGAATGTATGCCGGAACCTCTCCTTTAAAAGATATTGAACAAAAACTAAAGCTTATAGATGTCGAAGCCAGAATCATCGACGAACCAACACGTTTGGACGAAAGTTCACCTACAGTACTGAAATATCGCACCCCTGATTTCAGAGCCACGGCAATTGTAGATTTTGCTCCTAACAATAATTTTGAAGACTGGAAAGTAGGTTGGATACAAGCGTGCACCAACATGACGTTTCAGTGTTGGTACGGATCGGAGGGATACTCTAGCTGGGAATTTCCGGAACTGGTCAATCAGGAAGAATCAATGATTAGCGATTGCGACGGATCGTACTATCCGTGGTATGGATCAAACGAGGAAGTGGTCCAGTTCCGCTGCCCGGACCTAAGTGGTAAGCGATGTACCATCCAAATGGTTGACAACTTTCACCCGCACGTACGTGGCGAAACCCAACGAACCCGCATCGGCTACGTCCTAATCTGACGTATATCATACGTCACCAGAGCTTCCTTGTGTGGCTTGTGGCCTGGAAGGTGTCCACCATGAAGTCGTATATCCTCAAGAACTTCCACTGGAACATGAATGTAGAAATCAAAGTCAATCCCGATGCACCCGTCGGTCACCGGGCACAGTTAGTCAGTTCCCCGATTCTCCGGCAACCTGTTTGCCTTTCGATGCCCATGGCTATTCCGCCACGAGCCTTATTGCCCCCAAATGCCAACAGTGCTCAAAGATTGGTTTGGTATCCGACTAAAGGAACACCGGTTGTAATAATTCCTCCTGCTATTTATTGAGATAAGCAAATGAACGTAAAGAGAGAACGAACGCGAGTGAGTTGTTTTTTTGGCGAAGACAGGAGGAAAACAAATTAGTTTCTTTTCCTTTTTTTATTTCAATTTGGGATGAAAAGGCTGACAATTTTAAATAAGAATTTTATGTTTGTTGCCCAATGTTATTGATATAGAACTTGATTTGAAAATTTTTTTTCTTGTATTAAAAATGTCCATTTGAATCGATACTCTTCCACTCTTCTCTTCCTCTTACCTTATTGACACTTGTCAAGGTTAACAATAAGGGTAACAACTTCATTAGGTCCGCTTTCACGGCATGTCAACCCGTCTAGGGTTATTTTATGCCTAGAGGTTAGAGAATCACGTTCATTGTACGTTCATATTTACATTTTTTGCAGTTGTTTTTAAAGATGTTTTTTTTTTTGCACACGTTCTTATTGAATACGAATAATTTTTAATTTGATCTATTTGACCATAGATGTGACCCTAACAAGCATTACCACACCGAATCAGAGTGGACCTGGGAGTAATGGCAATGAAAGGGTACTCCACACCCTAGATCACCAGAACTGGAGCCTCACTATCAGATGTATGCATTTACCGCACCCCTCCTCACGAGTAGGATGCAACACAAGGTCAATTCTTTTAAGTAGAGTTTAACTGGTTTGAATTTAGAGTTTTCCTTCTCCTATACCGGTTGACTTACCAAGGTTAAAGAGCACAGTCTTCCCTATTATTTACTCAAAGCTGGAGGGAGAATAATTGTATTCATACCATTACCATAATATGTAGTTTAGGCACTCTTTCCAGACGATACAGTCATCAAAGTGTAAACCTAATCTACTGGAAATATTAAGTCGCTTTCTGTGGTGTAATATTTAGCAAGCTAGAATAGCAGGCCATTGTTGTTGTTGTTGTTGTGGCATTCACCTAGGTCGGTTGAGCCGGCTCCATCCAACAAAATCACTGTATCCAGATGAACGAGATTGTGAATTCATGAAAAGAGTAACAAGGAAATACGAAATTCACAAGCGGTCCCCAAACCCCGCATACATATCCCAGCCAGGGGACGGAGATACCCTTGTTTGTCACAAATTTTCCACAGAAGCAGTGACAACTACGCCAAAAACCGTTAATTCCTGACGATAATTCCTGTTCATTCGCTACCTTTTTTTTCTTCAAATATCGTGATATATCAGTGACGAGACCTTTTGTCAAAATGTCTACCGATGAAACAAAACAGGATTTATATCCTTCCTCAAACGGTATTAGTGCAAACGCTAACCACCCTTCATTGCCATTACTCTCAGGTCCACTCTGACCTGGAGTGGTAGTACCTATTAGGGTAAAACCTATGGGTTTAATAGATCAAAAGATGAGTTTTAAAAATGTTTTTAAAAAGTTGAGTTTTAAAAGAAATTGAATACCCAACAAAATGAATAAAACAAAAAGTTCTTTGGCCCCCCCCCAAAAAAACCTAAGAGTTGATATACCGGTGTAGTTCTAATTGTAGAGCTTTAGGGTATGTGGAGTACCCCTTCAATACCATTGCTCCCTGGTCCATTCTGACTTGGAGTGGTAGTACCTGTTAGGATCCCATTTATGGGTTACATAGATGAAAAGAAAAATGAGTTTAAGTATATGTTTAAAAAATTGAGTTTAAAAAGAAAATTGGGTACCCATAAAGAATGAGTAAAACAAAAACGTCGTCGACATAAAATAACCCACTAAGAGTTGACATGCCGTAAAACCCAACCAACCAACCGACTTAGAAGAATTTGTGCGCAATTCACCACTTTGTATTTCCCATTGCTCCCTGGTCCACTCTGACCCGGAGTGGTAGTACCTGTTAGGATCCCATCTATGGGTTAAATAGAAAAATGTATTTATAAAAAAACATTTAGTATCCATTAAGAATACTTTCTTTCACAACTTTGTCGGCATTAAATGACCCAACGAGGTTGATATGCCGTAAAACAAAAGAAACCAAACCAAACCAAACAAACCAAACCACATTGTTTTTCAGCCGATTAACTTTTTAAATTATTATTTAGTTTTTATCCTCATACTGAACTCATACTCACTCAGCCTTTGGGTCGTGTGTCAAGTGGCTTTGGCCACTGGACTGGTAAAATAAGTAATATCAGCGTGATCCCAGGGAGGGGTGCTATCCCCTACCCAGGCAACACCTACCCCTTGATTTAAAAGTAGCAGGCTGGGTTTATTGCACAGTGCCTGGGGTGTCTCAAAAGAGGAATGCCGAGGTGATACACGCGTCACCTGATTGCTATCTGCAATCGCAGAAAGCTCTCCTTCACATAACACCACACATAGACATAACGTATCTTACCAACCCAAAATGTTTCAGTTTGCATCACATACCGTAATGTAATAAGTATAATCATAAGTAATTCGTCGGGGTATCTTAAAGTCAGTATCAGCCAGACAGCGAGGGAGTCTATCCCCTTTTCACTTGCGCTTGACCAAGGAGATTGTTTTTAGCGTCTGAGGTCGAGCGCCACACCTACCATCAGCTCCTCGCTTTGTCACACAGATCCCTGTGCTACTCACACGCTGAGTTGGCGAGGCCGGTATCGAACCAGGAACCTTGCTATTACCTAGTCAAGTACTCTACCGACTGAGCTAAACCGGCCCTTGCCTATTATCGTTTATTTTTTACGTGGTATCTTTTACCTTTTCCCTGGTATCTGGTACCTTTTACCTGTGATAATATCCATTCACTGAAAAAAGTTACAAATTTCACCCTGACGGAATAAGCTCTTTTTATATAGATCTGACGTGATTTCCCTGAATAAGGCTTTACGGTATTTTGTTAGTATAGCATTTAATTCTAAGGCTAACAGCAACAAATAAATGAATTAAACTTGTTTAATTCTAACAATTTATTAATCAGCACATGAAACAATGAATAACAATATAAAGTCCTTCCTGTATATAAAGTTGAGTTTAAGGGACTTACCGGCGTGCCGAGGAAGATATCTGGTATCTTAGGGTTGACTCTCGGAGCTTTTAATGTCGCTGCCTCCTGGAACTGCTGGTGGAATCTGTCTGTCAGGATTTTGTATTTTGTGCCTAAACTTCTGGGTTCATCACGTGATTGGTATATCCAATCACAGAGAGCCTCTCCCTCACTCACTCTATACACAGGAATTACCATTTTACTGACCCATCAACGGTTGCCTCTACTGGAGAGCAGTGCTCGGCAAATTAATCTCACTGACCATTACTATTCGAAGTGTTTACCAAACTAGTGTAAGATTCAAAGGTTATGACAAAGTCATAACTCGTTGAAACGCAAACAAACTCCGACACGGACAAAACCAGCACATGCAATAGAAGATAGAATATAAAAGTCACTGACAAGATAATATAAAAGAGGTACAGACATGAGACTAAGAATAGTCCATGCTGTATAAATCACTTACAGTGACAAGTAGCCGGCGTTCGAGTCCCAACAAGACCGTGTCTAACCCATGTGGTCTCGTAGCTGAAATAGCGCTTGAATACCAGAGGTCCTAGCGGGAACCAGCGACATCAAGCGGACAGACAACTCCTCAGGCAAATGAGAAATTAACCCCTACACTAGCAACAAAAAGGATTCCGGATTTACAAGAAAGACTTTAGGAAATTTGGTTTCCTTTTAACATTACCAAAATGAATAAATGCTCCGTTGTAAAACCTAAGATTTTGTTGCTTTTTGTGATCAAAAATTGTGTTTTTTTAAAAATATGTGAACTCGCACACACACCTGAAACCATAACCATAAGTTACACACCGAATTTAGGAAACAATAAGACTTATATTGTAACGGTCGGCGACACACTACTCCACCCGCCCTGTCGGCTGGGGCGTTAGAATACACCGACTGCACCTCTGCAGAGGGATAAGACTCCCCCAATAGGAGTCTTAGAACTTATGTGCACAGTTGAATTTTACATACTAGAGATATAACCCAACATGGAACTGTTAAAGATTCATACTTTCGGCTCCCTCAGACAACCTAATATCGAATGATTAAGTCTAATATTAAAAAAAAATTTTAATCAGAATTTTTTTCCATAAATGTAAGTAAAGTCGTCGGGGCGGCCTAATGTCGGTATCAGCCAATCAGCGAGAGAGTCTATCCCTTTTCACTACGTCTGAGGTGAGCGCCACACCTACCATCAGCTCCTTACTTTACCGCACAGATCCCTGTGCTACTCATAACGCTGAGTTGGCGTAGACCGGTATCGAACCCTTGTGATTCTAGCCGAACGCTCTACCGACTGGGCTCCTATGTAAACGTTGCATTTTTTTTGGAATTAGTTTAGAGTAAAAATTATTTTGATTTTGCATAAATTCAAAATATTTCTCCACCCCTTTTAGTCCTTCTCACCCCAATTATATATGCCACCCTGTTAGTTGGGACTTTAAAATGCACCAACTGCACCTCTGCAGAGGGGTAAGACTCCCCCAATGGGGCCACCTGTTATCCGTGGATGGCGACCCGTGATGCTTAAGGATAGAACCCAGGTGGTTGAGCAGTCCATATTCCACTTTGGTCCTTATTTAGGCTAGACGAGCGGTCGGAGAGGCCCCCTCCGATCAATCAGTTGGTACGTCAAGCCTTAGCACCTATATGATTGCCCCAACCTATTGCTCTTATGGGAAGCCCCAACCCTCTTTATCATATGGTGCTAGAAGGCGTGGCTGAGTGTCTTCATGTCATGGGAATGACGTTAAACTCTATCTGATGGTGAGGTTCCAGTTCTGGAGGTCTGGGAAATATGGAGCACCCCTTCATCACCATCACTCCCTGGTCTACGCTGACCTGGATTGGTAGTACCTGTTAGGGTTCCATCTATGTGTTAAATAGAAAAACATGAGTTTACAAACAAAATGTATTCTCCATTAAGAATGACTTTATTTCAAAACTATGTCGGCATTAAATGACCCACCGAGGTTGATATGCCGTAAAACAAAGCATACTCAAATAGTCTGAAAGTAGATAAAGCATTTCAATCAGAACCTATTTACAGTAAACTTCCTTTTCGGTTGGTTGGTTGGTTGGTTGGTTGGTTGTGTTGTATAGCCTTATATATCCCATCGTCGGGTATATAATCGAGAGAGGAGACTCGGGTGACAGAGAGAGAGAGAGAGAGACAGAGACAGAGTTGAGTATTATTTGTTGCTTCATTTCTTCCTGCTATCTTGTATGGCTGTTTCCTTTTCTTCTCTGACCACCATGTTGTCAAGACTTCTAAATGCTTCTTCTAAGGGTTAACTGTTTTAGTCATGCAATTAATTAAACAACAACACCTTTTTCCTTAATCAAAATTTATTTAACCCATTCTTCCGCACGGGCAGTCAACAACCCCAGCAGTGAGATATGCATCCTCTCTGCTCAACGTCAGGTTGAAACTAAAATATAAAACTAGCTAATCATGTGACGCGCGAGATTCGCGCCATTAGGGGTCAAGGTTACCAACAGTTCTGGTATTTTTCCATTCCCTGATATGAAAACCAATGGCCCCTTTGAATTCTCGCTACAGGGTCCGTCAACAATTTATGCTACCACATAATATATAACACTTGATTGATTGGTTGGTTTTTTACAGCATGTCCACTCTTGGGTTATTTCCTGTTGAACACGTTCTGTTTGATTCATTCTTGATGGATACTCAATTTTCTTTTTAAGCTCAATGTTTTAAACATAATCTTAAACTCAGTTTTAAAAATAAATCTATATTACCCATAGATGGGACCCTAACAGGTACTAACACTCTGGGCGAGAGTGACCTGAGAGCAATAGTGATGAAGGGGTACTTCACATTGCCCAGAGTTCCAGAATTGGAATTTAACCATCCGATAGGGTTTAACATCATTATCTGGGCATTAAGACCCTCAGCCACATTTGTATCACATATATGATAAAAAGGGTCGGGGCTTGCCATAAGGGCGAGAGGGTCGGGACAAACATATAGGTGCTAGGGCTTGACGTGACCAGCTGATTGAACTAATAAAAATTCTGAATGAATTTCTTTCTTTATTTTCATATTTTATGAGTTCATTGTCAGATTTTCGCAAATGCTAAATGAAGACACAATGCAATAAAACTTTGGTGGCGCTCGTAGCGCAACGGTTATTGTCGTTGGAAGTGGTTGGCTGTTGATCGGTTGAACATTAATGAAGATGCACAAGGCATTACACTCGAGGGCCTCTCCGAATGCCCGTCTAGCCTAAGTAAGGGCTAAAGTGGGTGTTGTATTCCTTTTTCGGAAATGGAGCCATAACAAAGGGCAGATAACCAAAATGCCTTTCCGGTTTTTTTTTCCGGTTGCTTTGAGTATTTAAAAACATTTTTTTTTACAAATTTTGAAACTCACTGTTGAAGTGAAATGTTTTTGTTGTGATGTTAGTCCCAACAGTAAAAAGAAGTCAAGTCGAGATGGGGTAAAATAAGACAAGTGTATTTACAATTAATGGTACATGTACGACTAGCTTGTCGTTAACGGGAACAGTGCTCCCTTTCCACTCGGTGTCTCACTATTTATAGTGAGAACCGGTGCATGTTCTCCACTGTAAAAAATTGGTGAACCATGACGACGTAACACTTTGGTGAGTCATGAAAAATAGAAAGGATTTTTTTTTCAAGTTAACAAAATTTGATAAAAAAAAAGAAAAAACTGTTGTACCGATTTCCTTCTATTACAACATTTTTTTTTTTTTTCTTGTTTTTTTTTTTCTTGATTTTTTCTTGTTTTTTTTCTTGTTTTTTGTTGTTTTTTTCTTTATTTTTTGTTGTTTTTGTTATTTTTATTGTTGTTTTTATTTTGTTTTTTATTCAATTTTTTTATTGTTTTTCTTGTTGCTTTTTAGATTCTTTATTTTCTATTTTGTTATTTATTTATTTTTTGTGGTTTTTCTTATTTTTTCTACTTAGTTTTTTTTTATTTTTTGGATATTTTGTTTTTATTTACTTTTTGTGTTTGTTATTGTTTTTGTTGTTTTTTGTTTTCATTTATTTTTATTTTTATTTTATTTTTTTCTTGTTTTTTGTTTTTTTGGTTTTATCTATTTATTTTTGTTGTTTTTATTGTTTTTTTTATTGTGTTTTGTGTTTTTGTGGGGTTGTTTGTTTGTTTTGCTTTTTTCGCTGAATGACACACTTTTCTATCCGTTTTTTTTTTCTTTCGCAGTTTAGTTTACCGTAAATAAATTCTGAATGAATTTCTTTATTTACTTTCAGATTATATGAGTACATTGTCAGATTTTCGCAAATGCAAAATGAAGACACAATACAAAAAAACTTTGGTGATGCTCGTAGCGCAACGGTTATTGTCGCGAATTCGATTGGATTTTACGGCATTTCAGCCCTTGTTGATGACAAGAAAATTAAGATGCACAAGGCATTACACTCGAGGGATGATTGAGACAGACTATACAAAATGTGTCAAAAGTATCAAAATTTTTGTACATTTTCATACACCTTGTATTCTGAAAAAAATTTAACGTTCCATTCATTGTTCATTTCTATATTGGTAAATACAGCTTCAATCTTGATACTTTTATGACACACCTTGTATGTATCATGAAAAGAAGATGGGTGATGTTTCGCCAACATTGAGGATTGTGTAGATGTCACTGTCCAAGGACTCGAAGAAGAGCAAAGAAATATGATTTTTTTTTTATCCAGACAAGCAAAAAATATTTTATAAAAATACAATAGAATTTTTGGTCCAGATAACCAATAGGCACCCCAGCTGGGAGCTCTTTTAAAAAGAACACCTTTTGCTTTTCACTTAAACTCCCGGTTGTTTGTTTACAAACAGCAGACGATTTTTTTTTGCATTAGAATTTCACAGTAAATTTTTTAAAGTTTGTTCATGTATATTTACAATCCAAAGGAATGTTTTTATTCTAAAATAGTTTTCAATTTTAATAAAAAAATTAGTTATATTATGTTGTTAATTCAAAGGATTTTTTTTTAATTATACAACGTTAAACGAAAGACACGTTTTTATATTAAAGTCATATTTTTATATTAAAATAGTTTTTATTTTATCAGAAGAGAAATGCAGATATGTTTATTTAAATGAAAATAGTTTGTATTTACTAAATATTTTTTATGCTTATTTAAATCAAAGGATGTTGTTCGGAAATGGTATCACACAATTTATAAAGTTTATTTTCTCGTACCACAACCGGAAGTGTACGGTAAAAAGCAAAAGGTGTTCTTTTCAAAACAGCTCCCAGCTGGGGTGCCTATTGGATACTTGGTCCCCAATATAATATAAAGTTAAAGTTTTATACTTTAAAAAAATTTCCTATTGAATTAACAACAACAATATGAAATAACTAATTTTTTGTGCAAGAGCAACACCCTCCATACCCATCAAGACCTAGCTCAAGACAGTTTTTTTTTGTTTCCTAAAATGAAAATTAATCTCCAATTTAAGATTTTGAGGATGTAGAAGACATTAAAAGAAATATGATCAGACAACATCACACACCATATCAAATTTTCCAAAACACAGGATTGTGAAAGAGCAACACCCACCATACTTACTAAGACCTTGCTCAAGGCAATTTTTTCTTGTTTCCTAAATTAAAAATTAAAAGAAATATGATCAGATAACATCACATCATATCAAATTGAAAACTAAACAAAAAAGTGTTGAAATGTCAAGAGGACTATTTTAAAGAAAATTAGTTTTGTTCATTGTTTGTTTGTTAGTTTGTTTTGTTTTACGGCATATCAACTCAGTGGGTCATTTAATGCCGAGAAAGTTTTGAAATAAATCAATTCTTAATGAATAATACAATTTTTTTATAAATACATTTTTCTATTTAACCCATAGATGGGACCCTAACAGGTACTACCACTCCGGGTCAGAGTGGACCAGGGAGCAATGGTGATGAAGGGGTGCTCCACATTCCCCAAACCTCAAAAACTGGAACCTCACCATCAGATAGAGTTTAACGTCATTCCCGGGACATGTAGACCCACAGCCACTGCCTTTAGCAACCATATGATAAAAAGGGGTTGGGGTTGCCATAAAGGCAATAGGGTTGGGCAATCATATAGGTGCTAGGGCTTGACGTGACCAGCCAATTGATGGAGGGGGCCTCTCCGACCGCCCGTTTAGCCCAAGATAGGACCAAAGTGGAGTATTGCAAGTCATGAACTGCTCATCCACCTGGGCTCTATCCTTAAGCATCACGGGTCGCCACCCACGGCCAACAGGTGGCCCCATTTGGGGAGTCTTACCCCTCTGCAGAGGTGCAGTCGGTGCATTTAACGCCCCACCGACATTGTTGTTCATTGTTGAGTTCTGCTTTGGTAAATACAACTTCATTTAAATATACTTTTGGTTATTTCCTATAAGTCTAACATGATCAAAGGGGAACCACTCTTGACTGATTATTTATTTATTTATTTTCCCATTAAACTAACCCTAAACCCTAACCCTAACCCTAAACGCTAACCCTAACCCTAAACCTAACCATAACCCCGTCTTTATTTTTCCTAGTAGATCAACAAATAAATAAATAATTTATCAGTCAAGAGTGGTTCCCCTTTGATGATGTTAGACTTATAGGAAATAACCATACTTTTTTTTTAACAAAACTCATTAAAGATCCCTCCCCAACCCCCATTCATTAGAATTTAACAAATCAGCAGAAAGAAATTTGTTTTGAATTGGATCAAATCCGGAACATGGATAAATGTCCAATAAAATTTCATACAGTATCCCATATTTGACCTTGTGTCCCATCCTGCTCATGCGGAGGGGTTGGTTGGATTTTACGGCATGTCAACCCTTGTTGGGCCATTTTATGCCGGAAACGTTTTGTTTTATTCACTCTTGATTTTTTTCCAACTCATTTTGTTCTATTCAACCTATAGATGGGACCCTAACAGCTACTACCACTCCGAGTCAAAGTGAACCTGGGAGTAATGTCGATGAAAGAGTACTCCACGTTCCCTAGAGCTCCAGAATTGAACTTCACCATCAGATAGAGTTTAATGTCATACACAGGACAATAAGGTATGTATGATTTTTAAAAAAAGGTTGGTGCTTGCCATGAGGGCAATAGGAGCGAGACAATCATATAGGTGCTAGGGATTGACGTAAACAGCCGATTGATCGCCCGTCTAGCCTATGTAAGGGATCAAGTGGAGTGTTGCATGTCATGGACTACTCATCCACAAGGATTCCGTTCTTAAGCATCACGGGTCGCCACTGACGGTCAATGGGG